>VWPU01002169.1:16020-203212 GCA_013398955.1 Callaeas wilsoni | reverse complement strand
AGGGGACCGATGGCAGAGCTGGGCAGGGCAGGGCCCCAGCTGTGCCAGGTTCCAGAGGGGACTGATGGAGGAGCCACAGGCCAGGGAAGTGACCCAGCTGTGCCAGGTTCCAGAGGGGACTGATGGAGGAGCCACAGGCCAGGGAAGTGACCCAGCTGGGCAAGAACCGGGACACCCCCAGCTCGTGTGACCCCCATTGCTCCTCTTTGAAGCCACACACGTGTTTTATGGCTTCCAGCCAGGGAGGATTCCTGGCATGAGGATTCTTCTCGCTTAGGAGGGCCCTGTCAGCCTGGTGCAACGAGTGAGCAGCGCCAGAAGCGCTCAGGTTCACACTCCAGCAAGCAGCGAGCTCATCCCGCAGGTCAGGGCGGGTGCGGGTTGGACTGTCCCCGCAGAGCGGCTGCTCCTGAGCCCCCGGGAGGGGCCGCAGCTTCACCTGCTGCTGGCCACGGGGCAAAACCCGCCCTCCCTTTTCTGTTCTTCTGCAAATACCCCCGGGGCAGGGCTGACACCCACGGGATGTGCAGCGGTGAGCGCCACACCGCCCCTGGCAGGTACCCCTGGGGATCCGGAGAGATCCACCTGTGAGCCTAGATCAGTGCTTTCAATAAAACCTAACCCAATCCAGAAAGGCCTTCCTTTCCGTTTATTTAAAATTCACCGATTGAGAGAATTGCTGGATGGAAGAAGTGAATGATTCACATTGTTCAGAAGTTTCAAATTTCAGGTCGGTATTTTTAGGAAAGAAATGCACTGAGAGGGAATATGTTTTATCTTCCAGTTATTTAGAAGGTAAAATGAAGACGATACAGCAACTGCCATCTACTCAAAAAATGTCTCTGCCACAATCTCCCCACCAAGCCCCTGCCAGCCGTGGTGGGAAGCTGCTCTCACACATGGGCAGGCACCTGAGAGTGCACAGCAGCCACGGCCTCAGTCAAGCCTCCTCACCACTTACACGTATTTCATCCAGAAAAACTATCTCTGAATACTACTGTGATACAAACAGTTAGTAACACTGTTCATATAACTATTAATATGATTAACTTGTGCAGTCTCTGTAATTAATGATCGCTGCAGCCTGACGCTGAGCACTTTGGAACAGCAGGCTTTGCACTGTGGCCGGCAGTGGTAGGGCCCCTGCAGCTGACAGAAACCAGCTCCAGAGCCCAGCAGCTCAGTGCTTAGTCACTGCTTCTGCTTTAGCTTGGCAGACTCAGCTGGGCCAATGATTTCAACTGCCAGGTCTAAGTTGGTCTTCACAAAATCACAGAATTAACTAAGTTAGAAAAGACCTGTGAGATCATCGAATCCAACCTATGACCTAAACCCACCTTATCAACTAGGCCATGGCACTGAGTGCCACATCCAGTCTTTTCTTAAACACTCTTCCTCAGGTTTCATAACTACAGAGCAACTATTTCCAACCATGTACCACTTCAGTGAATTCCTTGGCATTTCTTGCATTAGAATTAAAGTATCTTTTCTCAGCTCCCGGCTCCATGATAAAATTCCCACCACTTTGTAAATCTGAGCCCTCACTTTTCTTCTTTTTCCCCCACGAGAAGTGTGGGGTTTCTTTGTTAATGTGAGAAGAATGAAGTCCAAGACGCTAAGACTCTGAACCAAGAGTTTTGCTATTCTAGGCTTGGTCTTGTAAGCAATGAGGGCATGACAGAAGATGTGACTTTGAACAATAAATTGGTATTGAGTAGGAAGAAGGCAATTCTGTTTAAATTAAATGGAAAGGTAATCAAAACCAAACCTGAAGGACAATTTTTGTTATACTAAAGAACCTAGAAACCATCTAGGCTCCATGGGTGCATGACAGCCTGGAAGTTCTTGAGTTCAGGATGGTGAATTTCCCAAGAGCTTTTGTCAAAGGCATGGAAAATAAAAAGAGGGCTCCAAGTCTAGATGAATAAGCTCTCCAAAAACAAGCATATCATAAGTAAACAGAGAATGCCCAAAGAATGGGGAAAAGGTACAATCAGCAAAGAAATCCCACTCAGGGCCTAGAAGTTACAGAGAGGGTGTGGATATTCACAAATCAGTCTGAATTACATCTTCAAAGGGCCATAAAACCACACAGGTACAGACCCTTCAGCAACGCAGCCATGGAGTCATGAGACAGTGAAAGAGTGAAGCAGCCAAGCAGTGAAGGTGAGGTAAAAAAAGAAAAAAAAGTTCTCATTACAACTCAAATACTTTAAATCTGTTTTCAATCCCTCCCCCCTTCTAGACCCCTACTCCTGTTTTAAACACCCCACCCAGCTTGGAAAATCTGAGCCAACTGATCCATTCCCAGCACTGCAAGCACACAGTGCTCCGAGCAGGCAGCAAGAAATAAGGGACAATGGTGGCACAGGGGACAACCAGTGGTGCTGCTCCAAGACAGCCAGGCTGAGCATGGACAGGGCAGGCTGGCCCCAGGAGACACATTTGGAAGTCTTAATCTCTGTCCAAGTAGGGGAAGGACACGTGCACAGATGACTTTTCCTGAATTATGCATTGGTGAAGTACATTTTTTAGCAATGAATGCTTTCTCTTTTAGGACTACATCTGACTGATTTAGATAAAACTTTTTTTTTTCTAAAACATGTTTTAGCTATAGCAAGTCATCGTTCTATTGTCTGATGGTACACTAAATTGTACTAAAAATAATGCATAAGAGAGCAATTGGGAAGAGATTTACAACAAACCAGATTTTTTCAGGGCAGTTTGTCTGCCTTATCTCAGCAAAGCTTCTGTGGTTTCCTCCACTCCTTCATTACAAAATCCAGCCCAGCCCCTTCCTGTTTGACTGCAGAAGGACAGAGGTGATGCCATCTCTGCCTAGAACTGAGGCAGAAGAGCCAGTCAGTGGTAAAGTGCTGCAAAAGGCACAGCAGAGTTCAGGAGTTTTGCTGTTCTGAGCCTCCTGAAGCCTTTGGGTGGGCCAGGGACCAACTCCAAATTCTGACTGCTGGAGGCTGCTTTAAGGCAGTGAAACCAGACCAAGCAGAACAAAGATTCACTTTCTGGCTATGCACTGGAACCTTCTGGCTGTGGAACACTGCAGCCTAGAAAGGATAAATTTTGAAGTGTGCCAATCCCTTTGTACATGTCAGTAACAGCTTTGTTACCTGTGTAATAAAATACCCATTTGTCCACAGGTGTTCCTGCACACCTCGCTGCTGCCCTCAGCCTCACAACTCCCTGACAGATTGTGGAAGTGCTCCTGGCCCTTTCCAGCACAAAGTCACACACGGATTCAGCCAAAGCACAACTGCTGATGCTCAGAAGGCAGGGGGGTATCACAGTATGAAGAGAGATTGAGCTGTGTAAAAATCTTGCTTAGACATCTATAAATCAGTGAAGTAAAACCAGCTGCCTGTCTTGCATTCAATCTCTTAAAGGATTTCTCTGACCTCCAGTCCCACAGTGAGCTCCCTGATCGGGTGGGAAGGGAGAAACTGCATCCTGCTTGCCTTCCCTGTGCTCTCCCTTCCACTTTCCTGTTCAAGAAGAAAACAAGTGAAAAAGCCTACTGCTTCAGGATTCAGCTTGTGCCACCTCCTCAAAGTCATCAATAAATCAGAAAAGAGCACAGAAAGAGAAGTTGTGGCCCAAATACTTTATCACTCAGAGTTTCCAACTATGAAGGTCTTTTTTACTGCACAAAGCTGAATAAGTGCTGCAGCAGTGACCTGACAGAGCAGTCCTTGGTGGCTCCTGTGGCTCCCTTGGCTCTTCTTCCTTTGATTCATTTTAATGAACTATGCAGAGTCTGAAACATAAATTCCAACCTTAATTTCTTTTTTTTTTGGCTAATCCCATGATCAGAATAAAATCTTGGCTTCAAATACACACGGCGCTTTTGTAATATGTCATTTATGTCTGGATCAATCACAGATTATCAAAAACTCCCTAAAGCATTATGTGTGGGGGATTTTGTCCCCCCTTTCATTAAATACTAAACTGCAACAATGAGAAGCCTAAATGAGCTAAGGTGACATTCTTTTGTAGTAAAAAAAGTTCCTCACACACTCAGCTCTCTCCCTCTTAGAACCTCCCATCATTTTTCACTGTTTGTCAGTCTTTCATGACTTTATCAGGCAAGTTATATACATTTTTTCCCTTACACACTGAAAGCCTCTAGGAATTACATGAACTACATTTGAAAGGCTGTATTCAACCATGTGACACACAAGGCCAGAAAATCATGTTATAACAACTGTGAATTAACTGTTTACATGGCACAGCATCATCCTGAATGAGTCCCAAAATACACAGAAATATGGAGACCCCAGTTTTAAACCTCAGATTGTTTTTCTCAAGATTTTGCTCTTCTCTCAGTACTGGCTGAGACTGGCTATTCCATTGAACTTTTAGAGATCTATCTGCAATGAGGTGTGAAGAAAAATATCATGGAAAAATTCATTATAGTCTGTGTGCTGTTCCCAGCCCCTCGTGCACTGTCATATTTTCTTCCTATTGCTGTCACACAAGTTCTCAGTTAAGAATAAAACTGTGCCTTTTTTCAAAGAAGTCCTTGCACAGCCATGTGGGAAAGTCTCTTTCGGTTTACAAGCTAAGAACACTTTTACCGCTAGTTCATTATTGACTTTGGCCAACGAGTTTATTTTCAAGGTCTGGTTTTGTTTTGGTTTTTTCTTAGTGTACAAGATAGCTTTTAAAAACAGTGTCCTTCTGCCCTTTTGAAAGAATAACATTATTTTAAAAATAAATTCATTAATTCAGCAGACAGAAAATCTGATTTCTGTCTAGGATATCTGTATTAGCTTGTAATATAATCAAGATTTAAACAGATGTCTCAAGGCTTTTGATTTGCAAAGCTGTTTTTTAGGATCGGTCCTTCTCTTTCTGTAACTGACTGTTCTCCCCCATGAAGAGCATCAGCCGTGGCAATGTGCAGAGGGACCTCTCACCTCGCCCAGTGCCACCAGCTGGACCACGTTCCCTCTGGATCAAGTGCAGGTGTCTCCCAAACAGGGAGACAGCATGACCTGGGTAGTTCTCAGCTCACCTTACAGGCTGCTCGCACAGCTATGAAGTGAGTAGAGCTTTGAGGACAGAGGTCTTCAGGTTGATAAAAGTTCTTTGCTGTGGCTTTAGTGTAGAAAGTTTTGACGACGAGAGATAGGCACCAATCTCAGTTCAACCTAGGTGATGTGTCTGTTTTGTTCCCTCCTGGAAATTTCAGTGCAAAGCCAGGACAGCTGAGTATCCCAGAGGAACCTTCACAAGCAGAGTGCTCTGCTTGTTGGTTTGGTTTTGTTCTCTGAAAAGGTTCAGGCCTTCAGGGAAAGATCTTTTGAATTTGACTGCACCTCTACAGGGATCTGAGAGCTCAGTTGCCCTTGCAGTGTCTTTGGTGGTGAACATGCAGAATCTTCATCTTCCACAAGGCTTTCCTTGTTTGTCCTGACAGTTAAATGCCATCGCCTCTTCTCCTGAGAAAATTTATTAATGAAAGATGAGACACTACATTTCATAGTAAAAAATTAATGCTCCACCAGTAACTGCCGAGAGCTCACAGCATGGGAAGGGGAAGCAGCAAGCCAGCTTGCTTCCAAAGGAACAGTCTTTTCAAATATTTGTCTTGGAACCATTTGTATCTTCCTGAAATTTCAAATTACACTAAGCTCCAAGTCCCCCGCATTCATAACTTTTAAGAAGCAGACATATTTGGAGAATAGGCTTCTGTACTGACATCAGGCTGTGCAGTCTCCTTAAATCTGGATGAATGACATTACTGAGATGTCTTTCTAGGAATGCATGCTGATAATCTGTGCCCACACTACTCAAGAATCTAGCAAGGATTTTGGCTTGGCAGAGACAAAAGACAAGTTGTATGGGATCATTCAAAGGTCCGGGTTCCTGTGTCCAGGTGCCAAGGGTAGAGTTCCTGATATATCACCTACGGGGTGTGACAGCTCCCTGCTGTACCTCGTGACTGACCAGCAGCTCAGATCCTTGCAGAGCCAGAGGTAACATACACAGACCTCTTCCATGAATGTGCCTCACTGCTCTGAGAATTCCCCTACCTGCTCCTTCCATCTCCACAACAATAAATGGCACCGTTTCACAGCTCTGTGAAGAAGCACCTCCTTTTAGCTGATCAAAATCTTACATGTGACCATCTTACCTGAAGGTGGATTGTTCTCACCTGTATCATCCCTTTTTGAAATGGGAGGGGGAGGCCTGTAGGATATCAAAACTGGATAAAGTGTTTTAAATGTGGGCACATAACAGATCTGTACAGCTGCACAGCAATGCTTTCTGTTTTATTCTCCAGTCTTTTCCTGGTAATTATTCCCCTTCTAGCTGGGGTTTTGGTTTGTTTAGTTTTGCTTTGCTGCTGAATTGACAATATAATGGATAGTCCTATAAAACCACTCAGGAAAGAGATCTTGGAGTTAATAGCTAGTTCAGAGACCATCACTGGGTGTATTTTTCCTCCCATGTGCATCACTGCACATTTATCAGCAATGTATTTCATCTGCCATTTTGTCAAGGTGTTTGACAATACGAGCTTGGGGATCCATTCCTGCAAACTCCACCTGCCCTGCAGGGTTTGCTCAGCTGAGTTCATGGACAGGCTGCTTGGAGCTCTCTCACCAGCACAGGGGGAACAGATCTGCTGGCAAACTGCACCAACACAGAATAGTTAATTCTAGCTAAAAAAAAAAGTGGCCTAAAAGCAGAGGTACAGCAGGGCTGCCCTCCTAAGCTGTGGGGAGGCAGGATGGAGCTGGTGGGTTTGTCCCACCAGTATGAGAGCATGGGGATTTGGAAAGCACATAGTCCCAGATCAACACTGCTTTTGCAAACACCAAAACACAGCGCAAATGCACGTTAAAACAGAATACAAATGAAGAAGCTCTCAGAGGCACTGTGTCATTTTTATGTTACCCTACAACTCCCTGTGGCGAGATGTACAGAGTAGGCTGCTTTCCTTACTTGGTGCATTCCCTCTGAGAGAGCTTACACACCCTCCCACCCCACACCCAGTTCAAGAAATCAATAGTGACTCTTATGGTTAATCTTTCTCAAAGAGACACTTGCCTTCTCTTCTCAGAGTGCCCTGTGTTTCTGCTGAAGGCAAGGACAACTCATGTGAGAGACAGTTGCTTTTGTAGTGTTGATTCAGACAGAGCACCTCAGAGAGAGGAGTTATCTCAAGGTGGTGAATAATGCCAGTTATGAGCCCCTATAAAATATAGAAGAGCCTGCAGTCTGGGAGAGGAGTGTTTAGTCATGTCACAGCTCCATGGTCTCCAACATGATGCAGTTGTTAGTCATGAAAGAAAATGAGTGCTCTAAATTAAGGAATTGAGCTTTGCTCCAAAACTTAGCAATGTGAATACAAAAACTGGGTTTGATTTTGGTGACTCTGAGTGGTTCAAGCTTTTAAATTCATATTTTAGCAACAGTTATAAAAAAAAGCCATTATTTCAGACATACTGGGTATTTGCTCAACTTGTGTGTTCAACAATCAAGACAAAGAGACCTCAAAATTTAGCCCACAGATAGCCAGGGTTATTTTTCCTGAAGGAAAAGTCACAGCAGTAGACACATGAGAAACATATGGCCTTATCAGGAGCTTCAGCAACACAGATGCAGACAAGGCTCAGTTATGCAGCATTCAGAATCCAGGTGAACATCCCGAGGCGGTGGTGGTGGTGTTCCCCAGCCACAGCCGCCCTGCAGAGGTCTGGCTGTCACAGCTACACAGAGGAGCACCTGTACAGGGGCACTCACACCTACCAGCTCAGAAGCAGGGCTTGATTTCTGCAAATCCAGATTTTGACAGAATCTAATGAGCTGACAGCTTCACTGACACTGACCAGTGCGTAACAATTTTTTCTTTTGATTGTGAGCATCTGCAGTCAGCAATATGCAGGATAATAAAATCAGCTAGAGAGCCTGACTTTCAGGAAAGGAGAATGCTGTAGCTCCCTCCTATGGCATGATTCATATCCTTTTTCCTGATCATTTTTAGGAGTGACCATCCTATTCTAATATGTCATTAATGTTCTTCATTTAGTCAATTAACCTGCAGTGACAATCTCAGGGAAGCCACACTCTTTTTGTGCTGTGCCATTCTGCTTTCCATTAAATTAGAGATGTCTATCCACAGGAATGCTAGCCATGATATAAATTACTTTAGGAAAATGGATAAAACTCATCAATCAAGCAAAATAATTTATTATCTTTCCAAACACGATAATATATCTTGTAATAATTTTCTTCATGAAATGTCATCCAAGAATTGGATGGCCCAGTTCAGGACCACTTTGAGAAGAGACCAAATGCAAATAGACTGACACTTTTGGCTTGTGAGATTTGTCAATACAGAGGGTACTGGGTTTCATGGGGTTTCTCTGACACTTCTTGCTTTCAGAGCCACCTTCCCCACACCACTGCTCTCCTTGATCCCTTCGATCCCAACAGCTGTTGTGCTGTCCTTCAAAGTATCTGCTTGAATGGCAGCCTAGAAAACATCAGTACAGGCAATGAAGCTGATGCCATTATATGAAAAGGGCCATTAAATCACCATTTAAAAAATAATTTTTAACCTACACTATTGGGGTCACTAATTAAAAATCAATTCCTTTCTGTGTTGCAAATCTGACAGTAATTCTTCCTCCAATGGGTACAGCAAGATTAACAGCACATCAGGTAAATGCAGCTGGGAAATGACATTTTCATTAGTGATTTATTGGGTGTGAAATTTCCACCATGGTGAAATATTCATGAACAAAGCAGGTTAGAATGTCTCCATAAATATCCATGTTACTAATTACTGCTGAAGCCCACGCTGGATTAAATGTTCACAAAGCAGAGCATTCACAAGCCACAGGAGAATTCTCTAGGACAAGACTTTTAGGGAGAAACCAGAAATACACAAAACCCAATAAACAGCAAATTAAGAGGTTTTATGCTAATCACAGCACATCACTGCTCCCATTCCCAGAAAAACAATCGAAACAACCCCAAAATCCCACGAGAAAGCAAAGCAACGCAACAGAGTCTCCATTTTGCCTTAACATGAACGTTTATGGGCAACAAGATAAATCTGCATTGTTGAGCAACCAGGATTTTCCTTTTTCTTCCCTTTGTACAAATCTTCCACATGATCAATTGCTTTAGCCAAGGTAACTTCTCTGTCAAATGTGGTACTTGGACACACCAAATATTCTCTCATGTTTGGTACTTTCCAACTGGCATGGCTTTGATGGGATTCATTTCCAGTGGAATGAGCTGCTCTGTGCAACAAGGCTACTGGAGAACAAATAGCTGCCACAGTTAATAATCTGACAGGTCTTTTCTGGCTTTGATAGCCCCTGAATAACAACATGCAACATAAAGACATTTAGAGAGAAGTGCAATCCTCAGAGAACTTCCTGGTTTGTAGATTGGAAGCTCCAAACTGTTTAAAAATAGCTTTATGAAATCCAATTTTGTACAGTTTTGACTAAATAGAAGAAACTGAAGAAGCTGATGAAAATGCAAAAGCAGCAAGTTTAAGTGAATTGAACCTCAGAAGCCGTTGGCAGATAATGGCTTCAGGAGTCATCCATTCTGGTCACTGTCAGCTTTACACCAGGGCTTCTGCCCCTCTTTTTGAGCTCATCGTTAAAAGCATCACTGCGTATTACCAACATTGTTGTTGCTGACTAAAATATTTAGTAATGACACAAACATCATTCAAAATCAAATTATCAGATGTACAGACAACATACTCTAGAATTTAATAGCATGTTAAATGATTGTGGGGAAATGTTCTGTGAAGTCAGTGAAGCAGCAGCAAAAGCTAATTCAATTCTCAAATGAGTAAAAGTGAGAAACTGTTCTTATAAAACCAATATTGCAAAAATACAATATTTTGCTGTCGTATACTGCTGACTTCTAGGGGAAGTAGAAGGAATTTCTTCCTCTAGCAATAACTACCTAATTTTGGTGACTGATGTAGTTCACCTTGAATCAAAACCGTTCCATGTGCCTGGAGTAAGAGTGTCCAAAACAATACAATGAGTATTGTCGTATGTTCCAAATACCAGTCATGACTCAAAGCTATTTATCATTGATCATTATATGATGAATGCATGGATCTCAAGTTAAATGAAATTCATCTTAAATTTCTGGAAACTGCTAAAGAGCAGGAGCAGAGTCTGTCTCTTACCTTCTGGAGCAAACAGCACCCTGGCACGAAATTTGCATGGAACAGGAAGGGTTTCACATTGCCCTAAATGAGTGAAATGTTCATTGATGATCATGGAGCTCCATCAGCCTTGCTCTGGCAGCATGTCCTAGGTGAGCTGCCAGGTAGGAGAGAAACCTACAGCCATTACCTGCTTCCAAGGAAGAGTTTCCATAATACATCATCTCTTGGAGATGGGTTATAATGGTGCTTGAGATTAAGTAGCACGTAATTGAAAAGAGAGAATAAAATTATGGAAGTTTTAATAAATCGATGAAAATTTTAATAAAACGCATGTCCAAAAAATAAGAACACAAATCTTGTTATAAACAAGAAAGCACAGTATGTTTGAACTTTATGCCTCTTATAAGCTCTTTTTTATTAATGTTTTCTTTACAAAGCTCAGCATGTCTTTAAAGCATTAAGCAAGTCACAGCATTCACAGTGGGCCCATATATTGGCTGGTGAAGTGCTCCCTGTCCGTGATAGATATCAAGATTTATAAACAAATAAAACAGGCAAAAAAGCTATAAAGTTCAACAAATCCGTGCTCCCTAGTTTACGCAGAGTTGGTTTGTGTGAGCGGGTGTAGGACACCAGAGAACTCGCTCCCACTCATGCATCCATCCCAGCCCACAGAGCTGGTGTCCCGCACCGAGTATCCCACCCCGATTCGGCCTCAGGTCCCCGCACCAACGAGCAGACGCAGCACCCAGCAGCGCTGCCTTCGCCCAGACCTGATGAGCTGCTGTGGATTTGCAGCCCTCCCCATCCTCTCTTCTCTCCTCGCTGCTAGAGGCAGACTCAGGCTCTGGAGACCCAGGGCAGGAGCAGTGCCCACGCTCCCCTGGGTGCAAACACCCCATTCCAGCCGGGCGACACCCGAAATCCCCCTCGCTCTGCACTGCCCGGAGCGGCTGCTGCAGAGCTTCCAGCAGAAGTCTCCAGCTGAAGAAACTCTCCCATGTCTGGAGAAAAAGATCATAGCCCTGGATCTGTGGCTTTGATGAGCAAAATGCCAACACCAATGGAAAGAATTTATCCCTGTGGTACAGAACGGGAGTGTGACATGAATGTTAACAATATTCCAACAGTGCTGGAAGTGTGGAGCTGTCACACACAGCTCTCCACCCCGCAGCAGACACTGACTGAGGTGCAGATACAGCATCTGAACTGAACTCACACAGAGCTGCAGAAAAGTCACAATTCATTTGACTTATTGCGTATTGTATTTTGCATTTAGTCTTTTCTGCTTCTAGCTATATTATTTAATTATTAATGTACTAATAGCCAAATTACCAACCTTACTATTCTGCTGAGCTGTCCAGGGTCAAAAACTATCCCTAATGAAAAGCAATCTCTAGCTGCTCTCTGTATTTGGGGAAAAAGGGCAACTAAATTCAACAGATGCCATACACAATCCTTTTGATAGGGAGCTGTAAATCATCTTCCCAGAAACAGAATTCATTTGCTCTCTCGCAATGGCATCTTTTGATGCCATTTATGAACTCAGTAGAAAAGATTTCAGAGAAACCTAATAGATATTAGATATTCTGTTTGGGGGTTCTCAAATGGAATATTTAAGAATATTGATTTTTGTAGTGCAGTTACATTGTATTCCCGAACATTAAACATTAAAGTGTTTTTAGGCAGATACCTGAAAACAGACATCAAATTTCCATTAGCTACTTTCTTGTAGAGACTTTGCTTTTAGAAAAGTGCTCAAGACAGTGAGGGACATAAATCCTAAGGACTTTTAATTACACTTATAATCCCGTCTCTGTCTGGTATTTTAAAAAATAAATAAAAGCACAGAAAGATAAACAAAATCAACTCAGGAAGGGCAGCCCTATGGTCGGCACTCAGTGCCTTGACTCACTTCCCAAATCTGCCACTAGCTTTGTTTTTAGCTATGGGCCACCCAATTTGTCTTTCTTTTTCACTCCTACAGCAGGTATAATACTCTGATCAGGAAATACTTAACAGGCACATCTGGGAAGAGGCCATTGTTCTGACACAATTGTTACATGCATTAAAGGGTAAAAAAGACTGCTTTAAGAATCAAATAGCATATTTAAAAGCCCAGGTAGGAAAAAAGCAGATAACTCCAAAATAGAAGGTAGGAAGAACACAAAGCCCCTCCAAAGTCAATGTGAGTTTTGCCTTGACTTTACTGCAATCAAGATTTCTGCATTAAACACACAGGGATCCTGTATCCAATCCCTAAACCTGCTTCCTCTGGTGCAGTATCACAATATCTGCATGTGTTTCATGACATGTTAAAAACAGTGTGCAAGGGGAACACTGGAAACTTGCAGTCAGTGTGCTCAGAGAAGGACAACGTGCTGGCATGTGTGAATTAGGATTGTTTCAGTTTATAAAATCATCTTTTATAAAGACAGGAGGATGACTCTTGCAGCATTCACATTTTCCAACACAGTCAGAATCTTTCAAAGCCCAGCATGCTCAGAATGAGATCCCAAGTTCCTTGTATTACATTGATTTTATAATTGATTATCTTCCCAGGGTCAGTATCTGGAAACCTGTAAGACATAATTTTTTTCAACTGATTTGTCTCCCTGGACAGCTGCTGCTTACAACCTCCAACTTTCCAATAGATGATGACAGCACAGTGAAAGATGGCTCGAGCACTGTGATCATTCACTTCCACCCTGTGGGCTGCAATCCAAAACTTTCCTACACCTAATTTTTTTTCAAGCACTAAATCATCATCGGAAAGAAAGTGTCCAGATTTCCACTAATGTGAGGGCATTTAATTGCTCACCAAAATGCTGTGAGGGCTGATTCAAACACACCTGGTGTGAAGCAGCGTGTACACTCCCACTACTGACCACGGTTCCCTCTGCTCAGCAGTTCATCTGAAGGCACATCTTCCATTTGCAGCTCAATACTTCCAATACCTTGTTTCTTTAAAGGCTGTCTTTCCTTTACAAGGCACTTACTGCCTTGTAACTATATAGCTAAGAATCCAAAGACCAATAAAATCAAAGAGAGTCTTCCACTGAGTGGGTGAGCTTAGATTTAACCCCAGAAAGATTTGGCAAGATCAGGTTTTCATACAGAAGTACTGTCCTTACAACCTGACAGCCAGTCACCGATCTGTGAGGTCCCCTTATGGGTCACAGACACCAAGGACAGTGGTGAGGCTGAGGATGTGGCATTGCCATTGCTCCTGGCGGGAATACAACTGCAGGGAGCAAAATCATACATCAGGAGAGAGGAGTAACTGCCTGTGTGTCACCCATCCCTGCTCATCTCCCAGGGCAATCCGTACGGGCAATTCCTGCAAGGAATTCACTTACACGCCCCAGCAAGACATTGCCAGAGCTGTGTGCAAGCAGGGGCCAACACCACTACTTGGGCTGCAGGGAAGGAGCAGGGAAAAACCATCCGTGAAGCACTGGGGAAAGCTGAGAATGCAGAGAACCAATCCTCTCAGCGGGGGCTGTGCAGCAGCAGCATCCCCTCTGCCCTCCCAACACACGGAGCTGGTCTCGGCCCCTGTGGCAAGAACACCCGGCTTAGGGAGTCTGACTTGTCCAGAGACCTCAGAGACCCTGCAGGTGAGGAGCTCACTGCTGGGGAGTCCTGCCCTCCATGCACAGCTCTGCATGGGAGAAGGAACCAGGCTGGTGGTTCCCTTCCAGAGCCCCGGCTCCTCTCCAGGAATGCCATTTGTCTCTCCAGGTGCAGAGAGATCACTTTGGAATTTTTACTAAACACCACCACCCTCGCTGGCTTTAATTCCTGATTGCTTCTTCAGAGGTTACCACTTCACCTTAGCTGGCAATTATTTTGCTGTGATTAATTACTGGTTTCAAAAATACCAACTTCCTATTTACTGGGCTTTATTATAAAGAGCTTTAAACCTCCAAAACTTCACATTTTATTCACAGTAGGACAGAAGCCCAGTTATGGTCCTCTAGTGCAAAATGCATTATACAGACCTACCAGAAACCAATTCCTGCTCCAAAGACTTTACAATTTAAAGCTGTGATTGAACACTTGTTCACATCCTTATCTTGAAGGAGGTAGGTTGTTCCAAAGACTCCAAAGTGATTATTCATCCTATTCATGAATTCAGGAGCATGCATATGTATTTGCACAACTGGAAAAGGCCACAGGAGTTGGAATAACAGCAGGAGGATATAAAGAGAGATAATTGTGACTAATGCAATAAGCAGTGGTTGGAGAAGAGTAGCTGCCAAGCTGTTGCTGAATATTTTATTGGCAGTGCACTAGGGGCAAAAGTCAAGGAGAGATTTGAAAAAGGACAATGTAGTATTTCATTGGCTTTTAGGAGAGCCTTTCTTGTGCATTATTATAGGAAAAAGCACAAAAATGTCTGATGGAGATTGGATTAATGGCTTAATTTCTAGGGAGTATTAAATTACCTGGCATATTGTAGAAACATTTATAATTTATAAGTAAAATGACATTAGCAATTTACACAAAGCTTAGAGAAATAGTCTAGACAAGAATGATTACACTGAAATCCAAGGTTCACACTTCAGGAGCGTGTTTAACACCCATATCCTGTAAGAGGATCCACCACACAGAGGAAGACATCACTTTTCCTACTTTCCCTGCCCCTGCCCTCATGCAGACAGGAGTCAGGATTGAACAGCGGTGCTGGGAAGAAACAGCCCAGGGGAGCCACTCTGCTGCTGCAGGTGAATGCAGTCCCACTCCAGCTGCAGCACTTGTGGATTGCAGAGCATCAGCAGCTGGGCAGGATCCTTCACAACATCATCCATCACGAAAATGCATTACAGAGATGGAAGCTAGAAAACAACATAAAAATCTCTTTCTGCTAAATGATGTTATGGATTGTGGGTTTCCTTCACATGTGTCAGCATTTTACTTTTAGAGGGATGCTTCCCTATTGTGGCTAAAACAAATGTTGCAAGCAATAAAAATAGTGCAAGGCTACAAAGAGCCATTTATCAGCTTGCGAAGGCCACAGGGCTGAGATCTGCAGGCACAGGACAGGAATCACAGTTAGCTCAGAATTACTTCAGGCTCAGGGATGGGGGTAGGTTTTGTCATTCCCTTCTCTGCTCTATTGCCTGTTGAACATTCACATTTTTAAATTAACTTTAATCCCCAGTTATCTAATTTCTAAGCTTCCCTATTTTTAGCTACTGTTTGAGATTCCCTCATTTTTCAGGCCATCAGGAGGTACAGACAACACTGCCTGCCCTTTTAATAGGCATTCTGGGATTTGTAGCTGTAAATTTTGCCCCCAGAAAGCCACATCAGGGTGGCGAGCATTGCTGATAAGGGGGTCTAGCCGTCCTACAGAGACAAAGGACAAGCTACCAAGAGCCTGACTGGCAAACAGACATTATCACATAAAGAGTGGGGTAACTCTTCCTTCGAGGAGTGCAAGGAGGTCACAACCAGCCCCCAGCTGCTCTGACACCACAGGGCTGCCTGCAGAGTGTGGCACTATTCCAAGCAAAGAGGGGGACAGAGTCTAGATGCAAATCATTTAAACTGAAGTCCTGCCATGGGAACATAAATGGAATCCTGTACTCTCTTCATGCACAAAACTCTCTGCGATGGGTCGGGGGCTCTGGGAGCTGGCTGGGTTTGTTGGAAGGTGCCCTGTCCTGTGTTTGCTCTCCATCCCGTGCCAGGGAGATGGGGAGCATGAGGACATTCCAGAGCTGCAGGTGCTGGAGCAAGACAAACTGCAGCACTGTCACGGAGCTGCTGTGAGTTAGGGCTGAAAGCTAGAAACAACACAGTAGAGAGAAGGAGGTAATAAATACCAGATGGCAAAAAATTTCCAGCTGTTGGTTAGCCAGTGAAAAAGGGATCAAAACTCTTGGGTTTTAACATCTTTATAGATAGCTGTGGCTAGGCAGTGCAGTTCAGGAGTTGCTGATACAATTTTTAAAATATTCTAAATATAATGCTAAAAATAATGGAAAACTGAATTACTCACAAGGCATGCACTTCCTAATAATCTTTAAAACACGTTTACACTTAATGTCACTTTTTTCAACTTCTGCAAAATGCACTCAAGCAATGGATTCTGTGTAGCAGGGAGGTATTAATTTAGCATTTTAGTGTGAGCCTGTTTTTGCTCAGTTAACTTTAGGCTATTGATGTTTTATTGAGTGAATAAATTAGTCAGGTCCTATTTAGTACATATCTTTATTTGGCTTTACATCTTTCTTGTGAGCGCTGAGGGTGAATGGAGGCAGCTGAGGCCAGAGACTGGTGAGCTGTTGGACACATCGAGACGTTAGACCCAGTTCTGACCCACTGGACAAAGCCATGACCACCATAAGGTGCACTTTGTCTCGTAGGAAGCCTGTGATGGCAGGGGGAGGCCCTGAGCTGCCTGGTGCCCCAGGAACACGGTCCCACTGAGCAGCACCCTGCTGGAAGGGCTTGGTAAGGGCTCTTCTCTTGAAGACCAAGTCAATGTCCCAAAGGGAAGAAAGTCCCTGGAAGCTCAACATGAAAGAAATGCAGTACCTCACTTGGTAACTTTGAATAAAACACATCTTTAAATGCTGAAAGAGACTTTGCTCAATCTTTAAAAACCCTGGAATTTCAGCAACATTACTTCTCTGTCCCTTGACCTAACAGGGATTTCAGTCTTTGCTGCACATTGGAGCATTCCCGAAATGGAGGAAGCATTAAAGTGTTTGGGTGCCAGCAGCACGCTGGCAGTACTGGGATTCAGGCATCTCCTAGCAACCAAGAGGGGCTGGTTATCCCCAGAACACTGTGTTTGCTTTGAGGAGGAGCCACGCTGTAGCTGAGCTTTAAATACAAGGCCTGAGTAAATAATTTTACCTGTTTTGTAACTCCTACCATGTAACCAAGAAATAAGCCTGCTCTTGTACAAATCCCAAGCTGAAGCAGCTGTTAAATCCCTCTCCTCTAACGACTTCTGCTGTGAAGCAAAGTAATTGTTTTTAAATGCTGCTCAATACTTAGCAAAACTAAATTGATGATTAATGGTTTATAGTTTTCATTTGTATTTCCACTAGAAACAAGAAAAGCAGCCAAGCAAATATCCAGTTGCCTCTGTGCACAGCTCTGGTACAGTATGACCAAGCAAATGATTTCTGTATTTTTCAAAGAAAAGGAAAAATCTGTCCTACAACAAACTTGCCTTTACCTCTTTGAACCTTGGCCGTTGTGAATTTTCAAACCAACAGTTTCCCTCCTGAGATTATTTCTTCTTCTTGCAGGAAAAAAATCAAACCCTGGGATGGGGTTATTATACATCCATCTTTTCCACAGGGTGAAGTAACTGATAATGTGTCTTCTGATGCCTCCTCACAGCTCTGTTTAATAAATGCTAATGACTAACACATGTAAACAGTATCAGTTTTTTATCTAAAAGAATTTTAATTCACTACTGATCAGAAGATTTGGTCTCCCTGGCCCGCCAGCCAGCTTGGATTTGGACAGGGACACTGTGGATGGGTCACTCCAAGGTTTAGAGGAAAGTTTCAAGACTACAATGACAACACTGCTTGAAGCAACTGTTCACGCTTGAGATGTCTCTGCTTGTGTGACAGGCCTGAGCACAGAGATTTACTTCCAGTTGACATTTTGCCACTCTTTTACATAAGAGGCCAAGTTGGAAAAACATGGTGCACACAGGTGACACTTACTATATTTTGGAAAGATTTTAATGACTTTTTTCTCACTAGGTACTGTTACTCATGAAATTCATGCAGGGCTTTGCAAGAAGTATTCCATTGTAGTTAACACAATGAGACAGTTGAGGAGAGCCCCTCATTTCCATGTGGATGATGCTCAGCAGTTGCTTTCAGAAAAGGGAAATTTCGTGCAAACACTGTGATTTTCGTGCAAACACAAATACTCCATCCAAATGGAAGGACCATTTATCCCCTGCCCTGTAACAGGCTGAAGCAATGTCTGGCCAGAACTGGTTATCAGCTAAGAGCACAGGGCCTCCGATGGCCCACTCCTACCCAGGACCCATGCCACATCTCTGAAATGCACCACGACCTACTGCAAGTACACGAATCCTCCAGGTGTTGGTGCAGGGACACCACCAGAGCTCCCTGTGAGGTCTCTGGGTTTCTTTAGGACTCTTGTCTCACGGCTGACTTGATTTAAACTCCAAAGTTGGAAATCTTGTTTGGGTAAGTTTAAAGCTGTGAGGCTGCATTTGAACCTGACCAAGAGGTAGAATATGTAACTAAAACACAACAAAATGCAAAGCTTTGCATAAGATTTGCTACCCTGAACCAAAAGGTCATGAGAGAGGTGAGACTTGAATGAAAGCATGGCAGTAGCACTTCTGTCCTATATCACACCAAGAGAACTCCAAGATAACTTTGGATACATCCTTTTGTACCTTTTCCCCTCACTATTGGCACTAAACTGCCGGGAACACTGGGATATTATAAAAGTGATTTATGAAACACCATCACTGTGGTAAGTGTACCTGCAGTTACCCCACACAGGTGTGTGTAACACCCACCTTTGCAGTTACCCAGATGTCCTTTCCTCTTTCGACTCAAGCTGGCCTGCAGAGATGATACTGAGAAATCAGAAATGCCTTGCAAAATAGTTTTGCAAGTTCACAGGTTAAAGTCTTCAGTATTTTAAAGCATTTATGAGGTAGAGTCTCATATTTCTAGAATTTAAAACAATCTCAAAATAGAATTTCTTGGCATTTACTTTACATTTGAAAACAGAAACATACCGTAAAATTATAATAAAACAGCGTTTTCCACTGAATACTCTGTTATTAAAAACATTGCTCTTAAGGGATATTTTAAATACTGACTAGGAAGATAAATAAAATCCTGCACAGACCACAGGTCTGCAAAACCTCTCCTCGAGGTGCAGGGATGCCCCAGGCTCTGTGTTTCTCTCCAGTCATTCTCCAGAAGCACAAAATACCTTCTGCTACTCAAAGGGCTCCTTTCAGAGCCATGTCTTGGGCTAGCAGTGGTTTCCAACACTTTACACAGTGCTTCTGAGAGATTGATAAAGGCAGTGGGAACAAAACAGAAAATGCAGTTTAAGATGAATCAACTAACACTGATGAATTCACTATCAGTAAATTTGCAGATGACACCAAGCTGGAAGCATGTGTTGATCTGTTGGAGGATAGGAGGGCTCTGCAAAGGGACCTGGACAGGCTGGAGAGATGGGCTGAGTCCAATACCATGAGATTTAACAAGTCCAAGTGCTGAGTCCTGCACTTTGGCCACAACAACCCCTGCAGTGCTACAGGCTGGGGACAGAGCGGCTGGACAGTGGCCAGGCAGAAAGGGACTGGGGGGACTGACTGACAGCCAACTAAACATGAGCCAGCAGTGTGCCCAGGTGGCCAAAAAGGCCAATGGCCTCCTGGCCTGGATCAGGAATGGTGTGGCCAGCAGGAGCAGGGAAGTCATTCTCCCCTGTACTCAGCACTGGTGAGGCTGCACCCTGAGTGCTGTGCCCAGTTCTGGGCCCCTCAGTGTAGGAAGGACGTTGGGATTCTTGAACATGTCCAGAGGAGGCAACAAGGCTGGTGAAGGGCTTGGAACACAAGCGCTGTGAAGAACGGCTGAGGGAGCTGGGGTTGTTCAGCCTGGAAAAAAGGAGTCTCAGGGGTGACCTTATCACTCTCTACAGCTCCCTGAAAGGTGGCTGTAGTCAGGTGGGTGTCGGGCTCTGCTCCCAGGCAACAACTGACAGAACAAGAGGACACAGTCTTAAGCTGCACCAGGGGAAGTTTAGCTTAGATGTTAGAAAGAAATTCTTCACTGAAAGAGTGATTGCACTCTGGAATCGTCTGCCCAAGGAGGTGGTGGAGTCACCATCCCTGGATGTGTTTAAAAAAACCCTGGATGTGGCACTCGGTGCCATGGTTTAGTTGATGAGGAGGTGTTAGGTCATAGGCTGGACTAGATCATCTTAGAGGTCCTTTCCAATCTAGTTCATTCTGTGATCCTGTGAATCAAGGGATCAAGTTTCTGGGCCAGACAGTCTTTTTTTGTCTAGGGATTGCTTTGGTCCTGACAGCCTCGCAAACACCAGCAGAAACAATTCAGTGAAACTGAAGTTTTGCCTTCAAAACAGAAACAAAGAACTTCTGTACAAATATTGAATTCTGTGAACAGATTCTTTTTCTACTACCTACTTCAAAAAGTCATTTTACAGCAAGTGTGTTGCATGAGCTCACAATTTCATTTGTCACACTGGACAATACCAATGCTGGTATCGACTTTTTCCCCGCTGCTCCCTGTAACTATGAATAAGATGTTAACTTTTCCCATTCAAGTGTTTCTCCTGCTTTTACTCCACAAGCACAAATAGAATTGTGCATAAATATGCACCTTTTGTTAAATATAAAAATCCATTTTGCAGGGAGGTGGATGTGAAACACAGCAAGGACCATTATTGCACTTGGCATGAATTAATGGAATCATCTATTGAGACATTCATACATTCATATTTTCAAGACTTCAGCAATTACATCTATATATAATTATTATGCAAAGCATACTCATATCTGAGTACTTAAAAAGATCTCGATGCAACTACTTGGGAATCTACTCCCAAATTCTGTGCATGTGTGCAAGGGTAAATGTGAAAACTCTCCTGGCAATGAGTGTACTTTGGAAGTTCCTTTTAGGGGCCAGCCAGGACGTGAAGCTGCAAGAAATGCACTGTGACACTGATAGGTGACTCTGGAAAAGGATCAATTTAGACTCAGCACTGCAAAACCCTCAATAAAGTCTTTTTCTCAAAACACAACTCCTAAAGCCCCTGAAACTGTTCTGAGAAAACAACAGTGAAGCAATAGAAGGAATAAGAAAATAATGAAACCACAAATATGACACCCATTCACAGATGCCTGTAAAAATATTGAGCTATTATTACGAGATACATTTCTAACACAATACCAGTATCTCTCTAACACAACATTTCAGGATTTCAAAAAGGAGTAAAATAATGTCACATTAGTGCCTCTTGCAAACATTTAACTGCAAAAAGGTGATGTTTCCCCTATAGAAGGAGCAAGGTACTGGCTGCTTGTGGGTCTCTGAACCCTCCTACCCTGGGGTAACGCATTTTGGGGAAAGAAGCTTTAATCTGACATGTAGCTAAAGTGCCTTTCAATGTAGGAATGTATGAAATTGTTTTCTTCCTTTGATGCCAACCCCTTCTCTGTGGTTATACCTATGCAAGGGATATAGAATGTAGCAGAGAGTAGGAGAGGATAGAAGATGCTCTAAGTGGAAATTAAAAGCAGTCTGTGGGTAAGGAACTGAAGTTAAGAGCTATGGCAAGGAAGATAAAATCCAATTCAGATCTGAGTTAACCATGTAGGTACCGTGTGATGGGAAAGGATCCACTTCAACACACTGTCATCAGGACTTACTGAGTCATAAATGATGGAATTTGATAAGGAAAATGAACTTCCCAAAATACAAAGATTTCATTAAAAAAAACCTCAAAACACCTCACACTCAGTGACACTAAAGTAAAGGTAACTCACTCTGTGCATTAGGCAGTATCATTTTGATAGGCTGGGAGGGAAGGAATGTTTTAATAAACTAATAAAGAGATACAGATGATTAGGCCAATAAAACTGGGAAGATGGAGTTTCATTATCCTATCCTATGCTGCATACTGTGCACCCAAGTGTGTTAAATGGAAACCTTCAGCTGTATGGCTGCAAGATGTTAAAAACAACATAATAACAACATGTACTTGGATGCTAATAATGGCACTGTAAACAGACATCAATTTTAGCAATCAAGGCCACCGGAGCACAGCTGTTATTAAATGCATAATAAAAACCCCCAACTCAACAAAGTGGGAGTAAAACATCAGAGCTGCCTGGCTGCTCTGCAGGCATTGGTTGTGCTGACACCACACAGACAGAGTTTTAGCACATAAAATTAGGTATAGACTTGTAGCACTGGGCTCTCAGGGCATTTTTATGTCCTCAGAAGTTTGTTGGTGCCTTCTGGAGATGATATGGCTTCACATTTGATGTTCAAGCTGATCACTAAATACATTCATTTTTTACTAGCACAGGAAGTGTTTAATCTGGGGAACATGAAAGGATTAGAAAGGGATAAACATAAGAAGTACATTATTTTGTTATGGAGGACAAAGTCAGCTAGTGTCATAACTGGTGACAAGAAGTCGCAGCAGCAGCACCAAAGTTTTCAGCATTAAAACAGAGGTTTGCATTCTGCCTCTGTTGATGTTCTACAGTATTTGTACTACTTGTGCCACAGCACAGGATATTATTTACACATTATTGGCAAGAAATGCATGACCTGCACAGATGAAAGGTGAGATATGCTTGATACAAGCAGCTGTTCATAATGACACCTTCATTCCCTCTTCCAGTTAGCCACAATATTTCATAAGCAATGCTAATTTATCTTGAAATTAAATGTTGGACATACTTCCAATAACAGGTCCTTCATGCTGACTACATGACAAGTACCACAAATTCCTGCCTCAAAGACAGAGCAGCAGATGAGGTCAGACATTTGTCTGAGATTTACAGTGTGCCGGAGGAAACCTGCTTCTCGCATAGAAGAGAGAGACAAACACTGTCTTGAGAGTGTTTCAGCTTCATATGCTCACTTGGAGCAGTAGAAGGGATTAATTAGTGACTGAAGGTTCTTCCCTTCTCTGTTTTCTCTGTCAGTTCTCCAAAACAGTAAAAAAATGCCACATGGGTCCTGTGATGATTCCCTGCACAGGGCTGAATTCCACTGGCATTCAACTGAAATTAATGATGTGAACGCTTTCACCGAGACTTTTATGTATCTAAAAAGGATACTAACCTCACTATTTAAGCTATCTAAAATTATAAATAATTCTGATGGGTTTTAATAATATTCAATTCTTCCCCAAGATGACTTCTCAGATTTTGGTGCATGACCCTGTACCACTGCCACATTACAAGGCAGGATGAAATGCAGGGAGAGAAATCAGCACATTTAATGAGGCACAGAAACCAACACCAGAACAAAAGTAAGCTCAGAGATCACTCCATTTGGCTTTGGCAACCCCCTGAACCCCCCTGCTTTCTCTTTAGGATGAAAGAGAGCCCTGTGGGTGCTCAGAGGCTGGAAGTGACAGTGATGAGGATGCAGCTGCTCGGTAGAACTCCAGCAGACCCTCCGTGGGCACTCAGGAGCGCGTGCAGCAAGGTGTGAGCACGTGCAGCAAGGTGTGAGCACGTGTAGCAAGGTGTGAGCAGACATGAAAGCCAAACACATGCAGTGTTCCAGGAGAAGTGCTCAGGGCAGAGGGCTGTGCCCTCACATGGTGTCCCAAAAGTCCCTGGGGTCTGGGGAGTGCTTCCATAACACACCCTGGGCTTCAGCCTGGGCCGGCCAAGCTGCAGAGGAACAGCCTGGTCTGGGTTTGTGGCTCGCCACAAAACGTGTGGCTTCTCCCTCCCAATGGAAACGGACTTCAAATGAAGGCAGACAGTTTCACTGTCACCACAGTGTCTTGGAAATGAATTACAGGAGGTTTCAGAGCTGTCTGCTTCTCTCACAAGGTTGGCTAAGGGCATTTCTAGATGCAGGTTTTTGGCTCTTGTTCACTTTGAAGACCACTAAAGAAGCAATAGGTGAGCAGAGCACAAAAGGTCACCAGACCTCTCGCTAACGGCAGGCTGGACCACGCCTCTGAATTTGGACAGAGTTTGAAACAGCTTCTCCTGAAGGAGCCTGCATGAAAAAGCCCAAGCATGGATTTTGAGATAGATCATGCAGACAGGTGGTTTGGCTCAGTAAATGGTAGTACCTCCTAACTCATAGAAAGGAGACTCGGAAATGCCCTGCTTAGCATCTGGTAGCCAAAATCTCAAGGCTGTCCACTGAACAGCCAGTGTATCAGTCTACTTGGAAACATGGAATTTTTAACTGAGTTGTCTCAAGCACCAAAATGCTTTCAGATGCATTTGCAAATAACACTTTAACTAATCAATTATATTGCTTCCCCAACTGCATATATGGATAAAGCAAGAGTTCATGCTAAAAAAGTCACCTACCAACAATTAATCATCCACTTTCCATTTAGACAGAAAGTACCAATCAGGGAAAGTCTTTCTATCAATTTTTTTCCTTGATATTACTAAGTACAGCAAAAATAAACAAGGATAAAATTATTCAAACCACTCAGCGTATTAGTCTCCTTTTAACATGCTTTGATGAGGCAAGTCACTGTCATGATGTTGTTTCAAAACTAATTTGTATGTTAAGTACAAACCAATTAATATCATCCTAAAAGCTGTGCAGAGTCCTTGCTTAGGAAGAAAACTGCACAAAGCAGTGAACTCATCTCGGTTCTGTCTCCTGGCACACTGATGTTTGCACGGATGGCCGGAGATCAGGCACCAGCTGGTCCCAGTGCCCTCCCATGCTGCCTGGTGGCACAGGTTCCCCCTGCTGTGCCCCTGCTCCAGCCATCCTTTCTGGGCACTGCTGTCCCCACTCTGAGAGTGTAAATGCTCAGAGGTTTGTAATGGAACTCCCATGGGGCTAAACCAAACTCCACCCCTTAAAATACTGCCTAAAGTAGGACTAGGAAAAGATTTAGATTTAACAAAAGATTTCTGCATTCAAAAAGACATTAATTACTATGTGGTTTCACTTACACCATATTAAAATATATTGTGATCGGATTCTGTTTTCCAAAGGTAACTTCTGATACTACAAATTTTCAATAGAAAAAAGAAATCTACAGAATTATCATGCTTGGGACTCTGTGCTCCTGTACTCAATTCTTACCAGATTTACAAGGCATCAGGGATGCTACTCTGAATTAAGCACAGGAAAGCTTTGCTTCACTCTGCAGAACATGTCGCTAATAGAAAATGAGAGGCTGCAAGTACCACAAAGCCTCATAGAGGAAAATGGAGACACTCCTTTCCTATGATCCTTTGTACATGGTCTTTTGAATTCTCAATCCAGCTCTGCCATTGACATTCCCAGCTTATTCAAAGTCTGTCACAAGAAGTTTTACAGACAATGCAATGCACCCATGGCTGGAGAGAAGAGACAGGCTGTGCTGTCTTCCACTGGCAGAGACTGGTAACGCCCGCTCCTAACACAAGCACCTAAGTGTGCTAGCAGCTTAGGAGGTGTGAATAGCACGTCCCTCCCAAGAAGTTAGGACAACTGTTTCAACTTTTTTCTTTTTCCTTTTCCCAGAGTTGTAAATATATTTGGATATTCAGAAAATTCCTTATCTTACTGCTTGAAGTGGTGCACTGGCAGTGACTGGGCACGAGGATGCCCGACAGTCCCTCAGAGGGCCAGCCAAGACCTCTGCAGGGTGCCAGTGTAACTCGTATTTACTGCAAAGTGTGTTCCACAGAGAGCACACAGGTCTGGAAACATCAAAATATGTCACTCAAAATTACGCAGCACATTCTGAGCGTGCGACAATGCTGAGACCATCTGGAGAACTAACAGGGAAGGTTTACAGACACACAGCCCGAGTCGCCGGGCTGCTGCAGGGTCTGGGTCCCGTATGGAAAGGGCACTCTGCTGCTAGCCATCTTCTGCTGCTAGTCATCATCTTCTCAGGGCACAGCCTCCCGTGGAAAACGTCTGAAGTGAGAGTCAATACTGGGAGCTGCTCTCCAGACTGGCATTTAACGAGCTGTCAGGATGACTTAAAAATAGCACAGGATCCAACTGCAAAACAGAGTTCTGGTTTGCTTGTTCTGCTTTCCCTGCTGTGATTTTATCAGGAATTGGCCGCCTTAATTTAGCTTTGCTAGTTGCCAGGAAATAGCATACTTTTGTTTAAATTTTGCTTCTTGGCTGGGTTTTCCAAACTCATCCACCACTCATTGCCCCTCGATGACTGGCTGCAGCAGTTTGCACCAGAGCCTGGACCAGGGGTGCTGGGCCCAGCTCTTGCTCGCACTGCTGATGGCAGTGTGGCCACCAGGCAGCACTTGTGCTGCCCCACGCTTCCGTGCCACTTCTATAAAAGCAGGTTACAGTTACTGCCCTGGCTGCAAAGCTGACACTTTTATAGATGCTCAGAACCAGAAATACCTCTTTACAGTGTTACTTCGTGAACGTGTAGGCTTTTGGGTTGGGTTGGGTTGGAAGGAAGTGTGAAATAAAGGATATAAAGCACCTGCAACACTGACATTGAAGCCGAGACATCTTCCACCTGGCTGTGCCTTTGCATTGCTTGCAAGTCTGAGATCCTCCTCCAGCTCAAGCCAGAGATGTTTTGTCAGTTTTAAACTAATCCAGCCAAGGTAAAAATCAAGGTTTAACTAGCACAGATGAGTGTGATCATGCAGCTCTTCAAAATGTAATCCATTACCTTGCCTGGAACTTAATATTCCGACATAGCAACAACATGCTTTTGAACAGGATTTAGGATTACTAGAAGTAGAGAGGTCATTTGGAAAATGTCACAGCCTTGGTAAGCAGATCTAGGGATGGCTGAAAGTACCCAGGGGCATATTAAAATCTTTCATACTTAGAATTTGTCAAAACATGGTATGAGGATCTATTGGCTTTCTGGCTTATCCGTCTCTGTCTTTCAGTTTGCCTTTTTGCATTATGTCAATGTATTGAACTTGACTTCCTCCTTTGGATACAGATGAAAACTATCCCTAAGGAATTTACAAAATTCTTCTGGTAAAGAAGTGATAACTCTACTATCTGTTTGCAGAAAGATCTCAACACAGCTAGTCTCTGGGTAGCCTCTCTTTTCACTTTCCTTTAGGTGTTCTGTTAGAAAAATACTTTCCAATATTTTTGAGATCAAATTCTCTTCTAACAATCCTATTTTTACTTTGCTTTTATGAGACTCTGAAGAACATTGCTTGGTCATCATCCAGAACTGTATTTCTTTTCATGTATCAAATTCCATCTGTAACTGTTATCCAACTGCACTGAGACTGTTCTTTAGCTAAGCAATCTAGAAATATTGCTTTTCCACCCATTTCCCTTTTCCAGTCTTTCCAGTTCTGTAACTAAATCTTCCTTGGTAAAATCTAAAACTACCCCAGCCCTGGCTTATTTCTTGTCCCATCACACAGATCAAATTAGTCAAAGGCTCTTTTGCAATCAGAAAACATGAACCTATATTGCTGAGCTGTTATGTAAAAACCAAGCCTGACCTTATTTCCCAGTGAGCACTTCCTCCACCTCCCACCTTCACAGGTGTCTGGTTCCCTGCTAGGCCCTTTTCTGATCCAAGACTTCCCAGACTCTGGCAGCAGCTGCCTGCATTCCCAGTTTCAAAGATGGGAACTGAGATGTCTGCGTGTAAGCCCCAAACATGATCTTGCTGCTCTGTCTGGTTCTCTGAAGTCTTACCTGCCTAAAATCCCCCAAGGTTCACGGATCCTGCTCCAGGTAAGCTTCTGCTGTCCCTTCTGCTCACAGTAATAGACCTCAAACAGGAAACTTCTATTTGTTTTTTTATATTTGAATAAATCCCTCCCCAAAACAATGCAAACACTTCCTGCATTACTAAAAAAACCCAAATTAATTTACACATGTATGGAGGATGCTGCTGCTTTTAGGAAGTGCCTCTTGTGTACACTGAAGAGGAAATTGGGAGAGTTGTCAGACATGAGTTTCTCTCTTGTTATTCTCACATAATGCTTCCCAAAAGAAATAATGAGAAAGCAAAATTCTCCGAATTCAAAGGATGGAGAGGAAATATGGGAAAAAATATAATTTTTTAAAGGTTCCAAGAAACAGAATTTGCATGTCTTAAATCTGTAGGCAGCCCTACAAACCATATTTCTTTCTCTTTTGAAAGCAACTGCTCTCTGCATTCACAACTCAGCCTAATGAATTCCATAGCAACCCGTGAAGTGCACAAATAACAGACCTCAATAAGTCACGATAAGAACTTGGAGAGCTGAGGACAGAAGGAGGTCCCAAAGCCGCCTTGAAATACCTGATTTCACAGGACACTTGTCACCCAGCATTGACACTGCCTCTTCCAGTGCTCCAAACGCAGTCTGTGTCTCAATTGCCTCCAAACCCCATTTTCCTCTGCTGCAGTAGCACTCCTGCTCTGAGTAGTGCCTGGAAGAGCAGGGCTCGAGGGCAGTTCTGGAGTGAGTTCTGTGAGGAGTCACAGCATCCTCACAGGCAGCTGTGGGCAGTGACAGAAGGAACCAGAGGCAGGGAAGTGCCCATCAGAAAACAGTCCTTCGATGGTCGTAGCTTATGCAGTAACATGAGTTTGCACTCTTGTCACCGTAACAGAAGAAATATGTAAGAAGTAACTAAGATATAAGAAAAGCATATTTGTGGTTGCAATAAATATTGAAATTTTTAGTAAAGAGTTACAGGAATATTTATTCTCTCTTAATCTCTAGCAACTACCCACTTAGCTGCAAGAAGGAAATGGTTAGTTAGATATGCTCATTATCTGGTCCAGCTAACTCCAAGAAAATGAACAAAAATAAAAACATTTCAGGGCTAAAATTATTTCTTAGGACATTCAAATAACTGATTGTTCCTCTAGCAACACTGAGCATTGACAGGGATAAACCCAGGCAGGAGATTGCTTGGGTTTCCTGAAGAAAAGACCAGGACCTGTTGTCCCCTTGGAAAATTGCAGCAGCCTGGGTGCATCCGTAGATCCTCATCTCATAATGCTGAGTGTGAGGGGCATGCCGAGCTCTAGTAATGGTTTTGCTGGTGCTAGGTTAGGAACAAACTCCGCTGGGGATGCAGGTGAGGAGCTGGGAAGCCAGGGAGAGCACCCGGCAGGCAGCCTTGGAGCCAGCCGGAGGGCAGCCGTGGCAGGGAGCAGCCTTCAGGGACACCATGCCCGAGCATGCAAAGGCTTCAGTCTCCAAAGTGAACACAAAATCCTAAACAAGAACAACATAACTCTCCAGATACAAAACAAAAATCTGATTTGAAAACAAATCCTACCTCCCTTCCCACCACTGTGTCCTTGAAAAGTTGCCCTTCTTCCCACTTAGCTTTCCACACGCCTGCCGTGACTCCCCCAGCTCCCGTGTCCCTTTGGGCCCCTCCAGACCTTGTCTGCCTGCAGCAATCCCATTTCCCTTCTCCCACTGCCACCCGTGCCCTGAGCTCATGGCCGGTGTGTGTCTGCTCCTGAGCCTGTCCTACACCTCTGCTGCAGTGTGTGCTCCGGAGCCGAGCGCTCCTGTCATCCATCCAGGAGGTCCCTGGCCAGAGCTCAGGGATCCTCCAAGCAGTCCTGACATCACAAATGCCTGTCCTTGGAAAACTCAAAACGGAGGAACAAGCGCACCTCTCATGCTGTGAAGGACCAACACAGCGATAAGAAACCCACCAGCCCCTTGCTTTTCCTGTAATGTCAGCGCTAGGTCAGTACAGCAAGCCAGAGCATTTAGGAAAGAGCAGCAATGAACCTGGAATTAATGGCATGCAGGCAGAGAGGCAGCTCACAGGCAGCTCTGTGCATGCAGATCATCGTGTGAAGTGTCCCATCGGGGAAATCATCAGGGCTCTGCCCGCACAGGAAAACACCAACATGCACCTGCTGGGGGGTTTGCTCACCCTTCCTGCAGCTCCGTTCCCACTCCTGCCCTCGGGGAGTCCTGACCCATCACCATCAAGGTATTTGTGACAGCTCCAATGGCTAAACCACTTCTGGTTTACAGGATTTATGTTTTTATTTTCTCTGTCTGAAAAACTGTCAAGATCCTCCTTCATGTGGCCAGCAAACATTTAGGAACACACACACACATCTCGTGTTGGAAATGTTTGAAACTACTGACTAATCTGCTTGGAACCTGATTGCTTATTAGCACTGCTCTGAAAAGCAGTTCAGGATTTTTATCACAATCTCACTTTTTCCTACATCTCCTGGCGTTACTATTTTAAGTACAGAACTAAGAATGGGAAAACACAAAGACAGGAATGAATATACTTCCCAGAAAAAAATTTGCTCTTTGAATTTTGTTCTAGGAGCCAGCAGAAACACAATCCTGTTGTGCTTTTATCTGTCATTTTCCCTGGAAGGTGTTATTAGCTCAATTAGCAGAGCTATCCATACTGAAATTTCTCCTTCTATCATTACTTTACAGCTCTTGAATGTAAAATTCAAGCCGCAGAACTTTGAGACACAATTTATGAAAATTTGAGAATCTTTCTGTCTTTTACCTCGTTACCATACCCTAAGCAGTGTATTTAACTCCTATTCCTGGTGACAGACCTGTGCAGAGCTTGTCCGCAGTGAGAGCAAGCTGCAGTCAGGCCAGCCCTGAGCAGAGCCCTGCGGACATTCGGGCACTCAGAGCGACACTGCGAGGGCTTGGCAGCTCCTGCTGGGGACACAGGACTGCACAGCTCGACTGGCCACTGTGGCCAGCAGCTGGGGGACTGGGCAGGTGAGGTATCCACACACGAGCACACGGGCACAGAGACCACCTTCGAAAACAAGAAGTTAATGATTTGATCGAATGCTAGTCCTGCCTTGCTGCAACAAAGTCATCTCAGGAAATAAGGCAGCCTTTCAGTGCTTCTATCATTATTATTCTATTAACACACTCTACCTTTTATTCTGCCTGAAACAATATTGACTTATACCTTTCCTTAAGGGCAGTTTTAAGATGCGAGTGAGCTGCTACCTCTGCAGTACCTGAAACAGAGCAAACGTTTTCTATCAAGTCTTCACCTCTTCAAGAAACACACACCTCCACTGTGTGCATTGCTGCTGTGCCTGGGAGGGATGCTCACAGTGTCTGGCTCAGCTGGGACCTCAAAGGGAAGCAAATTCCAGGGGCTGCCTGCCTGCCACCATCAGTGCTCAGCAGAGCCAGGAGCGAGCACCTGACATTTCCAAAAGCTGTGCTTTGTGACTGCAGAAACAAAGCACTCCTTACATCCTCCTGTAAGCCCAGCAGCAAAGCCAGAGAGCTGCCACGCAGGAAATATTTGTTTCTGCTCAGTCTCCCTTTCCCTCCGGATCCATTCTCTCATTGCCTTGTACCCTGTGCAGAACAGGAGGTTGCAGGATGCAACCCAAAATCTCCCAGTCTTGGGGTAGCCGTACAAACACAACCCCTACAAGAACTACACTTCGAGAATGAGCTCCCAGGAGAATTCCAAATGCTGTCAGTAGGGTTGTTCAACCTGCCTGAAAGGGCAAAAATACTGATAAAAAGGGTCAAAAGAGATGAATTGTAGGAGTCAACATGGCCTGTGCAGAATACATGTAATACTTTTGCAGAAAACAATGCAAGTAAAGTGAAGCATTCAGTAGCTTGGTGCAATATTGTCAGCAGTTGTTACCATCACAGAATAGTGGCCACCAGCAGGATCTGTAGATTTGTCTTTAGAATAAAGAGTAATTTCAAATATTACAGCTGTATATGCAAACACCGACTTCCAACAACACAAACTAGGTGTTCATTTTGTATCTCTATTTAATAAACTGTAGTGCAAAACACAGTCAAAAGCATCCCTTTATCTGAAGTCTAGAAATCCTTTATTGGTAGACTGACATCACTGCTGTTTCTGTAAACTGTGAATCAACTTCCCACACCTTAAATCAGCAAATTACTGTATTATTTCTCTTGTGCTTGTCATTCAGAGCACTTCACCTCGAGAGGAAAGAAAGACTTTTTTTCTTTGACTGATAATGAGTATACTTGTACAAAAGCATTTTATAAAGGTCAGTAGCCCGTTACAGGGGGATTCTGATACAGCTTTTCATCACAGAGCGAATGGAAAACATGCTTTTGCTGCTATTGAATCATATCCATTCCTGAAAATTGCTGTGGTTCCCCTATTTACAGTGTGATTGAGACAGAAAGGAAAAATATCAGGTCAGTACTTACAGCATGGATCAACAAAATCAGTATTACAACAATACAGAAATTATGAATATCAGCAAGCACTAGAAAACATTCTGTTACCATGTATCTCCCTTTATCACCTGCCATGCTGGACCGTAATGGAGGCAGGGCAAGGCTTCACAGCATTAAATGCATCAATCCATGAGGACCAGGCAATTTGTGTTGTATTATTCTAGTTGTATTATTCAAAGCTGACTTTGTTAGAAAAGCAGGTATTCGTCTCTATAAAGGTAAGCAGGAATACTAGTCTTCTATTTATTTTATATTAATTTCTTTTATATTATCCAACATTTGTGGAGTATCTCTCATTAAACCATAATTCTGCATTGAAATCAGATTAGTAATTTTTCTCCTCTGAATCTACCAGTTTTCCTATCAGTACTTTGACTTTCAGAATTTAATTTCTGCATCTGAACCACATTTCAGAAGATTATTTTTGCCAGCAATTTATATTGTATTATTATTAATAAGAAATAGGCTTAAAAAGAGAGCAATATCAAAGGCTTTTAGTTTTCAAAAGCTGAAGAGATGATAGGAACAGAGGGAGCCCCATTTCTAACCCAGAACCACAAACCTAAATTGACACAGTGTTAGCAAAACAAAACAATTCAGAAGAATAGAAATTAGAGAACATAACAGACAGAAATAATCAATTAATCCCATTGATTCAGAGCAGCACTATCTGCATTTAACACTATCTAGAAATAAGACTCTTCCTAGTCTAGAATCTACACGTCTAATAGAAATACCATTACATTAAGGACAATGCACACTGGGAAACAGAGCCACCACTCCCATCTCCAAACAGTACAAAAATCTTTCCAGCTTGAAGCCTAAGACAGTTGAGACCACACACCTGAGCAGCTTTTCATGATATAGAAAAATAATAACCTTATATTTAATCTGATATCAGATGATCAGCCGATCTTTAGAGTCTTTTCCAAGGGTCATCTCCTTCACAACACCTCTGAGATAGACACATCTCTTTCTGACTCTAGATAATAATCATGATGTGTGTACAAACAGTGGACATTCAGTGCAGATGAGGATAGAACAAGCTCAGTGTTTGGTCCGGAGTTGTCAGGAGAAAAAGGATAATGGGATTCCCGGGGACTAAATTTATTTTAAGCTACTTTTACATTCAGATCACTATCCCAGGGGCCCTTTCCTTAGTCACTCCAGTTCATGGCCTAGGATATTTAAACTGCCATTCACACTAAAATGTCAGACTGTGAATTGTAGGGGCAAGAGTGAATCAGAGATTTGCCTCCAGCATCTCTCCTGCACAGGCAGCAGCCTCTGGCAACGGGCAGAGCTGGAACCCAGCGGCAGCAATGGCTGAGTCACTGTTAAATGGCCAAAACCTACACCCAGAATCATGACTAGTGTAAAGCAAGGATCTTGAGGATAGAGATACCAAAATTTAAGACAACGGGTATTTAAAGAAATAGAACTGAAACTGCAGCATCAATTCTCCACTAAATCTCTTGCTGTGAATAAAAATCAATGATAATCTTGTCTCTAACTTTTTAGGATGTGTTCAACAGATATATTACAAAGACTCTGGAAGCTAATGGAGCCTGGAATATGAGTTTCATCCTTAAAACGATATGTAACGCAATTATGCATAATGTTGTACTGTGTTACAAATTTACAGGAGAAATTTGACTTCTGTATAATTGCTTATTTGACATTAGTGTCTGTGTAACTGAAATCACATTGAGCTTTCAGCTTGTCAAATACTTTGTGCTTTTCCACCTGTGAACTATTAGAATTAGTCTGACTTCTCCACTTTTATCTATCCCAAGTGAAATGTCCCTTCTGATCTTCTTGGCTTTAGGTGTTGTTTGCAGCCACCCGCAGCCACCTACACTGTCACCATGAGAAGTAAATGTCCTTCTCAAGGACACGAGGCACAATCAGTACACCAAATCCAGCACAGAGAGAAACACGTTCCTCATGTTTCTCAGCATTTCCTGTGCAGTAGAGGAAACCTGATTGCAAGTAGCAGTATTTACTCAATTCTAAGGTAAAATAAAGGTTAAGACAGTCCCCCCTCTAGGACATAAGGTCATCACTCACACGTGGGGGATCAGGATCCATCCCTCTCTGCACAAGATTTCCTCTCCTACCGTTCTGCTTTCATTACATGGGAGACTGGATCCAGTCAGCACAAAGAACCTGCAACAGACCTGTGCTGGGCAGAAGCTTGAAGCAAGATAAAGAGCACCCTTGGCCAGCAATTAGCTCCTTCTCACCAAGGGATCTACTTTAAAAAAACCCTGAGCTGAAGATCAGACTGGCATGTTTAGCTGCAGTCAAAGGTGAACATATCCTCAGGACCTACTGTGATTTCCCTCTCAGTAACAGGTATAGCCAAGAGGCTCCAGGCATTGCTATATGAGCACACTACAACACCAAAATAATCAGGCTTTAAGTATTCTGAATTCTTATTTGAGTGCACTGCTACATTGGTAAGGGATTTCTGTTTTAAATTAACAACAAGGACAATATGAATAAAGATGATTTTGAATTCATAAAGATGAATTCACCTGGATTAAAGGAACAGGCATGCAAACATCTGACACAGCTAAGCTTCAGTTATCTTGCAGCAAAAACAAAGGCAACACCACAAAATCACTAGAAACTAGGTTAAAAAAGACAGTGTGAAAAGAAGATTGAAAAAGGTGAAAACCAACAGCAATGAAGGTTAAAACCCAATCCACATACTCTGCCTTTTCATACACATAATTCACTGCAAAGAAAAAAATATTATCTCCCACCAGTGGAATGGCTCATTGCCTCAAGGAAACCCAAAACAATTACTGTTACAGAATAAAAAAAGACCACAGGACATGAGGAGGAATACCCAAAATGCAAAAACAACCTTACTCCATACAAATGAGTGAAAACACATGGCAAAATGGCATCACAAAACCATGGGTGAAGTGGTGTAATACAAAGATTTACAAACTGAGATCTCCCAAGAACAATGGGAATATTCTTCCCAGATTAAGTTTTGCCCACTAAAGCAAGCAGCCCACGCAAAAATCCAAGGAACATCTCATGAAGCTCTACCTGTGCCTCATACAAAAGAAAATCATTTCATAATGCATGGCAACAAAAGAAGAACTAATCCAGATTTTTCATTGTTATAAATTAGGAACTATTTCACAGCACCCACTGAAATTACTGTACCAAGACAGAAACTCTGTAGATGTAAAATGAAGTTCAGTCTCAAGAGGAAACACTGACTGCCTATTTTTTAATCCTCTTGCAGCAGAAGGTCTTTTGTTATTGGCACAAGGAAGGAAAATACAAACAGCCAATCTCTTTTGTCCATCTTTTCAGTTTAGGATTAACATAAAACAATTTCCACATTTTTTTTTATTTTCCATCACTATTTTGGTCCTTATAACACTTCCATCACTGATCTAACACCATGGAATGAGTATTTTAAGGAAGAAACAACACAAGTGGCAGCACAAAGTTTGTTTCTCAGGCAGGCAAGCTGCCATCCCTCAGAAGACCAGCTGAGTCACAGAGTGTATAAATAACTCTGCCAAGAGAATAACTCAGTCTCCCTGTGAAAGCACTCAGCAGAGCCAGAAAGGTGGGGACACAGTGTTACCAGTGCTCAAGCGATTCCCTTTCTCCCCACATCATCTGAAACAGCTTTTGCCTCTTTCCAGCAGCATGAAGGCAGACAGGAATGTCTTGCTCCCAACTGGAGGCATCGGATTTTGTGAGAATTCACTAACTCTGTGACAATTCCCAAACCTTAACTGTGCTGGGAGGTCACTTGAGCGACCGCACATCAATTAGAAACAGCCCTGTGAAAAGAAAGGGAGCCACACAAACCTGGTGAGAAGCAGAGGGTCACATCCCACCCAGCAGGATTACCCTACAACACAGCCTTTACCTGCCCCACCGTGAGCAGCCAGAACACACTGAGCAGGAACTCAAGGTCATTTGCATCAGTGGCAGCAGAGAGGCACGGATTCTCGGGACCACGTTCGTGGAAGCACATAGAAACGTTTGCCTGCATCAAACACTGCTTTGGGGAACAGGCTTCTTTTAAATTGATAAAGCTTCTACAAGAATTTTGGTGCATTAATCTATATATAACTTAACTCATGACCTCAGCATCTTATATAAAAATTAAGATGTACATACATATATTCTTCAGCTAAGACTGTCCTTGTACCTTTACTCTTTCTTCTTTACATCCAGGAGTAACGAAGAAGCTTTTAGGCCTGTCCCTAGAACTTTATTTAGCCAAACCCTCCGGTACAAAGTCTAGGGAAATCCAGTTCATCACTGAGACAGTCATACCCCTTCCAACATTGATACAATATTGTCTCATCTGTTGGCATGCTCAAGGACCCGAGGCTGGATGAAGATCACAATACTTTATATAACCTCATGAAAATATGCAACATAGTGCGCTAAAGCATCACTTTAAAAACTGTTTGCTTTTCTGCTCTTCTATTCCTTCAAATTCATTTTTCTCTCAGAAATTCCAGTCCTCCAAAGGAATTCTGAAAAGAAGCTCCCAACCAAATGCAAAGTTATGACGGGTAAAATATGAGGACTCCTTTGAGTCCCATCCTGACGGCTGTGTGCAGTAACCATTTCCACTGACTTCTGGGAGAAGTCTGATGGAAAGATGAACCTAAAAAGAAATTTAAAGATTCAAAATCAATGTAATTTGTAAATATGTAATAAATGTAATTCCAGATGTACTTTGGCTCTAAAGGCATGTCTTGTGTGACTTGTACTACTTCAATAGAAGAAACGAGTCATTGGTTCCTGGGCTGCCAAATTTTGTTCCAAATCTTGTGATCCAATATGAATAGCTGGAAACATCAAAATGGGTTTTACTCTCCATCTGTAATCTGCCCTCCTTGGTAAACACCATTTCAGACTTGAATCCTCAGCTATACCAATTTCTTATTTTAGCTGGAGTAAATGTGGCATTAGGATAATTCATGGCCAAATATTATCGTATTTCATTTCCTTTTGACAGAGGCAACAGCTAAGGTCTAGTCAACCATAGCCCAATGTCCTGTCTCAAAACCAAACCTTTCTCTGGGTAGTAATGCTTGTTATTCTTTTTTTTACCTACTCCTTTTCCTTCCTCTATCCTCTCCATCTATGCAGCAGATATTTCTCTATTTTCTTTTTTATTTTACATCCATGTAATTCATGACCTCAGGTAAGGATCACAAAATTGATACTAAAGACCTCCACACTGATGACAGTTTCTATTTGATTTCTATAGAATGAAAAACTGGGCCTCTACCTATTGTCATCACATTACCTCAACACGGCAAAATGTTTTTAGGCTTGAACTGAAAAATTAACTTCTCTCCTGCACGTTAGGAGTAATTGGTGACCTGGTGGCAATCTGAATGCAGAGAGCGGCAGGCTGTGCTGCCAAGGCTGCTCCCTGGCCGCGGGACTGGGAGCATCCTGGCTGCCCCGCTCCAGCAGGCAGGCGTGATCCCACTGCTGCATCCCATGGGGAGAGCAGGATGGCCGGCAGCACAACGCCGCTTTCACATTTATCTCCCTTTCACAGATGCCCAACGTCCATGAATACAAATGAAGGGATACAATGAAAATAAGTTTGTTTGTCATTGGGAGTCAACTGTGAATGACTAACAGTCAATGAATAACCCAGTGGGTGTTTGATTACAGGGCCTGCATGTTAGGTTTTCGAAGACTAACCTCTCAAAGCATATTTCCATCCTCTTGGCTCCCTATGAGAGCACAAACATTTCAAAGAAGGCACTGTCTCCTGCAGTATTTGTTTGTACCCTAGCACAATGGGGCTCTGTTCTCCAAGCAGTTCTTCATGAGAAGTTCAGCACCCATTTCCTTTTATAATCACACAATAAACAGTTTGTGTTTAGTCTTCTACTTTCCTGGTAGGCAAAAGCTTTATTGATCAGATCTCCTGTTAGTTAGCTGTTCACCTCAGCAAGAATCCCCTTCTAGGTAAGAGAAAAGAAAGAAATTGTTTTCCTCGGCAGCTGCATTCTTGCTTGTGTTCACTTCCACAAATAATTTCAGCTAAAGACTACTCTCTTTTTTCCTCCAGGAGAGGCATTTGTTGAAATTCAGTTTGAGAGATGAGTTGAGCAGAAGTGAAATTCTTAGACAGCACTTCAGCTATAAATACTGGTCTCTTTGCTTTGCTCCTTTGAAGACATGTCTTCCTGAGCTACCAGTGATCAAGACTCCAAACTGAACACTGCCATGAACATGCGAAGGGTGGGGATGATGGACTTCCAGAAATGCTATCTGGTCACTTTTGCAAGTCTGAGAACTTGGAAAGATCAGGAGATATAACTAGCTTACATGGCTGAAGGTGTTGCTACAAGTGCCAACTGATAATATAAAGGACAACTTGTTCTAAATGCAACAGAGGCTTTGGAAAAGGAAAAGAGGTTGAACAACATCTAAACATTAAGGGAAAGCAGGGAGGCCAAAGGGCAAGGAAAAAAAAGAGGACTTTCTCTATTTCGGTTTTCCTTACACTGACTGTAATGTTTTTCTTTAGCCAAACCACTTGTCAATCTACCTCAAGAACAACATGAACAAGGCTTTTCAAACTATGGCAACTCATTGAAGTTGCACCTTTTACGGATGAGCATCCATGGACATTCCTCCTGGTGCCCACTGTTCACACTGGACCCTGTAGGATAGCATTGCCCCAGATATGTCACGGTGAATTAGGACATCAGAGGAGAGTAACGAGCTCCATGAAACCATCATAACACAGACAGAAAGAGTCCCTTGATAAAGGCAACCTTCACTTCTTATCTGCCTTAGACTCACTGTGACTCACTGAGACAGCTCACAAAGTATCAATTTAGAGTCACCTGTGAGGGTAGTTTTCATCTAATGGGCAGCTGGCCTGCTCCCAGTGAGTCTGAACCCACCAATTTATTTCATGCAGCAATCAAACATTAATGGGTTTCTGTTTTAACCTGTTCAGAGCAGAAATGGTGACTGAAAGAGAGAAAATTGCGTTCCATCATGGGTCTGCACAGCCAACAAGGTCCTTTCATCTTGCAATCACTTTTTTTCCTTTGTGGTAAAAGGAAAGTTGGGATCCATAAAAACTTCAAACACATTGCATTCTCCAAACAGGAACTTCCCTGTCAATTTATCATAGATTTCAGCCTCTTGATCTTTTCTTTGTGTCTCATGATAAGATCCAATGCCAAAAAAGACTTTTCTTAAAGGGCCAGCCTATAAAAATAAGCAAGGGGATTTTATTTCATACCTTAAGATTAGAAATGCATTATTGATAGGACCATTAATTATATATTTTGGATTTATAACCAAGATTTGAAGAAAAGCACAATATTTGAACGTACATAATTGCTATCACTGCATACAATCGCTTTTTTTATTAAGCACAGACCCCATTTCCTCCTTGTATGAATATTTTATTCTGAATATGTGTGCCAGTTATTTGGCAATATCTCCTTTTCCATTTCAGCCCTTATTGTGAAAGAAGGAAACTCAGATGTGAAGATTTCCTACTGACATAATCTAGTTCTAAATCAGAATAAATCTGAAGTGTGATGTTTTAAAAAAACCCCAAATCCTCCCAGCTCTCTCCAGGCCTCAGACCCACAGGCTGGGGGAGCTGCAGGAACTTCAGGCCCTGGACGCATCTTCCCAGCGCTCTGTCAGTCACAGGGTAGGACCTGGTTTGCAGAAGTGCTGCCAGCACAGAATATACACATTGCTGAAGGTTCTTGCATGGCAGTGAGTTTGTCTGCAGCCCCTCAGAGAGCTCTCTCTGTGTTTGGGTGTACATGTGCACCCTTTTCTCTCACAACAGGAGCAGAGAAGGAACTTCTACCAAGCTTTCAGCCACCCTAAGGAAACTGCAATATTTTCTAGGCGAGGGCTTGATCCAAGACTCCAGGGAGATTTATCCAGATATAAACCAGGCCAAGCAATGTAGATGTACAAGAAGGGAGGTTATAAACTCCTGTGGACATCTGTCCCACCATTCTCCCCTTGTGTGCTACGATGTGCCCAGGAGCTGTGGCAGCTCTGGCCCAAGCCTGGCAGGGCAGGACGAGATGGGCGAGCCCGGGCACACGAGAGGCAGCAGATCTGCAGGGCCAAGGGGCCGTGATTCCACTCAGCCTCCCCAACTCCTTTGTTCTGTGACTAAAAGCAGCTCTTGTGCATTAAATGCATTGATAAATGACAGAGTAGGTCACGCTTCCTTCACATAAAATTAGTCCTTCGTTAAAGGAGCTTTGGGTTATTTTTTTCCTTACATGGAATAAAGAAGATGTTTGATTCCCACGAACACACACAATTTCCAAGCTTAGGCAAGTACAGCAGAGGTAAGAGATGATGACCCATGCTCTAATCTTGACACTCACTCAGCAGTGATAAATATATATAAAACCTTAATTTTCAGAACCACAGCTAAGAGTCCAAGCTCAGCTGACATGCTTTGAAGACCTAGATTCAGTACCCCAAGCTACCACATGGTATTTAGGAGTGAAGACTTGATCTCCAGCCTTCCTGTTCCACCTCCCCACTGCTATAACAGGGAAGCCACTGGGTGCTGTGTCAGCCCCAGTCTGCTCAAACCAGGGCAGTGAAGCCAAAAGCAATTCACAAGTACAGGTAACTACAGAAATCAGTTGTAAACAGCTGCTACAGTAAGTAACTGAGAGCAAAGGATCTGATATTCTACTATAATTTTGCATTTCATTTCTCTAGGTATGACTACACTATTTAATAGAAAAACTTTAAAGTTACTGAGACTGAGAAAACGGGATCTTTGATGTCTTTTATGCTTACTTCATTCATAGTGTAGATACTAAACCTCGTGCTTTAGAAACTGAAGACTGCTTCATTACTAAATAGCTGTGCATCATGGCCCTTACAAATCTCTGTTAAACTGAGGATTAGGCAAGGGCTGGAACAGATAGACAGTATATTTTCATTCAATCTCCTTTAAAATAATGATGCATGCAACTTCATGTCATTACTCTTTAATGGTCTTAAGCCTATTTAATAGCACAGTAATATTCCAAAAAGGAAAAGGGAATTATTTCCACATTTAATTTTCATCGCAAAAATGAATGTGGCTCTTTCCATGGCAGATAAGCAGCTAAAGCTGCTTGGTACCTTAACTGAGATGTGACTGCATTAGCTCTGCTACATTACAGCTGGGCTAATGAAACAAAGCAAAATGATTAGCTTCAGACTCCCTGGAGTATCTGGAAGTAACATTTGGCTTGTTTCTGGGGATGTCCATAGGGGAAGGGATGTGCAGGTGACCCACCTGGGTGAGAGCCAGCTCGTTCCCGACGCCACCGTCCCTGGCACGGGTCCCTGTGGGGCTGCACGGGCAGCCAGGGACTGTTACGGCCCTGGCCATGGCACTGCTCATGCAGCAAGGGCTGGCTATTGCTAAGGGAACTGTTACCCTGCCAAAGCTTTGTTCTGCCCTTATTCACGCGGACACAACTCTGTGAATGTTGTAGATCCGCTCCTGCTGCACGGCTGCAAAAAGGAGATGACACTTGGGCTTCCCAGTTCCTGCATCCCAGGTGGAAATAACACGGTTTTCCTTCTTTAAGAAAAAAAATAATAATCACAATCCACTAGTTGTTATTCTAGGAGAGTCTCGTACTAGTTAATTTAGCTTTTAAAAGATCAGATTCAAATGGAGGTTGTGCGATTCAGAACACTAAGGGTATCTCAGTCAAGGCTCAGAATCTTTCTTTTAATGCAATAAATGTGATTGATTTTTCCCCTCCTGGGAGGTGTTACTATATTCATATTTCAGGTTTAATTATCTTCTCCAGGATTGTTAGTGCTTCCACAAGATTCCTTCCTCTAAGTTCTAATTATACATACTGGATAGATTAGCCAGAGTTTGATAACCTTTTATAGCCAATTGACTTCAGCTTCATGTGTACAAAAATCTGAGCAGGGGAAGGAAAAGATGTTGTATCAAATGACTAAAATCAAGCGAAGCACAGCAGTTCTGCCCCTGGCCTCCTGTGCTGGTACATGAGCTCCACCAGAGAGAAAACTCACATCATCCAGGCAGCAGCAAAGAACCTGCTTATAAGCAGGACCCAAGAGATATTACATAGATATTTAATATAAAGTTCTACTCTTTAACAGAAAAGTTGTCTGTGGACCAAAAATCTAGGGTTATTTGCACTAGGGTTATTAATCTAGGGTAAGTGGCACTGTAATTTGAAATATTTAAAGATTTTCTTTGCTAGGCTGCACTAGTCCTTAAAATCTAAGAGCATTTAATTGACTTTTCCCAAGGATTTTTCCCAAGGATTTAAGAACAAAAGTTTCATTAACTTTTATCAGATATGTTATTTTCAACTGCAAAAATGCTAAAAATCCCACCTTTGAAGACATTATAAGAAAGATCATCAGTGTGTACAGAAACACATACAACTAGGCAGGGAACTTCACTAGGTTAACACTCTGTGACTGGTTTAATAAAACATAACTTTGCTCCTCATGCAGGAATAAAAATCTGTTGGTTTTTTTTCTTAACCATTAATTAATGAGGTTGCAACAGGATGAATGATTTACAGTGACATGCTCTGACAGGCTATACATGGTGAGTAATGCCTTGTCAGACGCTTCAGGATTTGTATTGAGATGAATGGCACGGAATGTGATGCACATGCTAACAATGAACATCAATATTTAATACTCCCAGCAAAGCCACTGGTATGGTAAATTTGTCCTTAACTTCGTATCTGTCTGCAGACTTGCCTATCAGCTATTTATGTAAAGAAATATTTCCAGAGAACCCTTATCAAGTATATTTACACATCCTCACTGCTTTGGAAAGAACTTTTACTTCTCCTTGGAGCTGTGAGCTCCACTCACGTCACTTCACAAGGCCGTGAAGTCCATCGAGGCCAGCCAGGCTTGCAGCGTCCTGGTGAGAGCCCAACACACACACAATAACCAGCAGGGCTGCTGGGCAGGCAGACACAGCTCACATTTATACACCTTGCTCTCCTAACAGCCTCCTCCATGGCAGGGAGTGTGGACTTGGCCATCCTGACAGATCTCTTCCAACCCCAGTTATGCTGTGATTTCCCTCAGGAAAGGCAATGAGACAGCAAATGCAGTTCTGATAAAAGCCATGGAGAAGGTACCATAATGCCAAGCACTACCACACAAATCAACAGATCAGATATAGTCAACAGCTACATCCCTATCCATGTTCTTCCTGCAGCTTTGTAGTGCTGTTCCCTGCCACCCAAGGCCCTTTCATCCTGTGATACGTTCATGATGGTGCTATTCTCAGTGACTGGGCTCAAAACCTTATGCTTTGTATGGTCTGAATTGATCCTGTAAAGAATTCTTTGAAAACTACTATTAGGATGATGTATGGACAAATTTTGGTTGCTATAGTATTTAGAGTCAGACTTATGACTGGGGAAAAAATCTCCCACTCACTTGAAATGCAGGAAAAGCTTTCAGTGCTGCAAGAAAAGGCTTTCTGGCTGAAAAGTCATATTTTAAAGTTTACAGCTCCTGCTTCTGGCTCAGTGCTGCTACAGCAGCAAGGAGAGGAGAGCCAGGCTGGCAGGGCTGTGCAGAGCCCTGGCTGAGGCTCCTCCAGAATTCTGCTGTAGCTGCTTTATGGGATGAACGTAGCAGCAGTTTATTACCAGAAGTGCCGAGCTGCCACTCGAATTTTTCTACAGTTTTAAAAGAAGCACGTTTTTATTAAGCTAGAAATGACTGTGAGGAACCAAGTGCATTTTAACACAGGCAGTGAGATGCAATGCAAGAACCCTGTGCAGGCCTTTATGGCTGGCAATAGACAGCATTGCTATCAACCTTTTCTCTTGCCTTCCATCAAGTTTAATGTGCATAACCTTGGCGGCAGAACCTCCCCTCACACTCTCTGGCCTTGGGGACATAAAAACAAATAAATCGAACTAAAGCCAAATCCCAAAGCAGACAGGAGAACCTCCTTTTCTCTCTTCATTCTACATCTATCTGTCCATATGACAGAGGCCCTCAAAGCACTGCTGTGTATATGCATCGTACTCGATGAAAATCAATACTTGTTTTACAAATGAACGTGGGACAGTCGAATTTAAAACCTTCCTCCAGTTCTGAATGCTTCAGCTTATCCATTTCAGCAGGATTTTACAAGTGCTAAGCACCAGTTTCAGAAGCAGCTTATGCTTGCACCTAGCTTCACTGATGTTCAAACAGGCCTTCAGGAGTCATGAACTAGGTTCTCAAGAGTTAGGAAATGGCTTTAAAACATGATTTTTCAAGGCAGGTAAAACATCCTGTTATTAATAATGTACCTTAGACAAATCCAACCAAGCAACTCAGAATAACCTATCCATTGCTTGGATATGTGACAAATTTTTCTACATGCAACCACAACTCTTCAGACTGAGCATGCACATGCAGCTCATTTAGTTCAGCTGTACTTCCTTTCAGGTAACTTTTCCAGCTGGGGAACAGAATCTGCTTTTAAGACCACACCTACTTATGACAGATACTAAAGTGGCTAATGTGCTTAGTGTTGCTTCTGCCGATTTTTACCATCCTGAAGCTTGAGATACCCGTGGCTCACACAATGAATATGGTTGATGAATTTTAGTTAAACTAATCTCTGGTACTGTTCTCACTCCCAGTCACTTTAGCAGTGCCCACTCCCATTACTACACTGAAAACTCATTTCCTGATTGCAAAGCAGATGCTTGGATATTCCACAGAGAATAGAAATGTCCTGCTCAGTGCAGCTCCAGGGCTGCTAAGGAACATTTAATTTCCTACCACTGACACTCTATCTTGTCTCTAAACCTGAAATAGGAGCAACTCTGAGTTCTTACATACAACACAACCCTTTCCCCAAGAGATTCATGCCCGTGTTTAGTTGATACCAGAATCTTTGGTCTGGCCCACCACAGCACATGCATGATCTCAAAATGTCACCCTCTGTAACTCTACCTTCCTTACTCTCTCCCTCCCCTGTGAATGCCAGCCTGCTCTGCTGCAGGAAAGCCATCACTTCCTAAGTGTTTCACAGGCAGCTGGTGCAACCACACAGTGCTCCCAGCTCCAGCAGAGCTGGCGGTGCAGCATGCCAGGTGACAGCATGCCATTTAAAATTCCTGTACTCTGGCACAACCCCACATTTGCACTAAACACTTAAACACACAAAATACAGACTATGTTCTTTGCTATCATTAAAAATACCCTCCAAGAAACAATATTTTCCTGTAAAATTCACTTGGGCTTTTGGGTGATCTGATTTGTTTGTTTGGGGTTTTGGGTTTTTTTCTTTTGGCAGGAGGGGAATGGAATTTTTTTCCTTAAGAAAAAACCCGTAATTTAGTAATTTTTCAGTGAAATCTTTATGTGTCCTTCAGAAATCCACAACACGTTATCCAGAAGAGTCTGTACTGACAGACTGGATGCTAAAAGACTTCAGCCTTAAAGAGTTTTTTATTTATTTTTTTTTGTTTCTTGTTTTACTTCAGAGGTTTTCCCAGCAGTTCTAATCTGTAATGGAATATTAAGCTGTATCTCCTGTAGCTCTGTTGGTCACAGTTACTGATAAGATTTGATTCCTACTGTTCTTAAGAGGCAAGGGGCAGGCTTTGCCAGGGCGTGCATGACCTTTCCAAAGGCATGGCCTGGCAGGAATTGAGTCGATTGCTCTGACCTGTCAGTGGGCAAGAGCTGCAAAGCCAGCAGGGGAACATATCGTGATGCCTGTACTTAAATAACAGCACCTCAGGAGAGCACATTTATGAAATATCTGAAGGGCTGAAAGGTCACTCTCAATGAATCTCCCCTTTCTTGGGAGCAAGAGCTGCTCCTCTGGCTGGGCAGGCTGTGCCACAGCAGCTTGCATCTCAGGGGCTCCAGGCCACTTTAGAAGAGAGTATTTTCATACTTATGAGCTTTTCTCCATAATATATCATACTTAAAGCAACTTCTGGCAGAAATTTAAAAAAAAACCCAAGGGGTGGAACTTCTTCAAACCAGCAGTAAGGCCCATCCACCTTTTCACACAGGTTCACAAAGGGCTCCCACTCTCCTTTCTGGGGCCAAGGGTCTCCAAACACCACCCACAGCAAGTAAAGCTTTTATCCCCTCAAACATCCCACACTTAGAGTTTGAAAACCTTCCAAAACTTATCACAGCATGCTAGGAATCAAAGCATTCCTGCAAAGGTTGAACCAAGACAGCTCTGTACACCCACAGAGCCCTCATCACACCACACTGCTCTGGCCCCCAACTTGGCAGCCCTGAGCTCCTGCCCCACTCCCTTTACTGCTGATTCCTGCAGATCCTCAGCAGCTCCATGAGTGCTCTGTGCAGCAGGTCACTCTTCACTGAGCAGAATCTGACTTCAGGAAACACAGGAGCTTTCACACACCCCAAGGGCCATAGCACGAGTCCTCCTGCCTTTGCCCCTTTTCCTGTGTTTTCTCCTGGTTTCCATGCTGCACTGCTGCTGCTCTTAGGTGCCTCCACACATGTTCAAATGACAGATGGAAATCAAACTGAGACCGTGCCTCTGTTTGTACACACTCTGGTCTTTGGATACTTCAACTTCCTTTTAGAGAAGGTACATTTAGAGTTCCCTATCTTAGTCCAAGTGAAGTGAGCTGGTATGGGTATCAGTCTCTAAGTCTGCTGTGATTCTTTTGAGACTACTCATCCATCAGCATAACAACCGGCAAATCTAAAAGCTAAACAGTATTTTTACCATGAGCTATTTTGTTGCCAGCTTAAAGAGCATCTCAAAACTAGATGCTCTTTTACTACAAACATCATGAGCGTGAAGTAACACAAATGTTTTACTTTTTAAATTTTTTTCATTGCCTTAAATCTGCCATCTCTTGACACCTTCCTTCCCTTGTTTAAAAGCTTTTCTAATCCAGAATGGCATAAGAAACAGGATACTGTAAAGTACATACACTGAAGTCTGACTGGGTAATTTGGCAATAGTCTTACAATAACTGTTTTTCCAAACCCACTAGTACACTTTCTCAATGTTCCAGTTAGTATATAAAAAATAATGCTTAAACTGTACAACTTCTATAAAAACCTAGAGTAGGCAATGCACTTCTTGGCACAACCACACATTTCAAAAATGGGATTTTTATCACAGTATTTCATTTCCAGTCAATCGAGGTCTGCATTCATAGATCATTTTGCACACACATTACTCAGCGACTGCTGCTTCTATCTCTAGTCTGGTAAATATTTTTGCCTTGTGCAAAGAATATATGGGCAGCACAGCCAAGATGAATTCTTGCATTAGTCTTGCAGCCCAGATGACAGTGACATACAGCAAGGTATTAGAGGGCTACGGTATCAGAAATGTACAGTAAGCCTGAGTAAAGGATGTAGCCTAGAGTTTTATAGCCTAAGACCCAGGAAAACAAAGATAAAAGGTACACTTCCACTGTAGCATTACAGCCAAGTTTAGTCATTCAGAATAATACACCACATCAATTAAATTTAACCTGTCGATTCATCATCTTCCTGGAGCCAGCCCAGGTGCCTTCGATGGCAGCTTGGCCTATTTCATGCAGTGCGGTAGAGATCAATAAGGAGGTGCTACAGGGTACTAGATGGTGCCCATGTGTCTAGCTAAGAAAAAAACCATATGTAACTTAGAGTTTATAAACTGTTTTACTGCTTCTAAATGGACATCAGTATTCTATAACATAATCCAGTAGTAAAGGAGTAGAGAAGTTTGGCTCTTGAAAGTGTTAAAAGGCTGCTGGGATTTTCTAACAGGCAGCAGGATATTGCTCCCAGCAAGTTCCCAGTTGCTGGGAGCAGGCTGGTGTCAGTTTTATGGGCACACCAGGGACAGCTGCAGAGCAGTGCATAACCAGTCTGTCATGAGCAAAGAACGCCTTGTTTTTCCATACTGATGGGAAATCTTCCTTTCTCTTCACAGGCGTTAATCCACTGAAAGCAGGCATATTTAAAAGACAGAGTTCAGGTTAAGCCATTCTTTCTACAGCCCAGCAATGCTGCACGTACAGCATTTATGCTTCCAGCCTTATCAGCATTCAAAGCCACATCAGTTTAGCTAACAGTACTAAGATTTTTAAACAGCTAATGAATTCTGAGCATGGCCAGCACTACTTTAATTCAAGTTTGCCTTATATTCAGTTCTCTCAGCTCAGCAAAGAATGCAGTTTAATGTGCAATTAGAGCTCTCTCTGCTATATAAGCTGTTTTTATTATATCAAAAATCACAAATGAGAAGAATTAACACATTGGAGAGTCAGTCTAAGGTGATGAAGAAGCGGAATGTTTATGCAAAATATAGACAGTATCCAAGTTTCAGTCACCTTGAAGACAGTGGAAACACCAAAGAGTTCATTTACCATCTCAGTCAATTTGCTAAAATGATACAGAAGGACCATGTCAAGCCATAGAGCTTTAGCAGTGACTACGGAAATCCTTTCATAAGTGATCTGTACTATCCTGTTCTTATTTGTAAATTTATATGAGATGTCGTAAAGGTACACATAAATAACAAAGAAACAGTCCTGTGATAGTTAAGTAATCCATACAAATTCTATCAGAGCAATAAACTTTCTCAGAATTTTATCCTCAGGGCTCCAGATAACCTCATCCAGTGAGGAATTCAATAACTCCATCACTCAAGAACCAGAAAGCAGAGTGGTAACTGGGTTTGGAAGTAATGCTAATGAAACCCTACAGATGCAGCTTCTCAAATGGAATTAATTTGATGAGAACAGAACACAGAAAATCATTTCAGGCTTATTTTTAGACATCTTTCAAAGTTAAAATACTTCCAAATTTATATGCTTGAAACCCTGGCAACTGCCTCAATTTTCTAATGTAATATTTTTGTGGGTAGAATCCTGGAAGACAAACATTTATTAGCACATGGCAGTATTATTTAATCTAACTTGGTCTACAGGCTCAAAACACTTAATCTAAATTCCGGCGGAATTAACCATATTTAGTGTTACTATGACTGAATTTTAATAACCTGAAATTAAAGCTGGGCCAGTTGGAGGAGGGAGACATAAAAACTGAGCTAGTCATTTTTTGCTTTCAAACACTTGCAAGTTCTTCCCAATTTTTAACAAGCGAGAGATCTCCAGGCATGGCAGATATCGCAGTTTGGTGGGTACTCTATAAAATAGGATGAAGTGAAAAAAATGAATACTTTTCTTTCTTCCAAATAACTTCCAATTAAAACATGAAAAAAAAAATTTGCAAAGACCAAACAGATTGAGGCATGAAGAAACAGCACTGCTTTATGACAGCTCCGTGGTTTCATACAAAGTACCCCACGTTTTTTCCCAGCAGAAATATTTTGTGGCATTTTAGTCCTGCCGGTGTGATGGGCTTGTGTGGAAGTGGCAACATGGAAAATTTTCAAACAGGTGGCTCACAGTAACACACTGGGAAGATGAACTGGAGGGAAAGGCTGCATAGAGGGAAGGATCTCTTAGAAGAGAAGGAGACAGGCTGGAAGGACAGCCTGGGCCAGAGTTCAGTGGAAGAGAGGGAAGAAGTCAAGGAAGTGCTGAATGCAGAGCAGCACGAGCTCAAAGAAACTGTGTCAAAAGTTGTCTTAGCAGCTGCACGTGGTAACTCAGGCGTGCCAGAAGACGCTCCCATTTCAAAACTTAGACCACAATTACCTTTGCACTTATAGGTACAGATTAACTGGGACTAATAAACTTTGGAAATCATGACCAAGGACCATACAACTGTGCTGGCTACTGTAATTTCTGCTGCTAAGGCTCTAACCACATCTAAGGAAAAAAAAAACACATCTGGAAAAAAAATTATGGTTTTGGCATGTAATACTAACAGTAAAGTGTCAGAATACGGTTTATTGCTTTTCTTTAGGAAATTTATAGAATTTCTTGTCTTAACAAAATGTGAAGGAAAAAAGTGACCTAACTTCCATTCAGTGATGTTGAAAATTGTAAATGTTTTCATATTGAATGCTTTTTAATAGCAGGTCTGTCCAGCAATTGCCAAATTGTGGAAATTGCCCTGAGTCTACTGGGCCAGTCCCCAACAGGCACCCAGAACATCTACTTCAGTACAGGGGGATACACACAGCAACTCTCACTAAAACCACAAAGTTTTGCCATACCAGATCTGGGAATTTAAGACATGACTTTGTTCAGGCGCTTTAATACATGACCCTGAAATTCTTTCTCTGGGATGACTCTTTTTTTTCTTCTTTGTTTGCTCTCTTCCATTAAACTCACGTGTGCTAAAACTGACAACTGCAAGTCTCTTTATGAATGTGATGTAGTTAATAAGTGCCAGCCCCACATACAGAGAGCTGTGGAGAGTTGAGGCTGCTGTTGGAGGCTTGGCTAAGCACTGCTTGGAACACGAGGTTTCCAAACACACCCTGTTCTGGGGGTGCCCAAGGCAGCATCTTTCCAAGTGGCAATGGGAGGGAGAGACCTGAGCTAGAAAACCAATATCTTTACCAGCAGATTACTCTCCTAACATCAATAGAAAACAGTTTGGCAAAGGCGAGTCACACCTCAAAGTGAGGCTTCTAAACTAGGCACGAGTTTTCAAGGGTGTGTTGCCATGCCAAGATGCAGAATCAAACAAAACACTGTAACTTACAGAAGCTACATGACTTCAGGCATTTATTTTTGACAGGAATGGCCTGTGGGAAGCACCTCTCACTTATTTATACAGAAAAACTCAGGCTTCTAAACTGAGAGGGTCTGCATCTCCACATCGACTCGTGCTGTCAAACACAACCACAATAAAAAGCACCATCCTATTTGGATTTCTTATTGATCCGTGTTCTACTGTGAATGGCATTATTTTCTTCCTTGACCTCAGTACAGGGAACAATTTAGATGTTTTCACAATCTGCTTTTCTCTTATTCAGAGATAGATTTGAATTTATTGAACAAGAACTCTTTTTACAAATGCTTTTTTTTTCTGGATTCTTTTTTTTCTTTCCATCTTGCTTTTCTGTTCTCTCCCTCCTGTCCCAAGGCGGATGTGAACCTCAGGCTGCCTGAGTAGCTTTTAAACATTAAACAAAACACATCAGCTTGCCATGTCTGTCTCAGCAGAAAGTCAATATTCACTCCAGGAGCAATCAAGCACCCAAGCACAGAGGCTATAGCAAAAGGCTGTAAAAATGTAGTAACAATGCCTGAAAGTGCTTTGAGTAAAGGTTTTCTTGTAAACCTGCAGTTGAAACCAACCTTATCTAAGACATTACAAAGGCTTTGATCAATCTGAACTAAATTTTGATATTATAAATACAAGATGTGGCCAAGTGTAATTTTGAGCCACGCAATGCACAAGGACCTTCTACCAAGTTTACTGAAATTCTAATAATAAAGTTTTTGTGTAAATTTTGCAATTCTAAACCTTGATGTGCTCAGAATTTTAACTAACCTGCATCTCAACATCCTTATTGCTTCTATAAATGCAAATAGCAAGAAAAATATTGGTTTTCTAGCAGTCAGATTTGAAAATCTTTACCTAATATATAAACTCATTTCACATGTGTCACTGATCATGCACTGGATGACAAACGCTTTTTATCGCTACCAATATCAAGAAGAGTTTCAATGAAGAAACACCTAAATCAAGAACAAGACACACTATAAATTACCTCTTTTCCCAGAACAACTCAAAAATAATGTAGTTAACCCAGCAAAGATTTAACCCTCATGCTATGAAAGTAGAAATGCTTTCTTTCTTGTGAAAAATCTGCATAAATAAAATGACTAAAGATTCTATAGACTAAAAAATAAATTGCATATTATTAAATAGTCCAGGTAAGTGCTACATCATTTCACCCTTAAATAAGTAATCTTGAGAAACATTTCTAAATCTGGGGATTTCGTGGTCACTGTCAAAGCTACATGCTGAGATGCAGAACGGACTGGAAATTCGTTCTGTGCTTACCCAATTCTTGCCACTGAAGGATACAAGCACCTGTGTTCTCAGGTGCATGCTGCGGAACAAGGAAGTGATTTCATTTCTATTTAATAGCATTTTCCTTCTTCAAAGGAAATGGCCAAACTAATTCTACTGTAATTTATCCAACAATTCAGACTTCTTAGAATGCTTTCCATTCTCAGCCATGCAGTGCTCGTGGAAAATCGGTGGGGAAAAGAAAAGAAGGAGTTCACAGAAAAAAAAACCCACATTATGAAGAACTACGATTTCTTGTAAGGGCTACAAAAGATTTTGTAACAGACTAGCACCTAACAAGGTAATAATTTCCATACATCTAACAAAAGCCAAATCCCACCATGACTTGTGAGCATTCTCAGCATTCCCTGCAGCTGAAGCTCTGCCGAAGTCAGTGCAACCAAGTGACACCACGAGACAAAACAAATGCTTATGAGCTTGTAGAATGAGAGGTTTATGAGATCAAATGGAAAACTATTCAAATTAAAATGGGGTGAGGCAGGCACCTGATATGGGTAGGTAGGCCAGTGAACATAACTGGTTTTCATTTTTCTAACAAAAAAAACCTCTTGACATTATAAAGCAGGATTCAATAAAAGAGACATAGACTAATCCTGGCAAACAGGAGTGGGAGGGGAAAACAGGACTTTCACCTGGAATACAATCAGAGTAGCAAGCATTCAGTTTTCCACTCAAAATTTAGAAAACAACTCAGCCTCAAATCTCTGAAGGTTTATTATATCATCTAAAAAGTACTCCCCAACACAGAGCATTACACTCACTTTCAGAGAGAGCACAGTCTTAATATATAGGCTACTCAATAACAAACAGATGTAAAGGCTAGGATCTACATTCTTGCAAGACACCTTTGGAAATCCATCTTTGTTCGTTTTTAGGAGATGCCTTTTTTTACCCTTTATTCCATGTCTGTTCTTTGCACAGCAAAACAAGTAGCCTGTTTTGGCTTGATCAGTGGCTCATCCACCCCAGCTTTGCTTTAGAGAACCGGCCCCCAGGTTCTGAGTACAGGTGATCTCCAAGGGGAGCCAGGCAGAGCAAGAGGTGATGGGTGTGACAGGCACCCTGCTCAGCTGAGTGCCACCTCCAACGGAGCTGTGCCACCAAATGGGCACATGCAATCATGGCAAGAAGCATAACTCTTTTAAACCAACATTTTAAAAGATCACAGAATGAGCTGAAGAATCCTCACCCGCCCATCAGCATCCGCAGTGCCACAAAATATATTTTTACTTGATAATGTTAATATAAACATTCTCTTGAAGACTTTTGAAGCTCAAGATAATTGTGTAAAGTGCTGAAGGCATAAGAAACACAAATCTCATTAATATTGCATCTGATTGTGAAGAAAGGTTCGTTAATGTGAGTTAGACTGTGAGTCAGCAATGCTGGCGTCCTTGCTAACACAACCGGATGGTCTCAGCTCAGGAGACTTAAATGTGGGAGCAAAGAGCACACTGGCTCTGAAGAGTAAACATTTATCATCAAGAGAAAGTGATACTGCTCCCGACTTTCTGGGCTTTAAGTCTTCTTATTGTTTGCAGCATTTGGACAAAAATACTGAACAAAAAAAATCCTACAATAATGGGTAACGTGTAAACTACAAAGTAAAAACATTTCGGACAAGGAAAGTCATATCAAGGAAACACCAATTCCTCATGCTTTCAGAATATGTAAATATTTTACACTTAGAAAAACATTTAAATGCTTATAATTGCAACAGGTACTTATCTCCTGAGAGCTGAGTAGATTCAGGAACAGACATGTCAGCAGACATGCCTGTTCAAATGTAACTTAAAAAAATAAGTGAGAACAGTAGCTATCATGTAAACAACAGTATTTTACAGCAGGTGTCATGGAAACACTCATCAGCCCCAAAAAAAGCCACACCAAAAGAACAACTCCAACATCTTAAATCAGGATTTACAAGCAGTCACAAGCTCCAAATTATCTACAAATTATGATTATCTGTCCCAGAATTACACAGCCATCTTGCACACAAGCATGACTGTTCCGGAACTCATGATTTTTTTTAAAGCCAAACTTCTGTCTTGGCAGTAGAATTTAATCTCTCTTATTTACGGTTCTCCCAATTCCCCAAGCAATTAGGTGGCACCGACAGAGGCTGATGTCTCTTCCCACACCACAGCGCGTGGGACACTCCTCCTTTCTGGCACTCTGCAGTCGGGGTGGCATCGCAAGGTCGTGGTGATTTGTAGCGCCAGAGGATTGCAGAAGCCTCAGGCAATTGTCAGAAGCCTTGGCTGCCTACTAGAGCTCACTGAATTATTTCCAAATTTACTACTACGGCAAACAGCTGCCAAATAATCTCAGTGCCCACAGCCAGAAAGGCAGAGAGGAGTGAATTAAGTTCAGAGGAGATGCAAAGGTTCTGTCTATGCGAGATGTCACCATCACATACACAGGCTGATTTACTTTTTAGTGGCCCAACTGCATCCTTTCAGTGCCTGGTCACTCTGGAGGCCATGAGAAACAAGACACTTCTCCTGTAACAGGTTAATTACAAACTTATAGAGTAGGTGACAGAATACTGATTTTATAGATCAAGATTCTCCCTAATACTTATTCAGAAGAAAAGAAAGGGTATTTCTGAAGCTTTAGTTAGCAACTGTTAAATGGGTGCAAAAGGCAAAGCTGAGTTAGAGACGGAGGGGCTGTATAACAGAGCAGTTACAGCACACCTGCAACCACAAACACCAGGTTTTAGTTCACACTTCCTCTTACCTCTGCCTCTGCTTACTCATCTCTAAAGCAGAACTGCAATTTCTTACGATCCCAGCTGTTATGTTTGGAGAATTTTGATATCTGAGAGCTATTACATGGTACCAACGTGAGCTGTGGCTGTGACTGAGGAATAGTTTGCCCAGTCAGGGAGTGGATGTGTCACTGGTGTGTGTGCAATGGAAGCCAGAATGACTTACTGTGGATGCTGAAATACTGTTAGCAGGGAAATGTTCTCTTCTTGCATTCATTCTGTGAGAACTTTTCCTTTGCTGTGTAAGCTACGTAAACAGTAGATGGGGTTTTTGTAAATAGCATTCATATCTGGTATCTTCTGACCTTGTGTACATTATATTAGGAAAAAACATTTCTAAGTGGGTGTCTGAGATTTTGACCAATCACCCTGGGAGAAGTGTAAGCACTGTTCAATTGCTTTATGGCACTAGAATGTATAAATGGCATTGTAAATTTAATAAATAATTCATTCCTCGCTCTGACTCCTGCCTCGCTGCATCTCTGAACCCCTGCTTGGAAGCCCACAACTTACTGCCCTCACCCAGCCCATTTTACTGCTGATGGAAGAACCTGCGGGCAGCAGCCGGGGACAGCCCCACCTGGAGCCTTTGGAGAAGCCAGGGGCTCAGTGATGACCTCCAGGATTTTGGAGTTGGGGGTGTAGGGAGCCCAAGGCCCACTAAGACCCCACTGAAACAGAGATATGAGCAGCACATGAAGGGGTTGGAGCTGCCTCAGAAGCAGTCAGTGGAGAAGCACAGCTCCTCTTGGCACCATGGTGTTGAATTTTTTGTTCCCAACGTTGGGTTTTTTTTTCCCTTACCTGTCCCATAGCACGCTCCCTTCATTACATCAAACTCACTATTATTTTTAAATCATGCCAGATTTTTAAAAAGCATTTTATTTTAATGAGATTTTTTGAGTGATTAAGAACAACAAAACCAAAAAAAGATATCTTGTGTAAGTAATTTGGGTAGCTGATCCATATCTTCAGAAGAGACAAAAAGACAGCTTGCTAAAAGCCATGTGTAACCCTAAAAATGTCCATACTGGCATTAAAAAATGCAGAATGAGAAACATGTAATTTCTGCTTCTTAAAATTGTGTATTTCTTTAAAAAGAACTACTCTGAATGTTCATCGTTTTCTCACATTAAATCACTATATTAATAAAATATCAGTTTATCTGTCTTTATATGCAGCTCAATGACTAATATGCATATAAAAAAAGAAGGTGCTATTTGGTTTGGATGGGGTTTTTTAGAAAAGACTTTTTTGCATTTGGCAAGCTAGATTAGCAGTCTTAGAGGGAACATGAGAGAGTAGATTTTAATATGTGAAAGATATTAACTACGATTGTTAAATGTTAAAATTACAAAATTACCCTAACCCTTACACCACCACTACTGCATTTCCTCTTGCAGCCTCCCTTTTGCAGTAACCTTTCCTACTCTGAGATGGGCCTAATGAAAAAAGCACAAATATACTCAAGTCCCTTAAGCCAACCAAGGTTCATCCCAGCTAACTCTCTTCCAAACTTCTCATATTTACCAAATTCAGCAATGCTGTGTACAGTGCTGCAGTAATAAAAATGTCATCTTTTGCAATTTGCTGCTGGCACACCCGTTATGTCATTCCTTTGATATAACTTATTCTCCCTGCCTACGATGTATTAAAAGTCTCTCCTACTGTTGCTATGTGTTTTCCCTCTTCAGTGAGGTGTATGAAACAAAGGACATCAGTGACTAATACCTGGTATTTTTGCTTTCTCAGTTATGAAAGAAGTTTTCCAATATAGCTGATATCTCTGCTCTCAGTAAGCCCAGCTCCACAAGTTATGAAAGCCAAACTCGTCTGTCGTTCATTCGCACTGAGGATTATCCACAGCTGCCTGGAAACAGCTCCTCTCCTCCTCCCTCACCCCATTCTCTCTAACAGTGTTTGCCTCTTCCCTTTCTCTACCACTCATTTGGAGAAATTAATTCATTTTTAACTCCACATCATTTCAAAAACCTTTTCATTTGTCACACTCTGCCTGCAACACAGTTTGTTCCTGTCTGGGAACAGCAGGGAGCTAACAGCTACTTACACACAGGGGTTTAGAGGCTTGGCTCTTTTCTCCTAATCTAAGGAAAAACGACCCAAAACCTTCACGGGCTCCATGTGCCCAGCCCAGCTGCTCACTCCCACCACGGACAGCAGCCCTGAGAGCCCTTTGCTGTTTTCATTTGGCTGCTCTGACCTCTGACTTTTCCTTCTAAAAGATACTCCCATTCAGGGCACTTCCCTATGCCTCTGCCCTGCCTCTCATGAAGTTGTTTTTCCTCATTTCCCTTCCCTGACTGATCCAGGTCACTACAGGGAAAAAAAAACCCACACATTTTTTCCTCCATTTCAATTAGGTGAGTGAATTCTAAATGCATCTGGACATGAGCACATCTCTATCAGGCAAAATAATTTGAGGGAGGATTTTAGAAAATTTATGAACAAAAGATTGGGATTTTTTGTAAGCACTAAGGATGGCTTTGGACGCTTCTGCCTTCAGAAAGATGAACATTTAAATAGAGCAGAAGAGTAAGGGTCACATCCAGCAAATGAAAGTATCCATAGTGATACAACCAGTCTGAACCAGAAGACTGCAGAAATCCCGTGCACAAAAGAGCACAGTTCTGGTTCAAATGACAACCTGTCCAAAAAGGTGCTGGCCTCCTAAACATATTAGAGAGAGATTTAGCTTTAAAATTATTGAAGAAATAAAAGAGCCAAGAAGAGGAGAGGATGCTGCTGTGATGGAACACGCAGGAACAATGGTCTGAGGGAACCGGTACCAGCTATTCCCAAGGGTTTAACAGCTGCAGCAGAGCCACACTGACAGGCAAGGAGCCAGGTATGAGAAAGAAGACAGATGGAAAACTTCCAAAGTCTAGTGATCATGGTAATATTAACTTCTAAATTTTCCTGAGGCTGTTATTTCAGAAAAAGTAATCCTAATTTATTAGGACTTCTTAAGAAATCCACACTTGAATGCAAGTGATAGAAAACTGGTAGTAATCAATTGCTCTCTACAGCAGTTGGGAATGGAGCAACAAAAATGCATTTAACTCAGGTTAAAGACTGAGACCTACAATCAGCCCACAAACCACACCTGAGTAAATTTTGAGGAGTTAAATCACTCAAACCTTAATCACAATTCATGCTGAAATTTCTGCAAGCTGAGTTTTGTAGCTGTCTCAGTACACACCTAAAGCACCATAAAACCTGTGAGAATCAGCAGTAAATAAATGAACAAATAAATAATTAATTGACGTAAAGGATCACAATTCTTTCCAAGCATTTAGCCCATGGATGGATGAGGCCAACATCTGATAAGATAGAAATTTATAAAAGAAAAGCAGAATTAAACATCAAATTGCAGAACACTTATAGGCAGTACTACCTTTATCCTTCTAAGAGGTCTTGAGAAAGAGAAGCCTGTTCCCATCTTGGTTCTTTGGGCCTGGTTCTCTCCACCACCACACTTCTTTTACTGTGATCAGGTAGAATTAAGGACCTCAGGTGAAAGTAGCCTTAATAAGGACCTCTCCTCTATGCAATTTACACATCTATGTTCTCAAATTGAAGTCACAATATTTAATACCTCATTTGCACATAATATCAGTGAAAAGAGATTAAAATAAACATCATAGAAGTGGAAAGTCTTATTTCTATGGCAGCACTGATGGTAATAGAAACCTCAGAGATAATGGTAACATCATTCTCCTCTGCAAGGCCACTCACCAGTTTTTGTGCTGCTATCAAGGACAAACAAATAAGGGAAACCAGGAGGAATCCAGTTCCTAAGCAACGCTGTATTTCTGTACCCCACTCAGGCTCTGGCAGAGGTTTATCCTGCTCCAGGCTCTGAAACAGGATACAAAAGGTCTGTGGTACCGTCTGGGATGCACAGCCCAGCTTCTGATGGCACCTTATTAAATCACACTCTTCTTGGGCTGTTATTACTAACCTGTATGATGAAAATCATTGCTTTCCCTGTTTTCAAGCCTTTGTGTTTCTCATCTATCTACCCAATAGGGCCATCAGGGCAGCGATCAGAGCTTTCTGTGGCTGCACTGCCAGGCAACAGGAAGCCCTGAATTCAGAGGGAGGATCTCAGATGCGACTGCAATACAAAACATAAACAGCAACAAACAGCCTGGACACAAACCCAAATTTTCCTCCTGCCAGTTGCTACAATTGGTGTTTATTTCTCTGAACACTTCACCTGCAGGGAACAGAACTTTTCCTGCAACCAGAATCAGGCTAAATTGCAGCACTGCCACAGACCAAGAGCACGCACAGGGCCACCAGGCGAGGCGTCACCATGTGCACAGGAGAACCACCCCAGCACACCCCAGTTATAAACTCCTCTACTCCTGTCAGCCCCTCGTGCATTGCACTGTAGCAGGACCCGTGGAAACAAGAATATCTGCCATCTGTTCAGGAAGACAAGGCACAACTAAAAACATCCAGGTAAGGGGAGGACAAAAATCACCTTTTCATAGTTGTCATTAGAGTCTTTCTTGCACCAGCCACAAAGCAGTGGCACAGACCACCAAAACATCACTGTTACAGGACAACAAACCAAACAAAAAATTGTTTTTCCCTAGCACACATACACACACAGAATGCATCCTCTGATTGCATAAAGCTCCGTGAGCAATTTTGTAGGATTATTTTGTCTTCATGCAGTTGCCTAGTGATAATATTTGTCCATCTGTTGTAAGGCATATTTCCATATCCAAAGGCACAGTACACATTGCCATGTGCTGGGAGGAATGCAGGATTCTTGCCTTGCAAATCAGCCCATTGATCATAATGAAAAATGGCAAAATGCCAATAGTTCACGCACTGAGACATCTCGAGGATTCACAGCTGAATAGTTATTTAAATAATAAACCCACCCTACTTCAAGTCATATTTAGAGCTAAGTATCACCAGACTAACAACTTTTTCAGCAGTACAATGTTCTTTATAAGTAATAAGCAATGTAAATTCTTGCAAGCTGAAGCATAAAGTCATAACTATACAAATAATCACTACATATAAAAGTAGACCTTTTGACCTCAGTACAGTTATTTCACTCAGAGGAATACTTCTATGCATGAAGGGTTTATTTGTTCTGGCCCCACTTCTTCTAATGATGGTCTGCTATAATCACAAATGGATGTGGAGTTGATTTGAACGATTTCTTTTGCTTCTAAAATTGGTATTTATATCTAAGCATTAGTGCACAAAGTCTAAGTTGTTCCACTATATGACTTTAACCACAAGGAAAGGAGAAAATGCTCTCCAAACAAAATTTCTCCTATATATTTTATGTTTTAATGGCAGAATGACCCATTACTAAATGGACATTATCACCTTACTATTAATCTAACCGTTCACCAATTCCAGCAATTGAACAGATGTCATCAGTGAGCCTGGGTTCACTCTGGTGAAAGCACACACGCTCCCTGAATCCTAGAGAGATGAAATTTCAGTTCTCACCCTGGTTTTCAGGAATCCCACGTGCTCCTGCCTTTCTAGACTACATCAACAAAACGGTAACATTCAGTTAAAGTGATTAGCACTGAAGAAACACAGGTTTAGCTTTTACGTAGATGTTTGCATCGTAGGCAAAGCACAGCACTCTCAGAGTTCACCACTAAAGACTTTAACCCAGTCTAGATGAGCCAGACTTTCAAGTGGTTAAAGCTAATTTAGATTAGATGCTAATTTAGGTCTGGGCCTCTCCTGTGAGCAGCTTGTGCCAGATTGAATATGGTGCTCTTGTGATATGGGATTACAGTCAAAAGAATTAAGGAGCAGCTACCTAATTAATTTCAGTTAATGGTACTTAAAGACACGCAGCTGCATGCAAACCAGCTCCCCAGCACCAAGGAGTGCAATAACATTTCATTCACAAAGCTACTGAGTGCCCATAGCGTGGCCACATCCACATTCACAGGCAGGCTGCTGCCACAGCCCTGCATTTTCCTACCTGAGCAGCACAGGCAGGTCCCTTGTCCCCTCTCTGGCACAGCATGAGAGCACGTCCTGCTCTCTGCCCTGAACGCCGCTGCAAGTGAGGGGTGTAGGATGGGCAAGGAACAACTGCAATGAAAGGTTAAAGGTATGAAAAATGCAGTTCTCCAACTGCTTCATGTTTTCCTTCCAAGAGCTCTGCAGCCCCTCTGCGCAGCGCAGGTCTCTGGCACAGCCTCGGGTGGCTCAGCTGTCCCAGGGACAGCCTCCATGCCTCTAAATTCTGCTCCAGTCTTTCCTTGACCTCCCTGTTTTCAAGTCATAGTTGTATCACCTTCTTTCCTGCACAGGAAATTAAAAGTACATAAAAATCGTTGCCTATGTCAAAAGCTACATGTGTTTTTTAATGCACATTGAAGATACTATAAAAATGTGCAAGGCTTGTAAAGAGTGGAACACTGAAATTGCAAGCAGGATCGCCACTGAAAATTGATATCAAGAGTTTGCTGCCTTTAAAAAAAATTTCAACATAATTCGACCAATTCTTTTTTAACTTACATAAAAATACCACTACAGAAAGTCAGATCCCCTCTACCCTCTCAGAGGTGGCAAAATGTAAATGTTCAGAGACGTCTGGATTGTTATTTTAAATGTCACCAAATCCAAACCTCAGCATTATAGGAGTTATTAGCTATACCCATGTTCTGTGCATGCCAAAACATTTGCTCTCTCATCAACCATTCTCTTCTATTTTGCACTTAATTTACTAAGTTCTAAACTCACAGATGGCTTCAGTAAGTTTAGCTTACAGAGTAAGCAATACAGAAGAAAAACTACAGTAATGAACAATGTCTTTAACAAGTCACACTTAAGGAGATCAGTCACATCAAACTTGAAAGAATGCAGTAAATCCCTCTCACCTGTCACATTCACATACAGATTATCATGGCAATCTGAGCTCATATGAATAAACTGAAAACATAAAACTGATAATTTAAATCACTAAAGCATAGTCACTTTTGCTTTTACCAATTTAAAACTAGAAATTTTTGCCATTTTTTTTTTTTCTGTAGAGTAGAATAAACAAGCAGCAGGTTTCACAAGTCAGTATAAATTGAATTTAAGGTAGCACACTAACATAAGTATAACTGCAATGTAAATCCCTACTATATTTTACAAAAATATATTGTTTCATACATTTTAAATTATTGGGGGTAAAAAAACACCACCAGTCAAATTTCTATTTAAGTAAACGCTATTTCAGCTTTTACCTTGGTAGAAGCAGATCAGTATAAAAAGCAATTTAATATTAAAAATTCAGGTCATGCTATAGCCATTTTCTCATGCAAAAATTATACAAGAAAGGAGACCACCAAATTAAAGCTAAGCTCATAAATGGACATATGTATATATCTGGAATCATACATTTGCATTGCGCACAATGGATGTATCATGATGAATAAATAACCATACGAAACTTGCCCTAGAAATATCTAGAAATAAATTATTTTCCAACCATAAAACAACCATAAAATATGCTAGAGCATCAAAAAATTCTCACTGAGGAAGAAAAGCAACATGGAAATTTCTGGAAATATTGATTTTTCCCTCTCATTTTCCAGGCGCAGAAATTTTCCACTTTCACTAAGTTTTAGTTGAGCAGCATCAGTGGTTTAGTGCACCACGTGTTACATCAGTAGCACCTGAATGCTAAACAATAGAGGTTGGTATTGCACTTCCCTGCAGACAAGATGTCCTCGTCTACGGATGGATTGAACAAGGAGCAGAGAATCTGACCACACGGAGGAGAAACTAAATTCACCCCATGCACCATCTAATGAGAGGGGGGAACAAGAGCTATGGGCAACCAAAATACGAGGCCTTACTGAAAATCTGTTCATCATTACGATTCCATTAAAATGGAATACCAATAAAAATGGCACTGAAGGTCTCTAATGCAACCTGAGATAGCAGATTACAGGTCTGGGTGTGAAATTTTAGCCCAAGTGTCAAATGCTGGGCTGAATGTCTTGTGTTTTCACAGGACCAAGCAGTTTCTTCCCCTTGGTTTCAGTGAACACGAGGGTAACAGTACCCCAGTGACTTGGAAATATCCTCCTGGGAGGGGTGATAAGGTTATAGCTCTGTGTTTCAGCTCTCCTCTTTCAATTAAGGTTTTTAATGTCACCAAAATATGTTTTATGTAAATGCAAATCAAGGATTTGCTACTGAGCTGCATTTGGTATTTATAAACTTCTGAGAGAGCAGGCGGTGAGGCTCGTGGTTTATTGCTGCTTTAAGCCCATTGTAATCTAGAAAATATGATCAGTTATTGTGGCGGCTCCGAGTATTTAAGGCAAATCCATTTTTCTTTGTCAACCCCTTTATGTGATATGAGATGTGAGACACCCAGACTGAGTCATTTTCTCATTAGCTCAGCCGAGCATGTACGTCTTCCCCATCCACTCCTTGAATTTGTTATGAAAAGATACGTACTTTGAAGCAAACCATTTTCTCCGCATGTTAAAAACAAAACAAAGTTGGAGACTGAGAAGGGGAGAAAGGGAACAGCTGAAAGTAATCTGAATCCCAGAATACATTTAAAGGGAAGAACGATGTATACTTCTATTGGGAGATAAGCCATATTGAGCTTATCAAAAAGACAGTCCTTGGATGCCACAGTTTGCATGTGGCTTGAAGATAAAGAAACAATGCTGCTTTCTTCCGCTCTCTAATCCTTCAAATGTGCAGCTTTAAAATATCCCATAATTTAAGTATGGATTTATGATCAGAAATCAGGTACATTTATTTTTTACAGCTAATTACATTCAGAGTGATTAAGAAATCAGTATATTCCAGTGCTTTTGGAAAAGAATTAGTGAAGTTCTAGGACTATTTCTGCAGTCCTGCTCACTGGGTTCACAGTCAGGATTACTGTACCCAACACAGCTTTGCAAAACTTTACCCATAGAGTTTTGCTGCATTCTATTTATTCAAAATGAATACAGTTTTAATTTCCTTCACTGCAAGAAACCAAAATAATAAATCGGGAATTACATTTGTAACAATTCAAAGACAGAGAAATCAAGGGCATCTCAAAAAAGCAAAAGAGTGCAGTTCCAAGTACCAGACTTCCAGCCTCTCCAACACCTGAGTAACTTAAATACACAACTCATCCCACTAAAGCCCCTAGAGAGGTGCGTGCTTGACTAGGACCACGTGCTTTTAGATAAACCGATTTATGAGAGCAGAGCTCACTCCTCTGACCACAGCCTGCGAGGAGACCGAGGTAAGAATTCTTCCATCGAGTCAGTCAATGGCCAGGTTTTCACTGGAAAATGCAGCACAGGTCTCAGCCTCGGAGGGTTTTAGCCTCAGTAGTGCACACAGCTGGGTCCTGCACAGGCGCAGCTGTGCCCAGGCAGGCAGATGTGCCAGTGCAACCCTTCCTTTCCAGGCTGAAACAGGACAGCCCGGCCGTGTCTGGGCCGAGCTGGAGCGGCACCAGCACGCTGCAAACTGCTGCAGGGACAGGGGGTGCTTTGTGAAACTCTCCTGCACGGTAACATTTAGTCTTTGTTGTTCCTTTAGACAGAGCCCCATGCAAAAATAACGCACTATTCCACTGAGATGTACTTTGAATCGTGTTTTAGGGGAACAATGGCTTGTTATTTTTGAACACGTCAGAAGCAATAGAGATTTCAAAGCACAAAGTGTGTATGCAACAAATATTAATGCCTGCTTGAGCTGCTCTGTAATATTTTATCTGGAGATCTGCCAAATTCTTTGTCTGAAATTCAGCTAAAGTTTGATGATTGCAAGTAGAATGGCTATTTTTGTATGCAACATGCATATTATCAGGAATAGAAAGACAAATTGTCAAGTGAATGGCAGTGTTGTTACAAAGGTGGTATTTAAACAATTGGAGAACTTAGAAGCAAATAGAAGGCAACCAGCCAATGCCACATTGCTTCCAAAGACATTTTCACAAAGCTCCATTTTCCAATTATTTCATGTAATGTGCTCTGCTCTATGGCTTTGGATCTCCAGTGCAGGGCTGCAACATGAACTCCACAGAGTGCTGGGAAAAAAGACTTCTTAGGCTATTTCAAAAAATACTTTTAAAAAAGTAACTGAAGCCAGAAGGACGATTTTCATGCATAAACACAGCTTTCTGGCTTTTTATCACTGCTGTCAGGCAAACATTAGCTGTGCTCAGCATGGCATTTCCCCTCAGCTTTATTTTGTAACTTCCATTGCATACTGGAAATGGGGCTCACCAAGAAGAGTGTTTTTAAAAGGTTTATTGCTACGGATAAACTAATCCATGAAAATTTCATCCACACATTAAACATCCCACAACATTAAAACAATTACAATCTCACTTTCTGTCCCATCTGCTTCTCCAAGTCTGGAAGTGCACGTTCTCTCCCACTTGTACGTGACACTGCCAATACACACAGACTCCTCAGGCACCCTGCAGTTCCTCGTCTATATTACAGTTAGCCCAGTATCTCATCTCCACAAATGATATTTTTAGACACCAACTGTCTCTAGATGCCCTATGCCCCTTGTCCTTGTTCTTGCTCCTGTCTCCAGGTGGTAGCAAAGTATAACCTTCTCACAAAACAGACTCATTAGGATAAACTTCCTTCCTCTGGTTCCAACAGAAGAAAGAGCAATGGATCATCATGACCTCCCCAGAATAATGAACTCTTCTAAAGCCCTTTAAAACAAATCAAAAGACTCGTGTTTCATTTTATTTATTATATAGTATCTATGGCAATATACCTTTTGCCTACAGATGCTTGCTTTGAGGGTCACCAAATATTGAGAAGTCTCACTTTTCACCTGTGAACATTTTCCCCTCTTGACCCAAAAGCTGCTGGAGGAGAGAAAAAAGGAATGACCAAATTAGCAGAAAGATGGTCTCTCTCTTTGTTCCATTAGTCATACACATACACATTTATTACTCAAAATAAAATGGTTTTCAGTTTTGCTTGCTAAAACAGTGCTGCCACCTCCCCCACAGTCTCCCAGCCATCTCTGCCAGTGGCAGATGGGCCCAGAAGAAACCTCTACAGAGCAGCCATCAAGAGCATGTGCAAAGATTTGCTCCAGAGGAACACAAAGGGAAGGAGCTCTCTTCAGCAGCAGCTGTTCTAGGAACAGCCTCACCAGGTGACTGACAACAGCCTTATGCCGTCTCATACTTATCCACCACGATTTATGTTTTCCCTATAGCTAACTTTTTGAAAGAAAATATACACTGATCATGTCTTGTCTTCATCTGCTCACGTCTCAGCCTCTAGTTTTTAAAACTTAACTCGCTCATCTCTGACACACGCGGGCTCTTTCATCAACCACAGACTGCCTAGACATATGCTGCATGACATGTCCAACCTGAGCACTTTATGCAAAAATCCCAAATCCTGGTGTATTGTGGTCAGAGGTTGTTCTGGTTTGCATCTCTCTGCCTTCAGGCATCCTACACTCTGTGTCCCACACCGTAACAGCTGGCAAACCAGACGTGAATTTGAGACAATCTCAAGCGTGTTCCTGTCAGAAGCACTGTAAGCTGGGATGCTTATTCTGGCCTCAGTGACCTGATCTGCCTGAATATTCCCTGGGAGACTTTCCCATCCCACTGTGTGTGCACCATTATCTCTTGCCTGGAGCATTTCTCCAGTGCCTCTTTGCTTTATCTCATGAAGACACTGGTTTAATAAACAATATCAAACAGACTTGTGGTCCCAGACAGGTAAACTTCTGGCAGTATAAAAATGTAACAAGTCATTACACTTATGCCGTGGTAAGCTATTGTGTAAGGTACTTGCAGCCAAGAAATCAAATTGACAGATACTAAAATCAGTATTGATAGCAACAGCTTGATAGAGAAAAAAAAAGAAAATAAAGAACAAGAAAAGAAAATCACCCAGAGATTTAGGTTCAAACATTCCAAAATTTGCAGACACAAGCAGCTGCAGCAAATGGGATGTCCTGGGTGCTCCAGCCCAGCACTGGGGCTCACCCAATTCGAACCACTCTTACACTCTAACACAAGTGCAATACTTCGAGTCCTTCCCCATGGAGCTGTAATTCCCCTAAGAATACCCTTCTAGAAGAATATTCATTTACTGAGCAGCATCACCCAGGGAAACCAAGCTGACTCTAAGCACCTCACGCAGTCGCCATCCACAAACCTCAGCATTCCTTGGCTCCATCAGCAATCCTCAACTCTCAGCACCAAAGGGACAAGTTCATTGTAAACATTTAGTTATTCATCCAGCCCGATAAAAGGCCTGCAGGACACCTCCCTTGCTCATTCACAGCGAGTAGCATGGTTTGCTGATTAAGTGTATTTCCATTCTCTGAGATGATGATTATGGCTGCTGGAAGTGATGATAGCCTCCCAGGACATTACCATGATTCAAAGCCTGCTTTGGCAAAGACATTTATTTAATTATCCAAGGGGCATTTAGTAAAATGTTTTTGTTATAGAGCACTACACTGTGGTTATCTGTACATAAACCAAGCGTGATTAGAGGGGTGACTGCCACATTCTCCCAAAATTTTTTACAAATTAGGAAATGAAAAAACAAATTTTCTTTAAATCCTCTTCTTTTCCCACCATCACTTAGGCAGATGTCATTTTCATTATTCTTTAAATACCAGGTCTCCTCTCCTCTGTGGTCTCATCCTAATTATAACTGTCAGAGGACCCATTTTAGACCCTACACCTAAACATTTCAGCAGAGAACCTAGGAAAAACAATAAATTGCTAAGCATCAGGCTTATTTTTCTGCCCAAGTATGAGACTGCAAAGGAATCAGACCATAAAATAATCATTCTAAGTATGGTCAGAAGTAAAAATATCTAAAGACCTGACTGTATATTTAAAATAATAATTAATTACGGTGCCATAGACATATAGACATAAATTATATTAAGTAGGATTAGTTCAGAAGCATATTTAAAATGCTTATTTTAAAAACACATCTCATTTCTCAAAGAGAACACACCACAGCCTCCCTTGCTTGAATACAATGAAATTTATGAATGTGGATGAGGATTCTCAGCAGGAAAGGCTTTTGAACAGGATCAGGTTTTCACCTTCAGAAAACGAGCAATTCTTGTCTCCACTGCCAATCCCATATTGCATGGGAGTTGTGCTGAATACTCATCTCATCAGTCAACGCTGTGATTTACCCTTGTACGGATATTGAAGACAGAGCACCTCAAAATGTAATCACTGGAATATCATGACATACATGAAAATTTAAGAGGTTCAAGCCTTCCACTTCCCATCCTTTCTTATAAAAGATGTTTGTCCTTGTCAAAGGCGTTTAGCAGGGTGTGAAAAAAAACTACAATATTTAACACTGTACATTAACAACACGTTGCTACGACTTTAATTTTCAAGCTTAAGTTTTTGCTGTTTCATGCCCACTTCAAAACCAAAACCCAAACCCAGCCTTTTAGCTGTTTTCCAGCAGTGACTTGCTCTGAAGGTGCTAATTCACTGGGAAAAACATTATTAGAATGCAGTAACTTTCTACCACATCTACTTGGACTATACTTTGCTGTACTTAGTCCCAGCTTTCTCCTACTGCTTACAGATTGGCCTCAATTTTACTTATTTATATACCTACGGATATAGAAACTCACATATCTACATACCTATCTACATATCAAAAACATAGCTTATTGTTCCTGATTTTGAATATTTAGTTGAAATTCTTAAGGAGGCTTTAAAGGAATTATTTTTCTGCAGGACAGAAACACTGAAGGCATCCTGATCCTGCAGGCACAGAAAATTGCATTTGAGTGCTCAGCATATTCAGCAAGGCTTGAGCGACTCATGCAAGGACATGGCTGCAGAATAAATGTTTTTATTAATTATTTATTACTCTTCAGTGTTTCAGTGCCATACTGAGTTAGCATAACTTTCTGAATAAATTATTCAGCTTTTCACAGTTCAACCCAAGCACAGCACAGCTCAAAAGAGATGACAAACCTGTGACACATAGCACATACCCACTAAACCCCTTCCCTCTTTGAGCTCTTGATATTTTAATCACATTTCTACCCAGGGATGCACTGCTTAGCACCAGGCAGTGTAAATCAGAGGATTCCAGTCATAAATACTATGGAAATTCAGCAGCCATCCCTGCCATCAGTCGCTGGCACCGGAGCACAACAAACTGAATGGACCACTGGAAGGAGGAGGAGGTCACAGCACCCCGATGCTCCCGCAGGGCAGCCAGGCTGCCTCAGGATGCTGCCTTGCCCTGACCCTCTCTGGCAGTCTCACAGGGACGGGGCAGAGCAGCCAGTCACGCCTCCCCACCTGCAGGGAAGTGCTCCCTCATGAGCCATTGTCTTGTGACCTGAGGCTTTTCGTCATTTGCCGAATTCATGTTTTCCACACTTGATACTGCAGCTCTGAAGAACCTTGCACATGTATAAAAGGCCAGTTTAAAATCTTGCCAAGTTTATGGCCTAGGTAGTGTTGTACAGCCATAAACTCCAGAAGCTCACTGCTTATTATGGTGTTCAAAAATAAAAGAGGGAGGCATAAAATGTCAATGCCTGAGAAAAGAAAAGACCCATAATGCAGACTAGACGAGAAGGTTCTTGAGCATTTCCTTCTGCAGGGTTACCTTCACTGGAGCAATCTCTCCTGCCCGGGCAAGGGGAGAGCAAACTGTGCCCCACTCATTCCTGCGGCTCTGCAGATCTGTGCCAGCCACCCCGAGCAGCTCAGCACAGGACGGAGCGAGGGCAGAAACTGCAATGCACCCCGTGTTGCTGAATAAGGCACCTTCATCTACCTCCTGCAAAAATCAATCAGTCCCTGATTCAATTTACATAGGCACAGTCCCCAGGCAGAGGGAGGATTTGGTTCATCATACAAAGTACCCCCCACAAAGGGATCAGAGTGTCCTGAGGGAGGCAAACAAGAGGCTACGCATTACTGGGAAAAGCTGCTGCCTCGGCCTGCTGAGATCTGAGATGCTCAAGAATGTGCCTGCAGCCTGGGCTTTCTGGTCAGCCCAAGGAATCTCCTGTTTTGGACACTTTACTCTGCTCAGCTCCTTCCCTGTGCCTCCGGCTACACGGTGCAACAGAAAACACAACCACCCAAACCAACCTCCAGCCAGTCTCCATTGGCAAAGCAGAAAACCCAGATAAAGGGAGAAAGAGGCAACCAAAAAAACCCCAAACCAACTACCTAATGGATTATAAATTATAGAAAGATCATTCTTTACTATGTAATTAATGGAAATTTACTATTTTTAAGCTTCCTGAGGGAAATTTTCCATGTCAAATCAATTTGTAGGTAGGACCCAAGAGGCAGAAAATCACAACTGCTTCAGTATGCTTCTTCATTACAATGTTGCTGGGGGTTTAATTTTCAGTCGCGTTCTTTGGTGACTTTGATCTTTGATGACAGTGTTAACTCTATTTGGTTCTCAGTACTGCATTGATTTTAAAAAGCCTTTTGAGATACCCTCACTAATTATTTCAGTGGAAGTTTAATTAAATCTTGTCACACAGGAATAAGCTGCTTCTTGGAATAGCTGCTAAACATTATACAGCATGTAATTGGAGAAAAAGAAGGATGGATAATTATAGTTGGACAGACAAGCACATGAAGAAAAAGCAGAAAGCTATTTCTAAATATGAATTTAAGTGCAAGTGTCTGTGAACCTTCTCAGCCTCCTTTGTGCACAGAAGTAGCAGACTTCTTGCATTTGTTCTGATTTCCATCTAGATATTTCTATCTCAACACTTCCATTCCCAGATCTCATCCTAATTTCTGCAACAGAGGCAACTTTGTAATATACAAATTTCTCAAGATTCCCATTGGAAAGGAATTATTAACATTTAGTCAAGAACACTTTGGGAGTGGATCTCTTCCTTCAGACAACTGGTCTGCTCATGTTTATTTTAACAATGCAGCAAAAAAAAAGTTGCAAGCACTTCTTTTTAATGAAATTCTTGTGCCCACAATTTCTCCCTGTTGATCTGTAACTGCCTTTTATTTTCCATATGGAGTCCCATAAATTCGTAAATAAAGGATATTAGATTGTAGCGGAGACTGAATTTATTCCTCAGCCAGATATACACGCACAAAAATGGGGCCTGTTATTTCTTTTTGTAAAAGATTTCACTATCTTTCTATTTCTTTCTGATTCTTTGATTCCCTAGAGCAATGAATAAGTCTTTTACTACAAGTATTTCACCCATCTCTAATGTTGAATGTCACATGTATATATTTCATACTGAGCCAGCAGCTAGTTAGTATGTTCCACTTGGAAAACTCAGCAAAAAAAGAAATAAACCTATATGCCCTAGGTTAAGCGCATATTTTTTGCAAGCCAATATATTTTCATATTAACTGGTATAAAAATGGCATTCATACATAAATACCATACTTTTGTGATGATGCCAATATTTCTTTTTGGGGGAAAAGAAAGATAACCTGATTTTGAACAAGCTTTAAGAGCAGAAGAACCTGTTTGAAAGGTGTATCAACCAGAACAAAACAGCAAATAGTAAAATTAAAGAGTAATGGTAAATGAAATGAAACAGCAAAATGTATTCATTTCCTAATCTGAATTTTAATACATGAACTGTGTAAGACTGCAGGATCAGACTTAAAGTTCCCTAGGCATTGAATAAAAGCCTCAAGAGGTTTGTATGATAAACAAAAATGGTCAAATTGGACTAAAGAGAAGGAAAGCAACACCATCTGTTTTGAGGGGGAGGGTAACAGCAGTGGCAGCAACCAACAAAGAGAAGAGCTGAACAGGAAAGCCAGGCCTTGGTCTGTGTTCTAACAAAACCCTTAAGGGAAATTAAGGACTTGAACAAGGCACTACTTTTAATCTCATTAATACATCTACAATATGGCTGGAACATTCAAGAACAGGAATTTGCTTTCCAGCCCTTGAACAAATGAGTGTGGCCATCTGGAGAGATTGTTCTTCATCCAAATGGGCTGGAAAGTCTCTGACAATAAACACTCCTGCTTGGAAATTAGGAATAAAGTCTCTGTCATTGGCACTTCTTTGGCACCATTCTCAGGTCTAGCAGAAGGACCACAGGGCAGAAGTTTGTTTCTTGTTTAAGAAGAAGAGAAAAAAATAGCACTTCCTCGTGTTATTTCTGAAGCATTCCAATAAATGTGATAGGACTTGTATCCCCTGTACACAGATGTGGGGGCTAAATCCTCCCCCCCCAGCAAGGGTTTAATTACCAGGTTCCACAGAACTTCATCATTCCCTTCCTCATTATGCTGCACAATAGTGTTTACCTCTGTACATTAACTTCATTTTATGCCTGTTAATTATTATCTTGTGCTCTTACTGTAGACCTCTCACCTCTGAGATAAATCTAACAAATCCTTTGAAACTCGCCACCTCTAAAGCAGTATCCAAGCTTTTCTGTCACACTCATCCTACCCAAGAGAGCTTCCAGCAGGATGTCTACTATGGCTAAACTCAGTAACAAACCCTTCAGACCGGCTGACCTCATGTCTGATCACTCCCAGTGGATTTTCACATCACAATAACAGAATTCAGCTGGTTTATTTCAAAGCAAAGATTCAGACCGCTGATCTCTCCTATGACAGGTGTACTTTTCCCACAGGTTGTTTTCCAGCCCTTGCAGGCAGTGCGAGGCTGATCCTGCAGAACCCAGCTCCCAGCCCAGTTCCAACACCTCCATGAGCCCGAGTCCCCTGGCCATGGCTAAAGCTTTGCAGGGTTGTTATTAGTGCAGTTATTCTTGGAGTTATGGATGTCAGGGGATGACATATGGATCATCTGCCCTTCTGTCACCAAGGATCAGCAGACACACTGAAGTTACTGATTAGGTCAGCACAACTGCACAGCTCCAGGCTGGGGAATCTATATCATCCTTTATTCTCTTGGTTTTGGAGCTTCCCACAGACTAATCTCTTCAGGCTGGGGCTCAAACATCCTCCAGACACATGCTGTAGCTGTACACACGAGAGTTTTCTTGAATTGCTTTTTTCCTGGTTCCCTTTCCAATAACAGCCTGGCTGATACAACAGATCAGCGTGTCCATTAACTAGGGAATGACAGGATGGGCAGATGCTGTAAAACATCACTCTGCTAAACTGAAATCTGTCATACTGACAGTGTGACCTCGGGAAAGTCATTTATTGTGTCTCTGCCTAATCACCATTTTACAGAAAGTGCCATCATGTTTTATTTACACAGTCAACTCCTGAGGATAGGAGTCCCACATTATATGTTCCTGGGATAACACCTACATTGTCAGTTGTGGGTACTGGAATTTGAAGATGTAAGTAACTCTCTAGGGGAAATAGTTAAAATAACTGTATAGAAGGACAGAAAAGAGAAAATTGCTTTTTCTTCTCTTAGTCACATTCAACCAAAATAACTCCGGTTGTTACCTTGTTTAAAAAAACTAAAAAGCATAATATTTCAATATTTGCAGACAGTATGATCCTGAAATTGTGTCTCTGTTGTTGAATAAAGCTTAGCAAAACTACGGAACCAGATATCACTCCTGTTCTGACTCTGAAGCACAGTATAATTTACTTGTTTCTAACCTCTCTGAGACTGGCATTCCTTTATTAAAAAAAAAAAAAAAACAACAAACCAACAAACCAGAACAGTAATGGGAAGATAAAAATACCCCAAAGTAAACAGTTCAACCAAATCAGATATGAAAGGGAAGAAAAGTCTGCAGACCTCTATTAGGGAGACTGATTATTAGCAAATGTATAAGCACTTAGAAAAGTCCTTCATCTTGATCAGAGTAGGAAACAGCACAGACCTCTGTGGAAATAATGCCAGAAGGGATTTTCCCCCAGGGTTCTGTGGGAACAGCAGGCAGTGACCCTTCACAAACTATTTGTTTGACTTCACACGTGGTGAAAAACAACAGTCCCTGCAACATAATTTCTGATTTCTCTGCTAAACTGTTCGAGACCTCCAGAAGGACACTCAGCAATTTGTTCAGCTGAGCAGTAAACAAGCCCTGCACACAGCAGGAACATGTGCAAAGCAGACTCCACCTGCATGTTCCTCTCCAAATTGCCACAGGCTCTTAGAACACCTGCATCTCATTTTTTAAAACAAAACAAAAAAAAAAAAAGAAAACACCAAAACCCCACAGGAACATTGCATCATTTTCCAGGACAAGCTGTTAAAGCTCCACATAAAGAGGAAGTACCATCTGATGTACTGTCAATAACTAAAATTAAACTCGCATTTAACATGGCAATATCAAAGTACACAGACAAGACTCAGTCTGTTCTTTTTTTAAGGGCTTAATACAGGTATTCCAGCCCCTGCTCCTGGCTATGTTACCCCTACAAGTTCTGATTTGTCACTAATGTATCCCCCCAAGAGCAGCCACAATCATGTCTGAAAATGTTTTATCCAGTGTCTGTGGAAGGATTAAGGAAAATGCATAGTGTGTAGTTCACAAAAAACTTTAAAAAAATTTTAAAGACAATTCGCATAGCAAAGTGTCATTTTAAGGAATTCTGTGATATTCTAGAATTAAAAGAAAAATTAATAGATTTCACACTGATCAGTTTTATTGTTCACAGAATTGCCCAAAGCTCCTTTGGAGAAGTGGGTAATAACTTATTCTCCCATTAAGTAAATTATTTCCTGATGCTTAAGGTAAGTTTTTGCACGAGATGGCAAAAGAGTCTGGAATAACCTCTGCAAACTGTGAGAGTGTGATATTATATGGAAAACAAGAATCGTGATAGATCAATCACCTACACCCAGGACAGAGTTTCTTGATTTCTGTTAAATAGCAGAAATACACTCTCAGAAATGCAGAGCCAAGAAAAGACTTTTTAAAATATTTTTCAGTCATTCGTTTTGTTACTTAAAGACAGCTAAGGGGATTTTCAGTCTACTGTCACCCTTTCAAAAGAATTTTTTAGGCAAAAACCTGCTAACTATTGTAGGGTCACAAACTGTATAATATAAATGAGAGAAAATGTAGCTAAGGGCAATATCTGTTATCTGTATGATTCTGTCAACTGTATTGTTTACAAAAGAGAAGAGAGACCTCTATCTCTGTTATCTGTGAATTTTACTGAATTTCACAGAACCTTGCAAAGACAGGTCTTTATGACTAATGACAAAATGAAATTATAGAATCATCTAGGTTGAAAAAGATCTTAAAGATCGAGTCCAACTGTTAATCTATTTTTAAAAGTTTTGCAGGACAGTTGTTGGCCTGCAGCAATAGCAGAGATAATTATGGTAAAGAGAAAGAATTCCATCTCAAAACATTTCAATTGTTGTTCTTAGAAGCACAGAACCATTTTGTTTGGAAAACAGCTCTAAGATCATCAAATCAACCATGAACTGCCACATCCACCACTAACTCACGTCCCTTTCAATGCCTCCAGGGACGGTGACTCCCCCACTGCCCTGGGCAGCCTGTTCCAGTGCTTGGCAATCCTTTGGGGAAGAAATTTTCCCTAATACCCAATGCAGTCTACACACATTTACCCCACCCCACTCCAGCACAACCAGAGGCCATTTCCTCTCATCCTATTGCTTGTTCCCTGGGAGTAAAGCCTGACCCCACCTGGCTCCAGGCTCCTGTCACGGAGCTGGGGACAAGTTTATCCTTTCCTCCAGGATAAACTCCCCCAGCTCCTTCAGCCGCTGCTCATCAGATCTGTGCTCCCATTTAAAATTATTTTGTGACCAATCTTTCTACACGTTTGTGTCTACCACAACCAAAGCACAGCATGATACCACTCAGGAAAAACCAAAAGCCACAAATCTTTGTAACTGAGATGTTCTGTGGGAAACCAAAGGTGTTTTGAAAGAAAAACATCTGAGGAAAATCTCTGCCAGAATCCTTCCCAGGACGATTCCCTTTCCAGGACATTGTAGCTCAGTTGCATCTGTGATTAATGAATTAATTAATGAATTAGAAATGCCTGAAATGTATAGATTTACTGCTCATTAGTAGGGCGGTGTTTTGGTCTTTGTGTTCTGTTTTGATTTTCCAGAAATTCTTTAGCCATAACTTCCACATTAACTGAAATATCAATTTTATGTGAAAAAAATTATAGCAGCACCTCGCACAGTAAATTTCTTAGGAGAGTCAGATAGTTATTTGCCCAAACAGAATTAAGAAAGAATACACACGTATTTTATAGAAGCAGAAAACATTAAAGAAACTGGTTTATAGCCATATTCCCTGTGTCTCAGTGTTAACCCCGGGGTATGTTGAACTGAGGTGCACTTTATGTGAAATCAATGCCTGTTGTGTACACACAGGCTTTTTCAAATATTAGTGTGCAGATTGACATGTGTTTTAATGGAAATGTCATTTACTACATGCAGCCAGCCCTAATACTATTGAAAGATGTGATTATATTTGCACTGATAGTGTTACGGTGCTGCAGGTACGGGCTTGTGATCTCAAAGCTGAATTGTCCCAAGAGCAGCAGCCTCATACAGATGGAATTACCAGGGACTGATACTCAGTTCATACTCCTCTACAAATCAGGAATGAGACCTGACACCTCTGTTGTGCTGCAGCTGCTGGAGTGTAAATCCTCTGCTCACGGAGGCACTGCAGGAGCACCAAGTGCTGTGCAGAAATAATTAATTGTCATATTTGTTACTACTTACCTATAGTCACTAAACTGTGGGCTACACCTAAAGCCCCTAAAGACAGCTTGTCTGGTAACACTTCAGAGAAAAGTAGTTGTTAGCAGACTAAATGCCAACACCAAAACCGCCAAAAACCTGTTTAAACCCAGCCTGCACTCTCAGCTCCACAACCTGCTGCCCTTACCAATGAAAGCAAGAACTGGGTGCTTAATGGCCTGTAGGGAGGATTTAGTAATCTGCAGGATAAGCTAATGAAACCCAGTTAAGTACTGAAGAACAATCTTAAATCGGAAAAAAAGCTGAATGAGGTTAAGCACAAATTCAAAGGTCAACACTCAGGCTTACAGATCCAGATGTTCAATCAGGACATTAATTAATGCACTTTTTTTAAACACCACTTTAGAAGCAAACACATATTTGTTTATCAAGACACCCAGGCTGGTCCTGGGTAGTGCTGAATATCCTCAGATGCCCTGAAAAGGGTGGTGTTAAAAAGAGATCTGTGATATACTGAGGAAAACCTATTTTGCAAACCCTGAATTGCCCACAATACCTTTTATAATATGTACAAACCTCCACATGTTTTGTGTTAAATAACACAGAGGATCAGTGCAGAACACAAAGATGTGCTTGTGCTGCTGTTTCTCAGTCTCATTTGCTTATTTGGGGCACATTTAATCATAATTAAACAGTATTGATGGGATGTTTAAACAATTTCTGTATGGATTTGACCATAGGGCTCCCAGCAAACTATCTCTTCCTATTCGAACGAGCAAAACAATTCAAGAGTTTTCACCAGACACGCACATTTTAACTGCCTTTTAATGACATAATAATGAATATTTTATGGCTGCAGCTTCTGCTTTAAATGAGATATTTTTATTGATGTTGGGATTGTCCTGGAATGGTTTCATTTCAAAGCTAGTAGGATTATAATTAGGTATTTTTCTAAATATTTGGTACTTTTTCTGATCATTCTGATAGGTACAATTTTCTCATAGCTGAATATGCCAATCATTAAAATGACTCAGTTGTAAAGCAAATAGATCTGTTTGATCAAAAATTCAGTGTAACAGATTATGAATCTTTTAAAAATTGTTTTTCAAATGTGCATTCACATCTTTGAACATACTTTTAAAACACACATATTACAATAGAACCAGCAAACTTGTACTTTGAATAACATGTTCAATTTTTGTTAGTTTTACTTATGAAAACTTAGTTTTATGCCACAGAGAAAAACAAGAGAATTTTATAATGTCAATGTACAGAAAAGATTCTGCCTTAAACAACAGCAGAGCTGGCCATCTGGAAAGAAATGTAAAATCTTTATAAATCTATTTAATTTGGTAAATGGGTGAGTTCTAGACATTGACTTTTTTTTTCCTCTTAAGAATATCATGTTCTAACAATTTTGCAAGTACACACAGACATATGTCTGTCAGGAATTAACAAGAAAGTAGATGGTAGCACTGAGATCATTGGTCAACTCCCTAGCTTGATGAAAATCTGTATATACCACACAGGACAGGATAGAATTTCTGCTTGTAGTGTTCAGGTTTTAGGAAAGGGTTTGTTCAGGAGAGTAAGGTGCATGTGGATAGTTCCTAAATTTCTGAGCTATGCTTTGCTCAGGTAGAGGTTCCCATTGCCATAATCACTGACATGGGAGGACAGGTAAGCCTTGTCTTCCCCTTCCACTTTTCTCAGTATCCCACTGTGTGATGTCTCCCCACACCCTATTTCCCATCAGGTGAGATAACCTGATTCTTTCGAAACTGAAAAGCCCCTAAAAACTACTTACAGCTTTTCCTGAACAAGTGCTTTATTACAGTGAAAGCCAGCAGAACACCTGAGTAGCACACGAACCCTGAGAAAGATAGCTGTCTCTTGGCCCTACACTCAGCATGTCCTGACTCCTCAGTCTGAATACCTTTATCCCAGGGATGAAAGTGGCCATACTTTTTATCTTATTTGGGAAACAAACACAGATCACCAGAAAAACGTTCAAAATGCCTGGCCATATACCTTAGAGGTGCTTCAGAGTTGATCTTTATGTGCAAATAGTGAGTCAGGACCTGAGTGCTTAACAGTTCATCTTAAACTCTCTTGCCAAAACCAGATGAAATTGATTAAGTGGTACAAACTGCAAACACCCAATACCCAGCATCTAAAGTATCTCTTAGTTTAATACCACTTAAGGGGGAAGAAAATTGGCCTGTGGCCCAAGGCCTTAATTTTAAAAGAGCTCTTTATTTTTATCTGTTTTCATCCAGAACAGAAATTGCAGAATTCATAATAATAATAATAATAATAATCCTTCCTCAGTAACTGCTTAAACACAGAGCCTGCACTGCACTGAATGGAGGCAGCTCTGCAGAGCTCACTGCATGCTCAGCACTCAGTCTTTCCTACCGTACCATGTATGTCACTCCTGCTCACAGCAGAATCAGTGCTGATCCTCCTCTGTGCCATTCTTTGCATCCTCAAGTTAAAACAATAAAAATATTTTTCAATTGGAATGGGACTGCACAATGGAACGCTTCACAAAAAGCAGTTCTTTACTCACAGTAAAGGGCAGGAATGCAAAGGTTTTACAATCCCCAGCTGTGATCAAACAGACCGTAACTACAGGCAAGCACAATGGAGACTAGTGAGGTCTCAGTACAAGCAGGAAGTGTCAGAAGACTCAAGAAAGAAGCCCAATACAATTCTTGGAGGTGGTTTTCTCCAGGACTACATTTCTCTGCTTCATTCCAAAGCTGTAGATGACCACCATGCTCACGCAGCTGTAAATTATCCCTGAGAGCACTGCCTTCGGGGCCTGACACGGTCAGCACTGAAACCAGTGGCCAAGCTCTTTGGGAAGATCCTGAGCTCACGGGCTGAGATGGACAAACACAGCTAAAACTGGGCCTTGAGCAACAGCACAGCCCCCTCCTCGCTCGGGGCAATGGGAGCCCCTGGGCTTGGCTCCTTCTCCTTCCCCAGAAGCTGCTGCTGCTTTTGACAGCAAAGCAGAGCTCTCCGAGCGCCCTGAGCAGGCCAGGCAGAGGGGACCAACCCTCTGAGGCTGTGCCAGGAGCACCAAGGCACCTGCGACCCCCGGGCACTGATGCTGTGAAGCTCGGTGTGGTACAGTTCCAGCTGCTGCCCCAGAGATCCCAGAGACAATGAACAATTTATACCAGACCTGAAATCCAAGGGATCTCGTGAGAAAAAGATGCGTCACAGAAATGTGGTACCGACAGGTGAATTGTTATTACCTGGCCACCGAATTGGATGTGGGAAAGGGTCACTGAGAGGTTTGATCTCAGTACACCCATGTGGTTACTAAATACCACTTACAGTAGCAGTCCTTTCCTGGACAACAGCAGAGCAATGTGACCCTTGTTAAATCTACCCCATCAATTGGAAATCACTACTATGGTTAGGTGGTTATGATTATTAAGATAATTAAAATAAAACAAGTTAGTAAAAGATCCCATCAAATTTGACCTTGAATAAATAGGTTTCTAATGCATAGTAAGGCCAGTAATAACAAGCTACCACGAAAACAGAAATTCAGAAGTTTTTCTTGCAGGCAGAATTTAAAGGAAACACATTGCTTTTCCAGTGTATTTAATTTTCAATATGGAGTCTGCAATGAGCAGCTAATAATCGTGCACTATGCCATCAGGGTTTTGCACCTATTTACATATAAATAGTTCAGACCTGACTTGGCTACCAACAGTGGTTAATTTAATTTACTGTCCTTTGGCAAGTGAATAGTCATTGGTTTTCTAGCACTTTTAACCTTAGCAAACCCTTGGGAAATAAAAATTAGATTGAAAGAAAATTACTGCTGGTGGAGAACAGCAAGAAAGTGACAGTAGTATATATAAACCTCAGGCAGCAGCAGAATAAAGTGTCATATTATTGTATGCTGTCTTCTAAAGTTCAATATTGCCTTCTTGATTTACACTTCCGTAATTTTTTCCAAGTAAGTCTTCTTGCTTAGGGGACTTTTGCATCTAACTTCATGTTTTTCAGCCAGGAAGAGGGATTAACCTGCTTACCATTAAAAAACATATCAGAACTCATAAGCATAAGCCAGCAATGTGCAACCAGCTACAGCTAAATAAGGTGACAGCTATTGAGCACTAATGACTGAGTATCAGAGCAACGCTAATTGATCATCTCTCCTGTGCCACTGTAGGAGAACATCTTTGAAGGGCCCATTTCGGCCCCTGGGGTCAAAAGAGAAAATACAAAGCCCTGAAGCACTGCTTCCCTCCTGGCACAGGCACACCTGGCCCCTGCCTTGCCTTGCCCAGCCAGGTGCTGTGCTGAGGGTGTCGGGGATGAACCTCTGCACTGCCACGGAGCCTGGATCAGGAGCACTGCACCAGGAGCAGCACCTACTGCTCTATTCCCACAACCAGGAGTTTCGGGAAAAAGAATAACGTTTTGGAATTCCTGACAGCTTGTATGTATGTGAAACTGCTGCACAATTCATTTTCCAGAATTCAAAGAGTGAATTATCTCAGGTGGGAAGGAAGCTAGAAGTTTGTTTTGTGAAGTTCTGTTGTCAGAGCCAAACATATCTGAACTCCACAAACATAGCAGCAGATTTAGAAAATGGGAAGTCCTGAAATGCAGAAAAAATTTAATACAATTTTTATGTCAATACATTTTAAGTATTTTTATGCCAATATATTTTAGGTGAAGTATTTTTATGCCACAAGTGTGTTACCAGCAACGGGGTTTTTTTCATCCCATACGAGATTTTTGTTTAAAAAAAGAAAATCAATAACCATTGTTCAAGAAAATAAATTCTGTTTTCAGCTTGGAAGTGATTTCCTTTTCTGCACTTCTCCAAAATCATATTTTGCTTCTCAGTCACCTTCAGAGAATAATTTCCAAAAATAAACTTTTATATTCTTGATGTTAAAAGCACAATCATATTGTAAATACTTGCTCAAATGAACCAGTATTGTGTGCCTTGACATGATCCTTCCTGGTTTGTTCCAGGTGCTGTCAGCTATTTTAGCAGAGGATGAGTCACAGTGTGAAATGCAAATCCTGTTTCATTTCTCATCAGTCATGATTCACTCTGAAATGTATAAGATTTTAGCGAGTTGCTATTTTATGCATTAGGTACTTAGGCTATTTGCTTCAATAAAGCAGCATCACTTTGTCCCTTTACTTTAAGTGATTAAAACCCTCTGTGAAGCAAGAGAACATTAACAGTTCCCTTTTTGCTGCTGGGAGCTGTGTCAGAGGTCTCACTCCTGGACACATTTAGGGTAGGTGCAAGCATTTCCCCAGGAGGAAAGGTGACACATGGAAGTCAGATGCCACCAAAGCACTGAAGCCGAATGCCACCAAAGCACTGAAGCCAAATGCCACCACAGCATCGAGGCTGCTCCAGGCTTGCCTGGCACAGCTCAGGGCCTTTGGGCAATTTCACACATTTTCAAATACAGCCTCACAAGATGGATTATGCCTACACTGCTGAGTCACTTCTCAGCATGGAGCAGTTTGCTTTGCTTCTCAGCAGGGCTCCAAAGCTGTGCTGCTGCAGTTTAACTGTGCCCAGCATCCAAAAAGCTTTGCTTTAAAGCCAGCTTGGCAATACCCACCCTGGGCTCAAAGCATTGCTTTGACTGTGGTACTGGCATATCTGACCACTAAAACTGGTCCAGTTCCTCTGTTGACATTTGAATGGTTTTTGACTAAACACTTAATTTCCGATGAATCTACAGCTTTTCAGAAAATAAACATTTTCAACATAAAGAAAATTTAATTTTCCAAAATGAGATTGAGTTATTTCACCTGAAGCTAATGTGGTGGTGACCTGTTGTTGAACTGACTGATATGCTTAATTCAAGATCAGAAAGTGCAACAAATATGACTCTACATGAGCACCAGGGAATGTGGTATTTTGGGCAACTGAATTGGTGTACTAAACTAACTTAAGAATAACTTTCATTTCATTTAATAGAAAATAAAGTTTTCCTTGAATGGTAAATAGTGCCATTTCCTTATCAATTTTTCAAAGTTTTTGTTCTATTAGAAAAAAAAATCATTAATTTTCAATCTTTTCAAACTATTTGGGCTGAAATTTTTCACAGAAAAGAAATTGTATATCCTGGTGAACATTTTGAAAAGGAATTTAGGACTCCAATCCTACCGAAAGTAGCTGAGATTATTGTCTGTATTACTTTTGAAAATGGGAAGAAAGCTCCTGTCCATCCTGGACATTTTCTATATATCTACTGCTATTGTGTACCATGAGTTACACATTAAAACCAGTGCAAAGCCAACCACTAAAACCAGGTTTCGTGCCATACACCTGCTCTGGGATCTCTAATGACACTTCTTTGCTCAGGATCATCCTCTCTTAAGGACTGCATGGAGCTGAGCTGCTGGTCACGATTTCAGTCCCTTTTTGCTGAAGAAGCCATTACATACAGGGGTGTGATTGCAGCATTTCGTTAGCAGATAGGAGTCCTGTCACCAGTTTGGCCTTGATACAAATGGTATGAGCCACAGCAGCTTCCAAATACAAGATTTACTACAAATAGGATCTGAATGGAATGAATCAAAGAGCAGACAGAGAAGATTATGAGTCCGTGGCTATATTCTGACACATATTGGATTATTAGGATTTGCTTTCATTAGGAAGGTTAGACTGGCACTTGCATGAGCGTAATATATTGTGCAGTTCATGGAAGTCCTATAGGTAATAGGAGAGGGGTAATTATAAGCTGCCTTTTTCTGATGAGCAGCTGTAGGTTTTGCACATTTTGCACACTTTGACGTTGCTGGTATTTTGTTAGGCTGAGCAGGGCTCTGATCCTCCACACACCCTCTGCTCCCATATGACACTGATGGGGTTTCACTGACGTAGGGGGCTCCCTGCACAGTACTTGGTAAAAAACAACCCCTGTGGTAACTAAAGGTTTTCATAAAATATATTGAGTCAAATCAGAACTTCAGCTAAAATCCTGTGTAAAATACAATTCATCCATGAAAGCTACTTGAATGGCCCCTGAAGTCCTTGGCTGTAGGCATCTCTAAGTTTGACTTCCACGTAACAGAATTCAGCATCATCTTAGGATCTCAAAGGCATTAGTCTTCAAATTAAATTCTGATGAAGATGATTTATAGCCTTGAAAATCCTTTCACCCCCACTGAGGGTGGCATGGCAGGCAGGTAGACTCAGAGTTCCCCAAAGAAACTTGAAGTGCTTCCTGAGGAACAGCTGTGCTGTGTGTCCTGCCTGAGCTGGAGCAAGTGTGATGGTGCTGAAACAACTGAGACAGTACAGCACAATGCAGGGGGGAAAGCAAGCAAGGGGAAAGCAGAGAAACAGAAAACTGGAACCAAGTTCTGGGGAAGGACGAACACAGAGGATTATACTGCTAAATGCATTTTCAAGACAGGTGAATAATAAGCTCTTATTGGTGAAATGCTGCTCTTTTAGCCTTCAATATTTAAAGGATTTATGAAGGCTTATTATTAGGAACTGCACTAATAGAGTCCTCATGGGTCCACACTCCATCAGCCCATCTCCTGGTGTGGACATTTTTACTTTCTTTTCTTTCAAAGTTAGTAAAATAATAAAATAATATAATCCCCATTTGCTTTACTGAGCTAAAGGAGTAATTAACTGTGGGAGCAAGAGGCAAGAAGAAAGAAACCTCAAGCTTAAGCTCTTTGATTGCAGAGAGAAGCAGAACTATTATCAGCATTAATATAGAGAGATCAGAAGCCTCAATATGAAGGTATTAAAAATGCACACAATATTGATCAACAGGTTTACCATAATTATGTAGTAGAAGCTAATTCAGCCAACTGTGCTTTCAGGCTTTCTGGGTGATGTATCTCCCACCTCATGAAATACAGACTGATGCTATGAATCCTGACTGACAGCTTCATTTGGGTAATTTGCCACAGCACACTGACATCTTATTAAAGCTCACTAGAAGACACATTGAAATTAGTGGGGGAGACTCTTGCTTTCAGCAGACTTTGGATAAATAGGTGTTATTTCTGAAAAGATGGTGGGAGACCCTGTAAAATCCACAGTAGCAGCTTCCAAATTTCCAGTAAATGAAAATGAGTGGGAGTTGTGCACCTGAGTCTCCCTTTGTGCTTTTGAATGCTCCTCTTCCTTATTACACTAAACACTTGTCAGCACGGAGTATCAGGGGAGAAGCATGCAAGATGCTTCACCTCTGCTCTGGTACGTCTCCCCCAGGTAAGCTTTTTCTCTCTCTTTTTCCCTTCATTTTCCTACTCAAGTTTCCTTTCTCTAACAATTTTCCCCAGTCCCTCCTCCCACCTTAACCTCCCTATGGAGCTGTTCTGCTACTGTTTCCACCAGTGGAACCAGGAGCTATTGCCCTGCTGAGCAACATAGAGTTTCTCTCTCTCGCTATCGTTCTCCATTCCCAGACTCTCCTTCCCAGTCTGTTCTGCTCTTAGGATGTGGTGCTATCTATTCTGATTTTGACTCAGAAAGTGGATCCCTGAGAGCAAAGGAGACAGGCTCTAATCCAGTGCTTTGTCCACTCATACATCAGCCCAGAGCATCTCAAAAAAAATTACAGGGAAGAGACTTGGGATCCCCTAGTCCTGGGCAGTGATTTGCAGAGCTGGTGCATCTTCACTCTGCTAACCTGTCAGAGCCATGGAAGCCTGGAGCAGAGCATCAAGGACCTGAGCAAGCTGCAGCAGCTCTTTGACCTCTCCCCCTTCCCTGGAGTTTGGCTGCTCGTGCTCCAAGCCAGCTTGGATGTGGTGCAGCTGTACAGCTTTGGGTCTGACTGATGCATGCAGAAAAGCTGTGAGAAGCTTTGGTTGCCATCACCAGCCCTGTCTCTCGTCCTGCTGGGACCCCATGGGACATGTCCCATCCGTGTGGGTGAGGACGCTGCCCCTGCCTGCCGGGCACACCCCGGCTCAGCTGCCCCAGTCTGAGCAGTGCTGGCCCTGAGGAGCAGCTCGACACACGGATCATCTCTGAAATCTGGCAGCTGAACACCTCGTGCCAGGACTGCACAAGAAATATTTATCAACGGCTTCAGGCTGAATCCATTCAGGCACTCAGCAAAAGAAACTTCCCTTATAGTGTTGGGGTGACTGAACCAACCACAATGGCCAGGGGGCCACAGAGCCCAGAAAAAGAGGTTTGGTGGGCTGACTCCAAAGGGTAAAATCCCCCTCTGTGAGGATGGCTTCTCCCATTGAATTCCTGTGACCTGATGTACGCTCGGTCTGTCTGACTGACAGTGAACAGACACCCTTTGTATCCCCTAAGCAAAGGTAACCAGACCTGTTTATAGCCTTCAGCCATTCCAGCGCATGTCCCAGAGAGCAAGACAGCCAGAGTGTCACCAGACCCTTTCAAGAATGCCAAATAATGCATTTTTCTCTCATGTTCAATTCTTGGGTCCTAACAGCAGTGACTAAAATAAAACAAAATAAAATAAATCAGCCTGTATGGTTCCAGTTTGTACAGTTTAACCATCAGGAGGGGAGGACTTGACAAGAGAAAACAGAACAACACAAAGTATGGGCTATATACAAACCCAAGAATCTGTGATCATTTTCCATTCCAATTTGGTTCACATTTCTGTTTACAGGTATTACAACTTTTTATGCTTTTTCTTTATGGAGTTATTGGCCAGACTCACTTTTTGTTCCCTTTTATAATGAAGATATGTGGTCGTGACCTGTACATTCTCCATCTGTTTGTGGCTAACAGTGATGCTGAAGGGCAATGGTTCCTTCCATTTAAAGCAATCTCAAGGCAGAACTTAATCCCTGAACCAGACTCAAAGGCCACTGAAATCAAAAGAAATATTCTGATCAGTCCCAGTGAGATCTGAATCAGTCTAGTAAAGAACACTGTCCACAGAAGCTAGCATAGGATTGACTCCCTTATCAAAAAGCCACTCCAAAGCACATTTGTTATTAATTCTGCTTCCTCCTTAATCCCATCCTAAATAGTTCCAGCCTCACTTCATTCTCTCCTTGAAAAGTTAAAACTTCCAGAGGTTTTGAAGACACCCTTTGTCAAAGGATTACTGGAGGCACCAGTGGAAATTTAGGCATCTTTAATTAGACCAGGAGAATGAATTCCTATAAAAATTGCCCATCTGTGAGTGTTAATTTAGCAGCAAGTAGTTATTTTTCTCTGCTGGAAAGGTAGATCGAAAGCAAGCTGAGAAAATAAAAGACACAAGAAAATAAGTAAGGAAAAACAGTATGAAGCTTATCAGTAGAAAATGTTAATTACATTTTAAAGCCCTTAGTCACCTAAGCTTCTGTGTACAATAGAAATAGAAGAGTCCAAATTATCTCTGCATTCTTTAAAAAACTGTGATTACAATTCTATTTGTTACCTTTCTCTCATTATCTCTAACTGGACAAATATCAAGCATCTCTAATTTCTGGATATTGTTTTGTCACTTTTTACCTGATTTCTCGTGAGTGCGTTCTACTGAACTCACATCTAGAGGTGTGTGAAATGTGGAACCAGATGACTGCAAGCCACTGGTGGCTGTTCAGCACTGATCAAAACAGCTCCCACCAAAGTCTCAGGCTACAGGATACCAGCAATGGATCCTACAATCACACCTTCCCCAAGACATCATTGCAGGCTCCTTCAATGTAGAGGCCAGTAAGGTGCATGGGGGGCTTAGCCAAAATATCCCTCCAGAGCACGGTGGACTTCATCATTGCTGTGGGTTTCATTGACAGACACAAACACTGCATGCCCAAGAGAATAAAAAGAGGTCTTAGCATCATCTCTCTCTGGCTTGATCAACTCGTGTGGGAAAAGTTGCTGGACCTCAAAAAGCTCGTACCCATTTGATGATTCAGTATGACAGCCTCAGCAATGGATATTTCTGTGGCAGTGGACAGAAATGTTCCATATGTGCACTGCATGAAACCAAGGGCCCTTCTGCCATAGGCTGCTGCAAGGATGTTGCATGAAATATTAAAAAAGAAACCTTCATGCCTGGAGTCCTTACTGGGTCACCTCAGCCTTCAGCTATCCTGCCAGCTCAGTCCTCTCCTTGGGATGTAATTAAATAAGAGCAAAATGGTATGAACCTGCTAATGGCTTCACATTGCCCAGAAGGAAATCACTGAATTACCCTGGGATTCCTGCTCTGATTAGAAAGAGCACTGCCTTGATTGAGGCACTTCATTTGGCACTGAGACTAACAGTGTATAAGCACTGGAACTGAATAGCATTAAAGGGAAACCACCTCAGAATATGCTGTTGCAAAGATTAGTGAAGGGTAAAAGGATCACAGACTGTACACCCACTTCTTCCTGAAAAACCTACAGACAGTCTGATCAAGCTGACTGGAGTTTTGAGCTGAGCTGAGTGCAGTTACCTGGGGGTGAATCAACAGGGCTCAGAGCACAGGCCTAGCTCTCAGGGGCAGAAACTGTAGTTTGTTCCATCAACACAGTTTGACATCTGCTGTGAAGCCACTCTTTAAGTCAAGCTCTAAATATTTGAAAGTTAGTAGAAAAATCTCTCCTTGGGCAAGATTATTCAACTTCTGCCTGTCTGCACCGTAGTCACAGGATCTCCACCCTCCTCAGGCCAAGCTTCACTGCTTCCTTTCTGTTTCAAATCTCCATGGAAATCTCTATCAAGTACTGACTGCATGAAGCTGCAGTTTATCCTTAACCTGCACATGACTTCTGCTTCTAGAGTCTCCAGCACATAATCAGATGTGTTTAGCATGAGCAGCTGCTCTCCTGAGCCCTGTGCTCCTGCAGTGCTGCTGAACCAGGACCACCACTGGTACCCAATCCCCAGCCAGATGGTTCCCCCCTTACATTTGTCATTCAGCTGTCCCTTCTCCTGACAGCCACAATTGGTTTTCTGGGCTGTTAATGGTGGAATTTGGAAATAAAGTGCATGTTATTTGATTCTGAACAGGCAATTAGGCTTCCTCATTTCATTTTTAGGGTTTTAACTGCCTGACTTGACAGTAATGTGAATCAACCAGCATCCCACTCTGCTATGCCACTACCATTAATGCCAGTGCAATGTGCACAATAATTTTGATATAATATATCACTGGCAGCTCATCTCCATATCATTCCCCCTTTTTTTTGGCCAAAATTGGTCTTATGGTAGGATCACACATTCCCTAATTAACACCTTCTTTCCATGGTTACTAATGAGTCTGTTGATACCACTTCTTCAGGCTGCCTCTATTATTATAATAAAGTCTTGTGGGTATATCCAGCTCCAACTGTCTGCTTTAATTAAGGCACAGATGTCACTGACTTTCACTTAACACTTAACAGGCACATAGCCCCCTGGATGATAAGTGAGGAAGGAAAATCCTTTGTCTTTTGATTCTTTCTTCATTTGCATGGCAGGACTCTGGGAAATGTCTTGGATAAGGGACTGGAAGTGAGACTGATAACTGAAATAGCAGCACCTGGCAGGAGGTCAGCCTTGGACTTTTTAGAAGGAAAATGAGGCTAAGGCAGAACACAGTGAATTTCTGGAGGCAAAAATTGTTTACTGAGAAAATTTACACATATCACAGGAGAGCACAACACTCACATTCAGCAAGACTTGTCAGGTTCACCTATGGCACTTTCTGCAGCTTCACCAGGAATTACAAACAGTCAGTTGTGTTCATTGCATGTTTTGAAGACAGTCTGGTCCAAAACTTAAACAAAAAAGGGGATCTTATTGAGCTTTCATGAAGTCATGGAATGGTTTGGATTGGAAGAGACCTTATAGATCATCTCATTCCAACCCCTCTGCCAGGGACAGGGACACTTTCTACTGGACCAGCTTGCTCCAAGCTCTGTCCAACCTGGCCTTGGACACTCCCAGGGATGGGGCATCTCCCTCACCCTGCTGGCCACGCTTCTTTGCATGTAGCCCAAGATATAATTGGTTTTCTGGGCTGCAAGCACACATTGCCAGCTCATGTCCAGCCTCTCATCCACCTTCAAGTTATTTTTGGCAGGGTTCCTCTCCATCCATTCATCTGCCAGCCCACATTGGTATTGGGGATTGCCAGTATCAATAGAAAGCTTTGTCAGACTTTGACAACACTGGATCATGGAAGTGAAGATTTTCTGTATGGGATAGTCCATGAGAAAAGGCAGAACACAAAATGGAAACACAATGTCTGCTACAGAGAACTCTTCAGTAAACTACCACAGCATCTGTGCTCTTCAAAGCTGTGTTCAGGCTAATCCTTCAGGAGGCTAGAAAGGTGGAAATCAATAGCGTTTGACTGTATAGTTTCAACAATGGAAAAGCTATTCAGGACATAGCATTAATACAAAGGACCTGTTGTATTCCTTGTAAAGGTCTTGTATCTTTCGATTGTGTTTGTTTACAAAAGGGGAACATGTTTAAAAGAACAAAATATACACTTCACAAGAACAGATTCTGTGTTAGTGTACTTATTTTGGTACTATACAACATTATTACAGGTATAAAGTTCTATTATTTCTTAAATTTAAAATAACACCTTCAAATTCCAGACTATTTTAAATATTAAAGCTGAAAAATAGAAACCAATTTAAACAATAAATACTGATTTTATATTTTGTGTGGTTTTTGAAATGGAAAAACTCAGCCTTTGAGCACAGAATGACAGTTTAAAACTGTGGCTGATTAAGGTGTCTGCTTACAAGCTGAACAGGCAGTAGCACTTACTGTACTCAATCCATCAATTACATACAACCAAGTATGCGAGTGGTAGAAGAGTCCAGAAATACTGCTGCAGTGTCCTCCTCCAGAGACCCAAAATGGAACAGCATATTGTCCAACTTAGCTGTTTTCTGACAGTTACCAACTAAAAAACTGAGCAGGTATCTCCACACCATGGTGACATTTTCACCTGCAGTGGCCGCACAGCCTAAGCCACGCTACAGCTGTGGTACAACCACACCTTAGGAGAAAGATACTTCTGTTTGCAAAAGGGTTCAGGAGTGAAATCGCTGTTCTAGTGATAGTGTAGTAACTGGCTGATAAAAGCAAAGAGGCTCCAGACAATCCCAAAGGACCAAACTGAGATGGTGTCTTCCTAAAGCGTTTCCCAGGCAGTTGAAAGAATTCAGATTTCCACACCCCAGGAAAGTTTACTGCCTTCTCTGGAGAGTGCTAAGCCTTTTTGGTGACTTTTATTCCTACCTCAAGCTACTTCTGAAGATGAATGTTTTTGCTCTCAGACTATATGGAATGGCAGAGATTGTTAACTTTTTTTTCTTCAGTTCTTCAAAGGATGAGACATCCTGAATTCTCCATTTGCTTTATTTCCTCTCTTCCATTGCCTCCACTAGGGGGAAAAAAAACCCAACCCAAAACACCAAAAACATGTTCCATATTATCACATCCCTCTGTGTCCCTGCTGCAGTCTCTTCACCAGACCAGCCATCTCTTTGGTTACACACTTGCAGGAAGTGACTCTTGGTAAAGGGAAGAAAAAGCTTCACTTCCCTAAACAATCCTATTTTAAGGGGCAGATCATCACATCTGGACTTAAGACAGAAAGTGACAGGGGCTATAAACAGGAAAATAAAAGATTTTGTGGCCGTTGTATCCTGTAGGCAGGATAAATCCTTCCAATTACACAAGATCCCGGCTAAAGTCATTACTTGCTGTTCAAAAGTCTTACAGCATTTTTCATTCATGCTAAATTTATCACACTAAATCCCTTCTCTATGATCAAAGTCTTCTGGGATACAGAAACTGCAAGATATAAGAGTGCTTTGATCCAAGGGGACTCTGATGAAACAGGCTTCAGTAGTACAACCTCGGAATTGTTACCATAACTCAGCATGATACTATCTCAATGTCATCAGCAACAAAAGACTTCTCGACAGGAAATACTGATTATGGGGATCCACCCATTGTCTCATATGCATTCACAGGTGTTGCTGAGAAAGGCAGCGTTGTTCAGAGGTTCCTTAAAATAATTAGTTTTCAAACTACTGTGATTTTTTGAATGCAGATTCTTCTGTATTCCATCTCACCACCTTGACCAGAGAGTAAAAAACGCCTGCCTGGCAATACTTCATTTTAAACGCTAAGGCTATCCTCCCAGTGGAGGTCCCGCTCAAAAATCAATTATATCAATTGGAAACAACAGAGGGGTTAATGTATTTTTTATTTTCCCTGGTGTCTTAGAAACATTCAAGGAATACAATGTCAGCTGAGGGGAGAGAGTAGCAATCAACAATATAAAAATCAGCTTGTCAGTCTAAGATACTTGTCTATCGATCACTTCCATAGCCAGACAATATATTCAATACCAAACTCAAACTGATAATTCAGAGAGGCATTCCCCAGTTGTGCTATTGCTTTCCATTGCATCCCTGGCATTTTTAAACAGATATTTTAATTATCTAAATTTTGCAGGACTTTCTATGTTTCTGTGTGTATTTCAAACAGGAGAGACAGAAACATATAGATCAAAAGTTTTTATGTCATTAGAAGAGGGGGTAAATTTCAAGGTGGCTCATTTATTTCCCTATGGAAAAACTAAAAATTTGCTACGGACCTATCAAACGCTTGCTTCCATATCATTCTGCAAAGCTGCTCCCTGCACGTCCTCCTCCCTTTCCACATCAGCTCCCCAGGAGGGCCAGGCAGCCGGCCAGGGTCAGCACACACCTGTGACCTGACACTCGCGGGGGTTCAGAGACGTGGCACTGTGCTACAAGGCTCTCCATCCCCGGCAAGTGAAGCTGGGCCTATCTCAGCACGCCTTACCCTCCAAGTGTGGAGACAGAGCTTTTGCAAGAAAATGGACACGTGGTGCACCAGCCATAAGGACAAGTGAGCAGAGCACATAGAAAATGTACATAGCGAGAAAATGCTGATTCTTGAGGGACAGCAGCCGAAGAAAAAACATAAACAAAGATAGAAAACTGTCTGATGATTTGTGTGAATAGGTGCACGGTAGCCGGGTGAAGAGAGCCAGAGATCCAATTAAATCATTCCATGTTTTGTGTGTGTATAGTGCTTTGCCAATCAAGGAATGTGTGGACGCCTGCACAGGAGGAGCACAGTGTATAATAAGGGTGCTTGGGGGCAATAAAGTGGCTTCTGCTGGATTCATGTTGGATCGTGCAGAGTCCGTTTACTCCCCCATCCAAGGACCTGGACACCTCAGGGAGCCAGCCCCAGGGGCTGCTGCTCACACACGCTGAGGTTTGCTGGAAAGAACAGGCTGAACATATCTCAGCCCTGGACTTGCTTCCCTTCAACCCCCAATCTCCTGTCTAAGCCAGCAGAAGTTTCCTGGAATTCTCCTGTCTTTTTCACCTGCACCAGCAATTCTTCTGTGCTCAAGTGATGCTTTTTTTTTTCGTTAAAACAGTATTGCTTTCTGACGGGAGCATTAGCAGATGACATTCCCCGTGCCTGTGCCTCCTTCAGGTGCACATACAGAACATCGCATGTCAAACCAGCTAATTATGCCTTTATTCCCTTGCTGTAGATAACAGGAAAACTTCAATTAAAGCTTAGCCCCTCTTCATGATACTTTTAGCGTAATTTCTGAACAACTGCATTACACCAGTAAATGCCTAAGTTTGATGAGACACAGGTGGGAATTAAAAAGTGATTTCTTTATCCCCCTATCACAGAGGGAAGAAGAAGCCAAACCTCTCTGTGCTGTGAAAAATCTGTTCTTTCTTTTCTGAAATGTGATCTCTAGAAATAATGCCCACTTAGTGGTTCCTGGATGCCAGAAGGAAAACAGTTAAGCATTTTATGAACACAATTAAGGACACACACAGGGCAGCACTGTTGAACCTTAAGGGAGGTATCAGAGCCTGCACTCCCAAAGTGCTGCACATCCTTTCAGAAAGGAGTTTCCATCCAGGAGACCCAGCACAAAAGTACTGAAATTCCTTCGTTTGAACCCATGTTCCTCTCACCAATATTTGTTAAATACTACAATAGTGAAACTTTTGTTTCTTCCATCAAACTAAAGAAGTTTGTCATGACCCACTTCAGTCCACTAAGATCTGATTCCAAAGGGTGTGGAGAAGGAACATAGGTGAGATTTGGCAACAAACTTGGGAATGATGTATCAGTTACAACAGCATTTTGAGCACAGAAACCCTCACGATGCTTCAGTAACAAACGATACTCATTTATGGCAGCATTTTTCTCTCACAGCTCTGAAAGCATTGTCAGAGGAATTATTATCCCAGCTTTGGTTTTTTGGGAAGAAGCACACTGAGTACTGAGCACCAGCATTTCCAAACTGGCTACTGATTTTTGCAGTGCTCCTGTGTTGCCATGTTTGAGAGCCCAGCTGGAGCTACCCGACCTCATCTACCAGAAGCACCAATCACACAAAAGTCCCACTGAATCATTAAGAGCTGAAGGTTATCAGCATTCCTAAAAAATTAATTAAGGAGAGCAAAATGAATTTGCTGCGATAATTTGGACATGCAAAAATAACAGATTGCTTTGGCAAAAGCATGGCCCACCTCTCATCCAAGGTCACACAGTACAGTCACTGCACAAGAGGGAACTACGTCCAGGTCTTCTAACAGTGTACCAAGTGATATATTTATATATGCATTTACATGGTAGAACTGTATAGAAACTGGACTAATGATCAGCCGTGGGCTTCGCAGTATCATGTCTCTGGTGCATAATTGGAATGACACTGATGAGGCATCATCATCTCTTCATAATCATCCCTACCCCTGTGGACTCTGGAGTACACCAGAGATATTTATGAAGCCAGTTAGGAAATACACACGGGCACCTTGTCTGGGCTATGAAAAATCACAGTAAACACTACCGGCTCCTTTTTTTTTTTTAGTACTTTTTTGAAGCATAAAAAGAGGAGAGACAAGTGTTTAAAGTAGGCTGAAAAGAGAGACAACAACATAGTTTACATACACAGGTGTGGTTTTCTAGCAACTAGCAAACGAAACTCAGATCCAAACATCCAATAACCAGATTTATTCCCCTTAGTGGTATTTAAAATATACATAATATTATTTCCTGATGAGTCTACTCCAAGTATAATTTTTTCTGCATAAGCAGGACTCCTGTGAATAGGATTTGCCAATCAGACCACTGATGAAAAGCAAAGCAAACAGTTACTGATTTTTTAAGTTCCTGATCCTGGCATTTTCAGACAAATATCATGGAAATTTTGAATGAAGAAAAATTAATACTAAAGGTCAAATGCAATAAAGAAACACTAAGAAAATGTCTGAAAATCTGAACATCAATGTTTAGAACCCAAATAACCTTCCTCCAACTGACATTCAATGATCCACAAATAGATTTAAAGAGACTTCCTCATTTAGAAACATTGAAATATGAGCAAAAAGGAAATGAATGGGCAAACTTTCATTCTATTTGCCCTTTTCTATTATTCATAGTTCCTTTGCATAAAGCTGTTTACATGTAAGCCCTTATAGATTTTATATTGTCCACCATTAATATTAAAATTGAAATTAATTTAGGTCACATGCTCATCTGCTATAAATTACAGTAGCTATTGAAAAAAAAAAGATACAAAGTAGCACTGAATACTAAAGCAATAACGTGCTGTATCTTTGCCTGCCTGACAAAAAGTATGTTGGAAATATTCTTTGAAATAAGAGCGAGAATATCTGTTGACAAAATAATCTTTTCCTACTGACAAGCATCACTTTCCTTCACCAAAATATATCCATTGAGGCTGATCCTCACAGAGCAAGAGAGCAAATACTACATGAAACTACACCTCAAACTTTTGGTGCATTCACAAAAATGAAACCACCCAGACCAGACAAGAATGTAAATTTGAAAACAAAGCAAGTATGTAGCAGAAGTCAACAGATACATTTTTTCAGAATGCTTGAGAAAGCTCCCTGGAAATTCATTTCTAGATCAAAACTGCGTGCATACACCAGTGACTTGTGCTTCTAAACACATCCTTCTGCTTCTCCTACTGAATTCTCTATTCACCTGTTGCATTAACCCATCTCACACAGACACAAACCTTATGACAAAGTAATGCAAACCAACCTACCTGAAATCACATTGTCCTGGGAGCAGAGCTGGGAACCAAATCTCTTCCTTAGTCCCCATGCAGTGCCGTAGGATGAGACACTCAGCTCTTCAGCATTTGGTGGGCTCTGTTACTTTCAGTCATATGTTTTGCTGAGTGCATAATTCTGCTGGAGAGGTTATTAACTTATCACTGAATACTGAAACTACCAGTGCATAAAGCCAACATCATGTCCTGGTTAGCATCAAACCTCTAACTGCTCTGCTTCTGTGGTACAATGCATTTGCTGCAGCCAAAAATAAAATTGCAATATCTAAAGCTGATTTTTTTTTTTTTAATTTAGGATTAAATATTGGCCCTATGCCTTGTCAACACCATACAGACAACATTGTCTGAAGCCCTGGGTCCAGAGAGCCCAGCCCCAAGACCTGTCTCTGAATGGGCTTCCAAATCCTACCAGTGAAGTTCAAGCTTCCCAGCTATCCCAAAGAATTACAGATTGTCTGTAAATTATACAGGAAAATCCCATTGTCTGTAGAGCCCACACACTATACCCAGTCCTTATCTGTGCTGTACAGTTCCCAGTTGTGAAGGACTCCCAGCCCTGTGTGCAAACAGCAGGCTGCCCCTCTAGGTCGTTATTCCCTTCTGTGTTGCCTTAGCAAGAGCACAATCTGGAGCACCAGTCAGTCCATCCTGTGCTTGTGCTCTGCTTGGGGAAGAGGTAGCTGGGTTTATACCTTTTAATGAAGTTTCATCTATAATGGCAGCCAGCTGCTTTATCAGACCCTGTATCCTGTTGTTTATCCCTCTATACACTGATAACTTTTACTCTTGACCCTACCTGGTCACCACCCGTGAGAAACATTCTTTTGTGTCACATCTCCCTCAAGTGCTTTTCTCATGAAGTCCAGCACAGTTTGTGATGGTGTAAGAGAAGAAAGAGCCAAGCCTCAGTAACAACCTGCTATTTGTTTTTTCATGTAATCACATCTGATTGCTGGTTACTGTACCTCGTTCTCCATTGGCTGCAGAGCTGCAGCCTCTGAACTTTGTTATTTACAAACAGTGATTTAAGCATCACCCAAATTTGAACTTCCCCTTAGCAATCTGTTTCCACGAGCCACAGCTGCACACACAGGTGCTCCCTGCAGACCACCCACACATTTAACAGCCTGTCCAGCTCTACTCTCTTGCATTGCCCCTTGCTTAGATCTAAATTGCAGAGCAGAGCAGACAGATGCACAAAGCCATGGGGTGGCCTTAGGTACTTGAAACCAGACCTGTGAAATCACAGCCTGCCAAACTCATGCCACTTGTGGATTAATTGAGCTTATAACATTTCCCTCCAAGTTGCCTCTGCTCCCTCTGGTCACGCCCTTGCTTTTTCAGCATGAGGCATTCTTTTCCCAAGCGGTTTCATGCAAAGACCAAAATAAGGGTGTCTGTTGATTATTGGTTTGGGGATTTATTTCCTGAAGAAGAATATTAGGTAAAGATCCAGCATGAGAGATGGGTTGGAAATAACAGCAAAGAGCAGCATCAATCCATATAAAATTCTGCAGTGATTTTATTCCAATCTCACTTTATTAGGCAATGCAGAGCATGTGTGTTTTTCACAGGCACTCTTTTAGCCACTCAGTTTTCCTCTGTCAGGTGTTAGTGGCACCTGTTTTTCCTGCTCGTATTTTGGATGTTCCTCAAATTTTTGCATTACTCTTCAGAGAATGGCCAGTCACCTCAAGTCTTAATAAGATGTGTCATTGTCTAAGTAATGAGTATCAAGTGCCCGTTTGCAAAAATGGCCCTGAATGTGTGACAAAACCCAACTGTATAGGAATTTTAAAATAAGCTGTTATTGTTCTAATAATAAACAGAACTTCTAAAAGGGAAAAACTTGTTTCCTGCTGTAAAAAAACTTTCTAAGCAATCTGTAATTCTTCTTGGTTTCTGTTTGAGAAGCATTTCTTTTTCCCAATTTTGTTACTAGTCCAAAATTCTCATTCTAAAGAAAAGCTGGTTGTTTCAAGCTCAGTATATTCTGTCACATAAAAACACCAAAAAAATCCCCTGGTTAAATACTAACCTTTTGCTGAAATCTTTGAATATTTCTGTTAGGTCCTGAAGATAGATGAGGATTAAAAAAAATTCTGATCACCAATAGGAAAAGACAAGGCTGACAATCAGACACAAAAATCCCGGGATTCTTGCTGGGGTGAGTGCCAGCTTGGGAGGGTACTACAGAAGGCATCAAAGTGCAAAAGTGCTGCACAGGGGCTGCACAGAAACTGCTTTTTGGGGGATGATGGCTCAGTGTTACAGGTGTCAGACCATGCACCATCCATAGGTCACACAGCCTCTGACAGAGCCACTCCTAGGAAAGTTATCAGTAACACTCACAGCCAAATCCACCCATGAGGGCATTTTACAGCTCAACCACATCACAGAACAAATTTTCAAGTCCTTCACCACAAAATAAATTTCTCCTTTGACAACTGGCTCCATAAGAGTCAATGTCAGGCAGAAAGTCAGGCTCTCTTGACTTTGGTGCTCTCTTGAATGTTGGTGCTCTCAGAATACAGTGCTCAGTGCTGGTTCCCAAATTCATCCTGCCTTCCCTTGGCTGACCAGTAACGTCTCAGCCTTCCAGAGACCCATTTCTTTGAAGTCCTTCTATTTCCAATATAAAGCTTTTTATACAAGAAACAATTAAATTTTCATAAAAACAAAACTTCCCAAAGAACTGCTCCCCATGCATAAAATGCTGTAGTCTTAATAAAAGTGTGGTGCCTCACATCAATAAAAGAGTGAATTCTATTCCAGCTTAATGAAAGGGAAACATATTAAATGTATTCTCCAGTATTAAAACACTTTTCCTTTTTGTCAGAAGAGCTCTTTTGCCACTTGCTGTTTCAATAAAACATGGCGAGAGGCACTATGACCAGCAGAGCTGCACGCTGGAACGCTGGGCTGTCTGCAGAAATGAACATTCCATCAACCTCCACTCCCAAAGGCAAGGAGACAAAGGGCTGTGATCAAACCCCTTCCCTGGCTGGGTCTGGCACCAGAGAATTCTCCACACCTCTGCCTCGCAGGGGTCTCTGCTGTGCAGGCAGGTGGCACAGCCCAGCAGCCCCTCAGAGGGGCACGATGCCCTCCCGTCTCCCCAGCACGGGACCCTCTTGCAGGCACTGCACAGACACGTGAGTAGGATGCACTCACAAGGCGTTTTGTCTCCCAAGGTATGAGGGAGCCCCAGCTGTTCTGCGAGCCCAGGGCTCCCCTAAGTCCCCCAAAACTCCACCACAGCCCCACAGAAGACTTTTAATATTCACAGGAGATTTTTCTGCTTACTGAAGAAATTGTGACAAATGAAAGGAGTTCCCAAACTTATCCTCTTCTTAGAAGCAACTCTTTTGTATGACTGCTGCCTGCAAAACTGTTTGAAATTTGGCAGCAGAGTTTTGAGAACTGCTTTCCAAGTTGACACTATAAAAAAAAAAGTTTTAAATGCAAGAATATCCTTATCAATTAAAATTACAGTGTACTTATTATATTGGCAGTGATACTTGTCAGTATTCAGTGGCACAGTGGATAACTAAGAATACTTTCTATTTGCAGAGAAAGAGAGACATATTTGTTGTAAGAAATTATCAACTGAAGTTAAAACTTCACATTTGTTTAAAGACCTTAATTTTCTTTCCTTTTAATTGTTCTTTGACCTAAAATACAGTTTGGTCCTTGGAAATTCATTTGCATACGCTGAGGCTAATACAGCTCCAAGTGTGCCACCATTCCTGATTTTGCCATATTGATCTCCGTCATTGCAGTTCCTTTCCCAGAACGTCATCTCAGTTATTTAAGTTTTATCTAGAGTCCTACAATATTTGGGGCAGTTGTTGAAACTTTTTACCAAGACTGATGTAATTAGCTGAGAAATTGAGTTCCTTCCTTACCAGTTTCCAGCCCTCAAGGATGCTGAGAAAAGGTTACAAAGAAAGCTCCCATGCCAAGCTAAAAGTTCAGAAGCAGAAAGACTTATCACAACCAGGTGAGCATTAATCACTGTAATGGCCCACACCCACAGACTGCTCTGCACTTTCAAAGCATCAGAAACCAGAGGTTCCTGATTATTAGAGAGAACAGGGAGTGCCAATGTCTCTTTAGCAGAGAAGCTGTTTGCAAGTGAGTCTCAGAACTAACTGGGCTGGAGATTCAGCTGCCCCTTCACTTTCTTTTTGCCTTCAAAACTAACTCAAGGCTTCTTTTGATGTTTTGGCAAAGGTTATTCCCTCTGGAAATCAACTGCTCTGCTGAAGCTGTCTGAACAATTACCCTAGTCCTGATAGGAACTGCTGGAAACTGCTGTTATTGAGGCTGCCTCTAAGATGGTTGCTGTGGTTTCCATCCCAAGCTATGGTCTCATTCCCTTTTATGTGTTCTGTTTTCTCCCTCACCATTTATATTTATATTTATATCCACTTTTCTTAACCTGGCAAAGCTGCTTTGTTTCCACCACCAGTCCTCTGTCTGCTACAGCCATTTGCACATGGATGTGGGAGATCCTCCAGCTGGCCCAGAGGAGGTGCTCTAAGAGTGAGTCTCACCTAGGTTCTCTTAACTCTGAACTCACCTAAGTCAGGTTAGCTATGACAAAATGTCAACATTTATTATTCTTAGGGAGAATTTCTCTTGCAAAAAAATCTCAGGTGTTTTCAAATTTTATTCTTCTGACCATTTGACCTTTTACAATTATTGCACTGTGTTTTTCATCTTTCAACCAGAGACATCTCTTTTCAGTCAATTCCTTGCAATACTCTAAAACCAGTAACAAAACATTGTAAATGATCCTTAAATTACTGCCATGCTAACTAACAAATGTTTTTACCTGTGTCTGCAAGAGTGAGTATGTGATCTTGGGAACCAAGACAAATAGCCATACTCCTCTATTAGTCAGAATAAAAGTTGAAATGGCAATACTGTCTCAAAATTCCTTACCAAAAGACCCAATCTAGTTGCAGTTCCCTACATTCTAACTAATAAGCAAAACATGTTCAGCCACATTTTAACTAAGTTCTTAGGCCAGTGATTGCTGAGAAATCTCTAGTTTTTCAGTGTACCATATATCCCAGAAAAGAGCCAAATGTAACAAGGGTTGGAAGCACCACTGCTGTCATCCAGGCAGTACCCAGTACCAGAATGGGTGTTATTTCAGGAATGAGCTGCGCGGCCTGTGAGCTGGCATGTACTCAAAAAAATGCTCTAGAAAGTGTGACCTTCAAAGTCCACCAGGTAAAGAGTCCAGAAAATGCCAGATTTTCAGATCCCAAAAGTATCTTCTAATCGCATTGAGGCCCATTTCTCTGCCACAAAGCCCAGAGGCCTGTGACTGTGCAATAACCTGGAGGTGCCAGAGGCTGCTGGATGTTGCCAGGTAATTTTTTCCCTTTTACATTAAAAATAGAATACGATTGTGTTTCTTACACATTCTGGTACTATTTCATCCAAATAATTCTTACAATTTGGAATGCAGCCCCATGTGACAGGCTCATTAGCCTGACAGCAAAGCCAGCAAGTTCAGAATAGCAGAGTGAAGTACATGTTGCTTTTCTCTGCAGATGCTTCTAAAAATAAGTAACAAGAGCCCAAATCCTGACCTCAGCATGCACCCAAAATTAACTAAAGAAATCTTTTTTCAAAACAGAAGCTTTTTTATATATGGTTCCATTCTAGGATTAGATCACAGCAGCAGATCAGTAATTTCCTCCCTTTTTGTTCTTAGTTACAGAGGAGCCCAAAAAAAAGCCCAGCAAAGGCTCAGAACACCTTTTCCCCTGAGCACCCCCACCTGTGGGACTCCTGTGCATCTCCCTCCTGCTGCCACCTGGCTCCCCAACAGAAGGGCATTTTTACATTTAAATTGTGGAACACTTTGCCACTGAACTCGGGCTATGTTCACCTCCTTAAAAAGTTCCAGTGAGAAAGGCTCCAGCTCTCTGATGACTTGGCTTGGTGGCATGGAGGATACAGGCTGGCTTCAAGACCATGGTAAAAAGGGATTAGATAATGTCTTCATTAATTACAACAGAATTAGTTCACTGGTCCTAGTCAAGGAATCACTGACTAGGCACGGCAGCATTTCAAAAGATCAGATATACACTTTATCCTTGAGAATTACAAATAACCATAACATCTTTAGGCAGAGCTTTTCTGATGCCTTAACTAGAAAAATGAGATGTAATTTCGTGGTACCTGGACTTGTGGAGAAACAGAGGTGTTAGAGGTAATTATCATAATGTTAACCATGGTTTCCATCAGTGAGGTGAGGCTGAGGTTACATCCCTCTTTCTAGCCAAACTGTATTTGACTCCAGAAATAACCTACCAACATTTCTTTGAACATCTGTCTAAACTTGCAATTATATTGGAGATGGAGGTAAAGAGGTTTAAGAAAAAAGAAAAGCAAACATGCAAACCAACAGTCAAAGCTTCTATAACAGGCAGGTTTTGGCAGGAAGTCTTTACTCTTTCTCCCTTGCCTGTGTAAAGGTAAAAATGCCCAGCATGGTGTCAGAATTTCGAACCACCATGGAGAGGGTTCACTGACCAGGCCTAATGACCACAACATTCTTATTAGAAACAGGCATACAAAACCGTTTCTCCCAAATCCCTCAATGGAATGGAAGGAAAAAAAAACAAAACCAAAAAGCTCCACCTGGTAAACTAGACCTGCCAAGAGAAAAAACTACACCTTTTCACTTCTCTGAACTTATCAATGAGCAAAGCATTTTTGAGGAACTGCCAAATGACACCTGCAAAAATAGACAAATTTCAGGATGTCTGAGGTCAAGTGAAAGTCTCTGTGTGTTGGTGGCTTTTGGCTCAGGTTTCTGGGTTATCCTGGTTGAAAGTGACACCAGCACAAAAGCAGCAGAAAAGAAAAAGATAACACACACAAAAAACCCACGCAAACCCCCCAAACAAACAAAAAACCAAAGCCACTAAAGCTCACAAGTAAGGCATTTTCTGCAAGACACTCTGTTCAAAAGAGTAATTTGAGCTTCTTCAGAGCTTCAGTTTGTGAGCTGATAAAGGACCAGCCCATGGATACTGCAGGTACCAGAGATGCACAGGACAAATCCTTGCACAGCTTAACTCCCAGGGCCACTGCACACTGACACATATTGCCAATTTGCAGCAGCTAATAATAAGCTCTATTTGGAGCATTAGTAACTAAAAACTATATTAAAATTCTTGCCTTTTTGTAGAAGGACGGTGCTCTTAAGGATTGTGCATAATACCATGTGGTGTGTGTTCCAATACAAAACTAATCACTGTGATTTAGCTTCTGTGCTCTCTACTCAGAGATCTATAGCTTCTTATCTATTATATCTTTAATATAAAACAAACTATTTTCATTCTTACTGGCTTCCTTCACAAGGCATTCTATTTATGAGGCAGTTTTAGGCTTATAATTTAATCATATAAACAGATTTTGCCAATTTATGCTCAAGCCCCATGACAATATACTTTTAGATTGGAGCTTTAAACAGCTCCAATAAATGTTTATCCTGACAATGAAGAGTTTAAGCCATGCACAATTTATTTTTATCTTACTTGTATAACAAGGGCAGGTAAAGGGGATGCAAACCATTTTCACATGAATTATAAGTACTGTATTACACACACAAGGTTGCATCTTCAGCTTTCCACAGTCCCAAGATCTCCCTATGTGCTTGTAACCCAGAAATTTTAGCTTGCTTTATGTTGTTTCAAATCAATCCCATGAAACAAATCTTTCCTGCTTTCTTCTCTTATATAGGCTCCAATCATTCAAGCAAAATAGTTTTCTTCCAGTTTATACTTCATCATTTACATTTATATTTTGATAAAGCCTATTTGGCTTAAGTTCTATGACTAGGATATATTATCTAACCTTACCAGGCCATTTTCCTCAGACTATTTCATATTGGAAAGAAAAATTCTGGTTTAAGTACTCATTTCAGGAAGCTTAAATATGGGTATATTATGCAATAATAATACAACATACCTTAACAGTTTTATGTTGGACAAATACTCAAAGCATTTTTTCACTTTTGTTATAATCCTAGCAATTTAGTATTTCTGATTGCACTGGCTTCTTTCAAACAGCCGAGACTGAAATGCAGCAGCATGACTAAGGAGAATTTATGCTGGGGACTGGTGGCACTTGCAAGTTACCATTTATTTAAAAACAGAAATAGTTATGATGGATAGATAGATAGATAGATATTCTAGAAACAGATATTCTAAAATAATTTATTTAAATGACAGGTATTAAATAACAGGAAAGAGCCTAAATTGTAGCAGTTTCATTAAAGAAAAAACCCAACAACATATAAACTAAGAGAATACAGAAACTGAGTACTGATTTATAGGAACTACATGATCTGTGTTGTGAAAATGTGTTCAGTGGCCTTAATGCTATTTCTGATCACCTTAGAGAAAAAGCAGAACAGACTTAAAGCATCCAGCACAATCCTCTGCAAACACATTTGTACAGTTCAAGATGAGGGCAGAACAAAGACTGGTATTTTTTCATTCACTGGAAAAATACCTGCTCTGTTTCCAAAGGGTGAGTTGAACAAGCGGCCCTTACCAGGACATCCTGCAGCAGATATTTGTAAGGCTTCCCATATGCCTTGAGGCTCCTACACGACCTGAACTTGAATTTTATCTTGTTACTCTCAAGATTTATTGCCTAAAAATTTAATATGAATTTTATTTCATATCTAAAGTTACTTTGGTGTTATTAAAATTTATTGCATAAAAATTTAGAACTGGGTGTTATTCTTATGAAAACTGTTTCCTTTCCTTCTATCACCTGGCCCACACAAATTTGTACTCCAAGAGGGAACCTGTAATTTACTCCACTGGGTAGAGGAGGGGATGTAAAGTAGGGAGCAGACTTTCAGAGACAGTAACTAAATAAACAAGAATGTGGTGATGACATACTTTTCATTATCCATGTACAAAAGAGAAGCATTTCCAATGACAGATCAACTAGATTAAGTATTTAAATGGGAAAATATATACAAAAATGGAAAGGATATTTGGAATATATCTAATTAATAGAAAGTAAATGACTACCTAGTTTAATTGTAGACTCTTTGCTTGCATCTGAGCATCTCAGGAAGTATTTGCAGATACAAAAGTAATTTAAAACTCGTTACTGTAATTACTTGTATCTCCCAAGGAATGCAAGATACTTTGAAGTTAAGAAAAAAAAAAACACACACACACACAGGTTTTTATGTAAAACAATTGGTGCTGCCATGAGAAAAATAGAAATACTTTTTATATATAGTAGTATGTATTTTTTGAGGATAGAATTTAAAAACTACTGCCAATGAAAGCAGCCACCCAAAATAGTGGAATATGGGAAAGGGAGAAACAATCTCTTTATTATATGAAACCTATAAAAAGAGGACAGCTAGACACTTAATATGCCAAGTAAATCCAATCAACTTACATGTGGTAAAACTACATATGTCTGAACTCTAAGGATGTTCATATGTACACTGCAGATAGAAAATAAACATTGTTTTGAGGGAGGTTTTTTTGTTTGTGAGGTTGGGGGTTTTTTGACAAATGAAAAGGTCTTTAATAGTTCTGAATATCTACTTATAACCTTTTTTTTTTTTTTCAGAAGAAATACTATTTCAGTTTAAAGAGAGCACAAGGACTGAGTGATGCCCTAGCAAATTATTGCAGAGAAGACACAAGTAACAGTCATGCCTAAATTTCAATGACCTAAGTTACAAGCACAGCACAAAAGAACTACTCAGATGAGCCAAATGATTGAATTTCGCTTGTAAAGGACAATAAGGCATATAGGCATTGATTATTCGTCCCCTAAGAAACTCACAGTCCTGCCCGTGCGTGTGCCATCAACAGTTTGAATTCCAGTTAATTCTATCCTTCCAAAGGAGCACAGATCAGAGCACAGTGTAGCTTCAAAGTGTTGCAAGAGACAAGAAACAGTTTCTATCAATTATTCTGTCTGAATCACAACAGAAAAACAGAAGAAGAAAAAGCTGTGGTTATTTTATGTGGTGTGTAGGGCTGAGCCAGATCCTGAACAGAGGCTGAGGGGGGATTCCACTCCCAGAAGGGAATTTTGTCACTGCCTCAGTGGTTCCAGTGAGCACTCAGAGCATCCCTGTGGCTGACCAAGGGCAGCACTGGAGGACCCCTGGCAAACCCTGCCCCGGAGCTGGGACCGCGGTGCGCCCTTCGCCCACTGCGGTGACCAGGAGCCTTTGGCACGGAGGCCACTTGGCTCTAGGGGACACAGGTTCTGGTGGCCCTTGGCTCTCGTCACTGCCCAAACGCTGCTCAAGGCGGGATGTCCCACCTCCATCTCCATCTCCAGCACACCTGGGGCCCCTCACACAGCGCCGCTCTGCTTCGGGCCACCGCCCTGCCCTGACAGACACCATTCTCCATCCCTTTCCATAGTGCTTCCCGTTATCTCTAGAAATGGGCCCGATTCCCTCCCGGCTCAAACTCCTACTGTGGTTTTTCCATTTACTGGCTACAGCCAAGCCCAGAGCAAAGCCTGGAACACGCTCGGTGCCTGAGAACAGAAGGCCCCAGAAATTCATGGCAGCGGCTGCGCCAGGCCCGGCTCTGTGTGGCAGCAGACCCTGACACTGCCAGTAAATATCAGCTCAGTCATGAGGATCTGGAGAAAGTCTTCATTTGAAACATCTCACACCATCAGAAAACAGTATTCTTGTGACTCAATAAAAGCAATCTCGTGTGAGGTAGAAATGGTTACTCCCGTTTCCTCTTCCATACATCAGCTCCCTATTCCTCCCCTCCATGCTGATGCTTCCCTGTGGCTGCTGAGTCAAATCATTCCAAGTGGCTGTTGTCTGGGTAAGGGCACCAGTTCCATTCCAAGAGACTAAAAAGGACTATCAGCTGTTAAAATTTCTGGCATCTTCAACCAAACAGAACCTCTGGATGTGGGCCGAGTCAAGTCATGACAGCGGCACTCCTGCTGGAATGGAATTAGGTGGTGTTTTAAGGATCAAAGGCAGTTATTGTACATGGTTTTGCCATCTCTGCAGGGCATCTGGGAAAGGTTCAGCAACCACAACCACTGTACAGGCTGACGGGAGGGGCAGGATCAGGTATCTGCCTGTGTCTTTGCTTCATACTGTGCCATCCCCACCAGTTAAATCAAATACTACACAATCAGCCCATCTGCAACATATACAGAAGAAAACTGGTGGTGTGGGCAGGTCCTTCTGCTTTGGGAAGGCATGGAGCACATCACACCCAGGCACACTGCACATGAACCACTTGGCTGCATTTAACCTCCTTGGGTGACTTGCCTTTTCACCAGGAGATTGTGATTTACCTCAACTCAAGAGAAACAATCTGAATTCCCCCCTGGCTGCAGAAGCTGCTCCTGGAGAGACCAGGTACAGACCTCCCACCTCCCCATGTTTCACATGCAGCCACAAAGTTTCTAGAATGTTACAACCTTTCCTAATGAGCATCCTTTCCCACCACTTTGCCTTCTGCCTCCCACAGTCCTCTCACAAGATGCAGAGCTTCAGTGGCTGGTGGGGAAATGAACAAGAACAAGCAAAAATGCTTAGGTCCTTAAAATCCCCAAAGCTGTGGATTTCTGTATCAGCTCTGAAGTTTCCATTCACATTACTTGGGAAGACAGGGCTGGCTGTAGCACAGTAAGTCAAGACACGTTGGAAAATAAATAAATCCTAGGCTTAGTGCTGATACAATAAGAAAGTTTGATAGTTGTGTTATTGCTTTTCTAGTTCTCCCAAGATTTAGCATGGGCATATAGTTCTCATGCTTTTCACTGCTATATATGTGTAGTTGAAGTGTTTGCTTTGCAATTTCATTTCACATCTTTTCACAGACCATTACAAAGTTAACAAACGCCTGGTGCAAGACATTAAGTACTTATTTTTCTTGGTTTGTTTCAAAACCTTGGGCAGAACAATTTTTTCCATTATTTCTCAAATTTCCAATCTATAAAATGGAGACAGTGTTTGCCTGCTCTCCCTGTAAATAATATAGAGCTTCGTGTATTAACTCATAACCCTTTCAGGTTTCATTAATATCTTCTGGCAGAGAAACTCAAAATGTTGTTATTTTTTGCTCTTATTCTGATGTCCCCTTTGATTCATTAACAGGCTCCTATTAATCATATGTATTGGTGTATAATAGATACCACGATGACACTGTTCAGCATAAAATCCATTAACGTGTTTGTTGAATTCCCACCTCCAATTCCAAATTTCTTAACCTATTTATCAATCATCTTCTACATCATCTGCTCATCTGCTCCAAAAGAGCTGCATCAAGCCATGAACACTGCCTAATAGACCCTGATTCAGAAAGCCATTAGTACATACTAAATTTAAATGTAAGCTTTAATGCATTGCCAGAGGAAGGCTAAATTTCTGTGAAGCTGGGAAAAAATAATGGCAGGTTTCTAAACAGCTGTTCTTGCTGGTATGTCCCAGCAAGCTCTAAGTAGTTCTAGTTACAGCAGTGTAAACCAAGAACCCTGGGAAGCTCACATGCAATTTAACAGGGTATAATAATCAGGCTGTGTGTCACGAACCAACATCAGTCACAACCTTACATTTTCCTCCCCGCCCCACCAACAGAATTCCGCAGCGGGAGCATAGGATACAGGCTCCTTTATCATCAGCTGAAAAATGAGCTAAGTGCCAGCTGCAAGCCAAAAGAGATGTTACCCCTAATTGCAGAGACCCAGCCATACTGAACCCATGAACAGTCAGACACTGAGGTGAGTCTGCAGCTCACAGAGGAGGAAATATTCGGATTTTCAGAGTACATTCACCTGTGAGCTAGTACTATTGCGCTCACTATGTATTCATTTATTAGCAGTTTTCATGCTATTTTTCATGTTAAGCATTAATGCAGGACACTGTTAATACTAAGAGCTGGTTTTGAGTTTTCCATGTTGAAAGCACTTGACAAATGGAATCTGAGCCTCACACGAACAGTGTCCTAGGAGGGCTGTGGGAAATACTTTTATCTTCTTATGCCTCATGCTGAGAATGACATCAGTAACTTCCCCATGCCAAAAAGACCCTGACTATTCTCTCCTCCTTTTTTACACCTAGCTAGCTGTCTGAGTATCTGTGGTCTTGGGTCCAATTCACCACACTATCAGCACCCTGTGTTATCTAGAACAAGCATTCTTGAAACTCCTGTTGTCATACATTCCAGAGGTTTTTTTCTGGCATTCACTTTATGTTCTTGTCAATCACTTCTTCAAATGCTCTCTGACACTCAGCTCCTCTGGAGTTGATACCGTGTTCAGCCCTGTGCCCCTGGAACATTCAACCCTTCTGGTTTCAGTGCTCCCCTTGACAAGAAAAGACCCCACTTTCAAGTTTCTATTTTCCAAATGTTGTCCATGAAAAACAGCTTCACAGCACTCCTCATCATACACACATGGGGCTCTGCATTCAAAGACACTCCTGCATCACACAGCTTCTGAAACCCATAAGTTGCACCTTCGATTACATTTTTGGGTCAAATCTTACTATCCTCTGAATCAAGTAGTTTAGGGGGAAATGCATTCAAATCATTCAGCCACTGTGTTGACTGAAGCTGGTCAAATTATTTTTTCATTTTCCCCATCTCTTGGACCAAAGGAATCAATCTTCCAGTGGCTGGCTTTAACCACCATGAGTTCTTCCTCTTCAAAAGAACTAGAAAATGTCTCGTATCACGTGCATCTCATACTGAGCACACTGCACCCCCATCCATGTCAGCTGTTCATTGGCTCTGGCACTGGGAATATGTGGTATAATGGCTTTGAAAACCCAAGGCTCTTCAACAGGCCACCTTCTCCAGCACTCTGGGAAACTCATCAACGCACATTCATACTTGCATCTGCTACACACTGGAAAGGTTTGACATTTAGGCAATTTCTCTTGATATTAGTACAACTGGTTTTTTAAATCATACCCTCTGCAATTTAATGCCCAAACTTTATCATCAGATGATTGCTTTCACAGCATTCTTGATGAAATTCTAGATGGTTCACGGCACAGTAATTTCTCCTTGTTAATATTCTATTTCCTTCTAGAAAACAGACGGTGTTTTAAAAAGAAATTGGTAGATCAATTTATAAATTCATGAATTAAAGCAAACCTTATTCTTTGGCATATGGGGAATAAAAGCAGCTGGCTAAAATCAAATCCTTAATTTAACGTTTCCTCACTGTACATTTACCCATTGCATTATCCAGGCAATGCTTATCTTGTTATAGGCAGGGTCAGACTAAGCTGGAAATCAAGATGGGATCAGCTGCATGTAGCAGGATAGCAGCTGTCACTTCAGCAAAAGTCCCCTTTCTGATGACACAGCACTTGAATAGCTGTGGAAATGCCAGTGGAAATGCCAGCCAGCCTTTAGTGACTAGCAACTACTGGATTCTGACATCAGTGACAGAGGTATGTGATAACATACCAATTTATCTTAGATTCCACATAAAAGATCAAAAGTCCATGGATTCTGATATTAGCTCACTAGCAAATCGTTATGACAATGATACTAGGAAAAAAATAAAATCCCACAAGCTTGCACACAGGATGAGCAAGATGTATTTCCTGAAATTACTGTTTCAGTGAAAAAATAAATACAAGCAGTAAAGGGGATCTGACCTAAAGACATAACATCCAGTTTCTCTAACAAAGCCTTTGTTTTTCTCCCTTAGCAGCACTGCATGTAATTTCAGCTTCATTCTCCTTTTAAGATGAAGAGTGATGAATAATCACAGTGAGCAAAGAATAAATATATTCAGAGCCATTTCAGCCACTTAAAGCCCAGAATTTTGCCCCAGCTGTTTGCTTTCAGCAAATATTTATGAGCACTATGTTTTGTTCAGACAACTGCTTGTTGAAAGCAAAGCCTGGGACTGCATCTGAGACTCATTTAAACAGCAAACTAAATTTGTTTGGGGAAATTTAGGCAGAAATAATTTACAAAATATATATTGCAAACAGGGCTGCTAAACAGTGGCATTAGTTAGCACATGCCCAGAGGTGCAAGGAACTTTAGGCCATCTGAAATTGAAAGTGATCATTTGTAGTAGGTGATTGTTATCTCATTTTTGAGACAGAGCAATGAGTTCCACATATCTGATTTACTAGAGCCAGTTCAGGAATTTGGAGAAGCATAAGCAAATCTTTGGAGATACTTTCCCCTTCTCCAAATAAGGGATTTACTGGGACTATTGTGCCAGGGAATTACTCCCACCCTTGGGGCACCTTGCCATTAGCTGCTCCCCTGCCCTCCTCAGCAGCAGCAAGTACAGCAATGGATTGCCAGGAGGAGAGAGAGGATGGGGTCCTGTCTGCTCATCTGCAGGAAATCTGCTGCTCTAGGCAACAGCCTCCTGTGCTTAAAGCTAAATATCATCCTGCAAGGAATAACATTTATTGGAGAAGGCAGATGTGGTGAAATACCAGGTCAGATACTTGCCACCCACCCACATCTGCAATCAATGCCCAGGTTTGCCTACCTGAGTCACCGTACCCAAAAAATCCTTAAAATCAGGCCTCTTTTCCCAGACATTTGAATACTGCACACTGGACTGAGATTTAGAAATTTATTTACTGTCAGCCTTGAAAATAGCAGTAGTGATGGGCCTGCAGAGCGTCCCAGCCACACACACCAGTGCTGTGAGCAGTTTCTGGCCCCAGCCAAGCACAGAGACAGGCAGGCATTGCTCAGCCTCTGCCACTGCCTGGGCAAAAGTGATGAAGCAGCAGCATGTGCCAGTTTGATGCTGCCATTGTCATTAATATCAAAAGCAGTGTACAAAGCAGCCGTGGGTCATGTCTCCACTGGGCTGCAGCTGCTCTGAAATACAGAGCTGGCTTGGCCCAAAGGACCAAAGGCTGAACTAACACGTGCTCTGGATTTGCCACTCGTAATTCTTGCACAGCATATTGAAAAGCAACAGTCAGGAACAATTGCTCCCTCTCATCTAACAAAAGCTGTGCAGGGAGAAATACAAATGGATCTCCACCACAGCCAGCTGCGCCAAAAGCTTTGCTCCCTGGCATGGTTGCTAAGAGCCCTACAAGCAGTATCATTATCCCTGCACACAAGCTCCGTGTTGGCACCTTGTCAGTTTTGGACACCCTTCCCACATCAGTTTTCTAAAATTTTGTTGTGGATCAAGAGTGAGGGAGTTGTTCAATATCATCATTAACAAATCATCAATCCAGTTATCTGTCTTTCTATTTCATTTCAAATTTACAGTCTCGTTACTGCTTCTGTGATAGGAATAGATTTTCAGATGATTTCAGAAGTAGTTAGGATGACATTATGACTCAATGCATGTGATCAAATGTCTCTCTGAATGAGTCTGTTGGATTAATGAAGCCATTTGATGAATTAAATGATATTCCAGCAAAGAGCAGATGATGATATTTCAAAATGGCAAAGATTTTTTTCGCACATTCTGGTGTTTTCAGTGTCATTCAGTATTAGGGACAAATTCCAATTATGAGAGGATTTGAAAGTTCAAACACAAGGCTTCTGATCATTTGTGGGACTTGTGCCTTAGGGCCACTTTCTGCAGTCACAGCTGAGAAGACAAAGATATAGGGCAAGTCAACCAGCACAGCCTTAATCCACACATGAATCAGAGCCAATACATGGAGAAAAACCAGTAAACTTAGCAAATTATTCTATAAAAAAGGAAAAAAATATACAGATTCTACATCTCATTTACAAATGCTCCCAGAAGCACGCCATGAAACTCAGCAGCTCTGAGCATAAGCTGTATCACACTGATAAGATTTGAACTTTGAGTCTTCTGCAGGGCTGGAGGAGGAGGTTGAGCAGTGCTGGGTTTGAGAAGATTTTTTACCATTTCTTCGTAGCAATTCCACAGACATACGCTGACAAACATCTCTCAACTCTAAATACCTCTTTTTAGCTTTTATATTTTCCCCTAAAAATGTAAAAAAAACCAACTAGAGACTGCACTCTAACAAGAAAAGACCAGATCACAATCTTAACACTTAGATAATTTAACACTGAATATCTCCAAGAACAGCCAAGTCAAATGCATTCCGTAATCCTTAGCTTACTTTGCCAACATCAAGCTATATGTATTACCATAAGTGCTGGCCCCTCAGATTAATTCTCCTCTTTTGGATAGCATTTCTTTCTTATAAAATTAAATCTCCAGAGTTGCACTGTCCCAAATGTGTTGACAATGTTATTTACACTATCTCATCAAAGCACCAGAATAGAATTTGAGATTATAACCCCATCAGATGTCCATAAAACCACAGTGACAACAGTTTGAGCAAGCCTAGGGTACCTACAGGATTTTTAGTAATTCCTATAACCATAAAGTTTGGGAAGATAAGACTGAATTTCAGGTCTGCTACAGAGGAACACAGGCTCCTTTTGCATTTTGTTCCCCACATAAGCAGAGACTGCTCTCTCAAATAAAAACAAGCCAGACACAAACCTGACTCAGACAACTAAATTCTACTGTTTTTACAAGTGAAAATACACACAAATACTGAGATAAAACATGCAAGATCCTGAAGCTTGTCTTCATTGCGTTGCTTGGCTGAGGGTGAAAAATGACAATCTGTCAGCACCAAGGAGCAGTGGGGAGCCAGAATGCAACACTTCTGCCTTCTTATACAGCACTACCCCAAAACACAATTTAATCCTCAGTAAAGAAAACAGAAGAGAGGCATCTTAATGTTTGGTTAAATGGGAAGAGGAAATTCCCCACATTTACCCAGATTTGTATCTTTATACCTCCAAGTACATGTTTTAAAGGCCTGATCAACTTTGCCCTAGTACTGAAAAAAATCCCAAAATTCAAAGTGATGCTTCAAGGCTGGAATCAGGAGAGACAGAATGATGAGAGCAGACACTTCCTTGAGTTTAAACTGGTTTTTGTAACCCAGAGCATGCAACACAGAGTAATCAAATGAGTTATTGACCTAGGTGGTACATCTTGATGGAAAAAGCTTTTGGAAGAGTTTGTATAGAAGTTTCTTGCACAGAGTAATTCAGTTAGCCTTTAACTCTTCTCTTACTGAGACAATCTAACAGAGTTAGGACTGGGATCTCCCATCTGCATGGGAGACAGGCTTTTCCATGCACACTTTCTTCTGAATTCTGTCTTCTTTGTAACACTGTCCAGAGAATATCAAGGAGGAGTTTCATTAATCAAATCACTGGAAACTCATGGTGAATTTTTTTCAAAACAAGCCACAAACTTTGGGAATTCAATAAATTGATTGTGCTCTTTAACTTCCTTTCCTCCCTGTTTTAGCATTTGAGGCACTGTTTTCTTTTGTGTCTGGCTATGTTAGACTAATCAATAAGAAATTATACTTTTGCTTTTTTACATTCCAACAACATATTTCTCACTGATTCATATTGATTGCAAAGCAAAACCAGAGAAAAAAAATGGAAATTTCTTACAGTGCTCTTAATGCTGCCATCTAGTACTGGAGAACTGCACTGTCAATGCTAACTTAATTTGCAGAGAGCATTATTTTTAAGTATGTACATCTGGAGTTGTGTGAAGATTTTTTTTGTCAGTACAATTAATTATCATATTATTAATTTTACTTGAAGCACTTTCTCGGTTAAGACTAAGAACCAGTGTGCTGTTTGAATACCCCAAGGGATGAGTGACCAGCTGTGACTGCTTACTGCTGCTTACCTACGGGTGAGATGCATCTTATCTCCTCTTTTAAGTGACAAAAAAATTATAATTTTTTCCCCTTTAAACAGTGCTGAGCTGTTTGTCTTTTCCCTGCAGCTGTCCATCTTTTACACATGTAAAGACACCTCTGCACTTCCAGTGAGGAACAAAACTCCTATCCCGGCAGGAGGCATGTCACCCTGCTTTGAAGGGAGCCTACAGCACCTCTTCTTATTATTTTCTAGGGAAAAAAAAACCTGCAGAGAAACACTGTCAAGTACTTTTCATTTCTTCCCTTTCCTAGACTCCATTTCTTTCTAATTCACTTTTTGGGGAGGCACTTGCAAGAAAAAAGTTATGTCTAATTATGCAACCAAGACACCAGCAGGCAACGAGAGCCTGCTAGATAAATAATGGCATTTCTGTTCAGAGTATTAGTAATATACCATTGGAAAACTGATTGTCAGTGGAGAGTGGAAGATGGGGGTGGGTGAAGTGACAGCCAAAGCATATTTTTGGGATGGTTTCCCCAGCAATTAATACATGGTCAAGTTAAGACCGTCCCCCTGAAAGGCTGCACCAAGCTAGAGAATTAAAATTTGAATGGCTTCATTCACAAACATTACAGAGCAGAATTCATCCAGGGAAAAGGAGAAAATAATGAAAGCAAGTGGTTTTTCCATCATCATCACTTCAGGCTTTTTTATAAAAATAAATGTCTCAAAAATAAGTAGGAAAAAATAGCAACAGCAGATTTGCATCCCAGAGAAAAGTTAATGTTTCTACTTGGCTAATTCATCACTGAATAATGAAATGCTGACAACAATGATAGAGCATTTAAAAAGTTTAACTTGCAAATGCACCAGCTCAGATTTTCAATAGAGCTGAGGATGCCGAATGCTTTTGGAAATCCTTGTGTCCCTTGTTTAGTGCTAATTTGGAGCTCAGCTCTTAGAAGGGCAGATATAGTTATGGGCCATCAGTAAAGTCCAACACTGGTTTCTTTACCAAGCTTATTTCTACAGAGTGAACAGAGTCAAGAAAATAAAAAAAGGGATTAGGAATTTCCTTCCTAGAAAAAATGCACTGAATAACAAATTCATCACCTTGCCACTTAGGTTTCCTCCTATCAAATGTCTCCTACATACAACACAAAGGGAAAGTCACCTAAATACCAGGAAGGTTTAAATCAGTGCAGTGAGAGCAATATGGAAATCAGTACGGCAGTCCATTTCCTACTCCAAAACAAGATATGAACAGCACAAAAGGATTTGAAATATGGTGAAAGTAACATGTTAAAAATTATTAATGCAATTAGGGAATTTTCTGCAAAATTCTGCAGTCCCTTGGCAAGTTCTGCCTGGAAGAACACGACTGCTATTAGTAAGCCAAAGTATACTTGGACAAAGCTTTCAAATACAAAATAATGATTAAATCTTAGGGGGCAAAATTATAAGTTGCTTTGAAACAACTTTTACAAAAACAGTAGGGGGGAAAAAGAATTGGAGGGAAGCAGTGAGAGCCTCCTCTAGGAAAAACCACACAGTTAAGACAAAGGCACAGACAACCCACGGGGTCAGACCTGTCAGGAGGGTGTGACAATGGTCACAAAACAAGAAATATATCCTTTATTTTTATTTTGTGCTCTGTTCTTGGAGGCCAAGCTAAAAATCACTTAGTTATCTGAAGATGCAAACATTGACTGAGACATTGACTGCCAAACTAGAAATCCCTTAGTTATCTGAGGATGCAGACACTGACATACCAAGACTGAGCAGATGACGCAGTAGCTCCCATCAGCTTGGTGGCCTTGAGCCAGGCACCAGAGCTCTTGACAAGCCTGACCTCTCCTCCCTGTAAAGCTCAAATGACAGGGCAAAGCTTGGCAAAATGTTGTCATCCATGCAGCAAGAAAGACTTCCACACATTTTGCTTCCCTGTTTATTGTAGCTTGGTGTTTAGGAGTCCTACATGTCCCTCAGGCTGCTCAGATTGCATTCATGCATATTATTGTAACAGCAGCTTCTACACGTGTTGGTGAAGTTTTTCAATCCTTCTGCTCCACCTTGGGGCTGCTTGGCTAAAGCCAACTACTTCTTACAGTGCAGCAGGTCCAAAGGAATCTGTACTGCTTAGGAGGGACACAGAATTTTCCCCCATAGCCTAAATTATTCTTAACCAGTGTTCTCCCTCTTTATGTACAGCTGTGCTTGACTAACTTCTTCTGCAATGAGCATAAAAACACCTGAATAATTACAATGACGTGCAGCGATTGCACACACACCAATATTTCATGACAGCATTATTTTGTCCTGCTAAGCAAAATGAAATTATGGCAGGATGTTATAAAAAAATCTCCAGAGCCCATATCAGCCTCTGGAACTACCACATTATTCAGCACGGAGCAGTCCCAGGCAGTGGTCAGCACAGGGCCACGTTTCTTTGCCATGAGGAGGTTTAGACACCTCCCTCTCCCCATAAACCTCTGACAGTTGCTGAGACGATTTTTTAAAATAGGTACAAACGGAGAAAAAGTTCACTTGTGCAAAGTCTTTAAGAGATGATAGACAGGAAAAGTGGAGTTCCTGTTCTGAATATTCCACAACAACGATCAGAACAGCATGCAACCAGCTAAAAATAACTCACATAACTAGACAGCATGCACCTTTTTTTTAGCTTGCAGAAAAGAACAAATCTGAGGAAGCTGTCCTGTTCAACGTGCTCTGAAGTAACCAGTTGTTTGCCATGGAATTGCTGTCAATAAGATTCTTGCCCAGACCAGTTTAGTGTATCAGGGTTTCTGCTCTCTACTCAACCTGACCTAAACACAGAAGGGTCTAACCCCAACATCCAGTATTTCTCTCTTGTGCTGGGGAGCCCCTCATGCTTCTCTTGACAAGCTTTCCACCGGTGGCAGAAGAAAGGACTGGTGTGGTGGTTTGCTCAGGAGCCAGATCAGCTCTTCCTCTTGCACAGGAGCCTCAGCCACAGGATACTGAACTGGCAGCTATTCAAAAGGACAGTAACATTTGGTCCCAGATCAAAGGACATGTTCCAGATATGTCTGGGGAACCAGACTTTGCTGTAAGAAATGTTTTTATCCAACTGCTGTAATAGTATTCTGCAGTTCATTTGATTCCCTTTAATATTAATTTACTGTACACATACTTTTATGCTTTTCCTAGTAAGACTTCTCTAAAGCAGAAAATTAAATTATTAGACCAATATATTGGCATGAGCATAGTTGCAGTCCATGTACAAGTGATTATAATTAAGCCTATAACCACAATTATTGTTATAATAATTGTATTTCATGAAAACCAGTAATAGATTACTAATGCTAAGGCCTTTTGCAGTGATTCAAACATGATGCAATTTTTAGCTTAGCAAATATTTTGTATTTGGTATAAAGCTTTTCTTACTCTGTACTGCTAAGAAACATGCAATATTTTTATTAACATTGAAGTTTACTACAAACATTATCATTTTATAATTACAACTGTTGCCTGAAAGTTTACCTGCTTTATCTGATTGCACTGGTTGAACAAAAGATATGACTTCGCTGTGTGAACATTCTATTTTTTACATCCTTAGAGCACTGTGACTGCAATGCCATTGCTATTGATTTAAAACACTGCTACTGCAGTCGTGAGCAGAATTCAACATAGCCGGAGTCCCATTGTGAATGATGCCATAAAAGCACGTAAAAAATGACATTCCCTTCTTCAATCTCTCTTTATGATTAAAAGTGGGCTTTAGTTTGGACCACTGGATTTTGAAAACCACCCTTGACTGACAGAATCGTTTTAAATAAGGCCTTGTCAACAGCTTCATTTCTTTCCAACCAGGTGTGCTAGAACTTACACCATCTTGAGACAAACATTATGTCATCACTTGAAAAAAAAAAATGGCCTTCCAGACACTCAGCACCTAAACCATGTGTGACTTGAAAACACAAAATCATTCCCTGAAGTTCCACTGGTTTCTTCCAATTCAGATTAAAAAGCACTTATGTAATATGAGAAGACAAGGAAATCATAGGAAAAAAGTGTTCTACCATCTTCTGGAATGGCTGTCAGACAGAGTTTAGCACAATGAATGATTCACAGGACAGTGAAGTCAAAGTGCCCATAAACTTTTACAAGAGTGGAATTAGACCAGAACTTTGTATTACAGAAAATGTCACCCTGTCCACTTAATATTCTCTTGGGAGCAACACTATAATAAAAGAAGAGAATTTAGCATACATGGCAAGGTATGTACAGCAAGTCTATTACTTCCAAGGATCTCCTGTCTTGTTACAAAGATATTTCGGTATCATTACCCTGGGCAATGGGGAGATTTCTGGCAGTCCCAGGAAAGGCTGGAGACTTGCAGAAGGTCACAGAGGAAGTCAGCAGCAAGATGGGAGCAGAGCATGTACCAAGTCCCCAGGTCAGCTGCTGGAATGTGCTGATCCTCCCATTAATATGGCACGATTGCTGTAAATGGGATTATCACCATTACCGCATTAGAGAGATAAATGAACCCTTGAAAGAGTTAGAGCTGCTTAAATGGCCATACATCATGCAATAACAGGCTTCTTCTCATCACTTTTACAGAGGTAGAATCTGATTGTCATGGAGAGAAATGTGTTTAATTCCACACTGGGAAGTGGGAAGGCAAAGTTGAGCACTCTTACATGCAAATCTGAAGAAAACTTATCAGCTAGCATTTTCAAAGCTGTTGTTGCATATGCAAGAGCCATGATGATATTTTCAATTCTGCGTTACTCATCTCTCCCACCTTAATTCTAGGTTGTTAGAAACTCCATGCAGAGGGAGAAGAGAGAAAGCTGTTAACGCATACATTTTGCAAAATATCATCCCTAGGAATAGAGAATGTTTTTCAAAATTTGTCTGAGATTGAAATATGTCTTGCAAGATCATAATCAATCACTGAAAGTACCTCATCTGGAAATCCAAGTGAATAGAACCATGCTGCAAAAACTTCCCACGAATGATGTCTGCAACAAACCGGACCATGAAGATTTGTGAGGATGCAAAGCAAGTCACAATATGTTTCTTGAATTCCTTCCATCCATCTTTTGATGACATCTAACTCCAAACAGGGGAGTCAAGTGTTGCACCACATGTCTATCCTTGGCCTGAATATTGAGCGCAATGCAGCAAGGAAATGCACTGCACCAACAGGCTTTTTTCCCTTTTTCTGTACAAAACCTGAAAAAACCCCAACAAACAGCTCCTCCCAGCACTCTGCTAGGAACACATGGCTTCCATACTCTCCAATATATTAGACTGCACAACTTGGGTCCAATACAGTTGCTAAAAGTCAATGGGCAGATTCATATTGACTAAGGTGCATAATTAGACCTGCAGTACAAAAGCTATTCTTATCAGTTACCGTCCCTTGAAACAGAACTGTATGTCTAGAGCTGTGATGGCCGGAGGCTCAGGACCCCGGAGCATACCCTAGAGAATGGGGGGAAGCAATGTGTGAGCACACCTGTAGTTAAGAACGGAATGGAAATGTGTCTCCAAAGCAAAATTCCAAAGGGAAAAGAGAGGAAAGGGATTGTAAGAGTATTTGCTGAAGTGCTCATTGCCCAGATGACTCTGCCATGCTGAACCCCATTTCCTGAGCAAGAAACACCATAACATGGCACCATACAGGCATCAGGACTGGTGGGGTTGCATATTTTGCCATATGTCGGGTACGAGACCTTCCTGTTGGCTAAATCTATATTATACCCTTCTGGTCACACATCATTAACTCAAATAACTTTTGAATTGGAGTCGACTTCTAGGGGTAAATGAACCAAAACCTTCTCTTTTATTGCTTGTTAGAGCTCTTAGCAGAAGAGAACTAAGAATTTTCTTTGCTGACAAGGCAGTACATCATTTCAAGATGAAGTGTAACACTGAATAACCACCATTACTGTTGCCACTTCACAGTAATCTCTGTTTCCCTATAATTTTATTTATTGATGTAATTTTACTACAGTGTTGAATGTTCCATTTTGTTTTTCAAAGTTAGTTTTCTAGAGTAAGCATATTTTCTTAATTCCTTATTCAAAATTAGGGTATTTTTTAATACTTCCAATTAATGAAATATGAACACTTTTCCGTAAAATTAAGACAAATAATAAAGTCACTAAACCATATGCCTTTGTCAGATGGATATGAACATGTCCAAAATTATTCTATTGAACTCACTGAAGGATGTCTGATTCTCTAAATTAGTAAAACTAAACACATTGTGCAATTATATTCTTCAGAAAGTTAAACCTGTGGCTACTGAGAACATCAGATTAATAACAAAGATCCAGCCAACGTTGTGTTTGGTAGCACATTTATATTTAGTTATATTTATTGGTCCTTCATCAGTTTCACTTCCTTCTTCATGAGGTCTAAGAAAAGACTTGAAAAGCATGAATCAGCCCTTCTGGATTCCAAGAATAAATGCTGTAAATGATGTGACGTGCCAGTACACTGCCATTCAGGCAGTCTGATGAAATAGTAATTAAAACATTATGAACCCAGAGTTCTGCATTTCCAGTCCTGGCTGCACAGAAAGAACGACAACACCGTTACCGTGTTCAGTGCAGAGCTACAACACTCAGGGCACAGCGCAGGAGAGACACGGGTTTGTGTTGAGCAGTGGAATTTAATGCATCCATTCATGGATAATGAACTTGTTTCTGTAATCATCTACACTCTGAGGCAGATGGGAAAAGTAAACTTTCATAAATACCTGAGACACTGGATTTTAAATTCAAGGAACTAGTCCCGAACTGCCATGTGTGAAGAGCAAACCAGAAACATCTGTTCAGAAGCTAATAAGGATTAAACAACCAATTGCTATCAGTAAATGTAAATGTTCCATTTGGTCTCTGTATGGTTTATGTATTGCACAGACTTCAGCTTGATTATGTCCTTCAGCAAAGTGTGGGAAGGCTCTGCTACAGTTGACAGAAGCGGTGTGGGCCACAGCCACTAATGCGGAGCTGTTTTTGACTCACCACCAGCTGAGTGTTCTCCGAGGAGCAGCCTGGCAGGCACACAGAGCAGCCACTGCCCAGGACAGTTCCTGCAGATTCTTACTAGAGACTGCACTACTTCTCCAGCAAGCTGCTTGGCTACTTTGCAAGAATTTAGAATCTAATATTCTTTTTTTTTTCCCCCCTCTCCAATTAAAAAAAAAGAATTTGAGATTAGATTTGCACACGAAAAATATCCCAAAATAGAAACTGGAATATTTTGATTGTTTCTGTTAAAATACACCAAAGTAAAACTCCTCATTGTGTTTGTGTGAGAGCAGCCTTTCCCAGCCCAAAGGTTACAAGTCATGGCCAGCACCTTCAGAGAGCATAAGTGGGACTGGAGTTGAGCCCACTGCCTTCTTGGCAAACAGAGACAAGGGGCCGAGGATTTGGGAACCAGGTTAGTGAATATGCCGTTATCTACAGACTGGAGGCAGAAGGGAGGTGCAACTGGTGGCTAAGAACCATTCAGTATCAAATTCCAGAACTTTCCTGCTTGTTTTTTGAAGGACTTTTAATAACAACACAAGTAAGGTGTCTAACTTCACCAGAGGACTCAGGAGTGTAAATCCCAAGTGAAGGTTAAAAGCTCCTCTACAGAACTGTAGGTGCCCAAGACTTGGAGCAATGCAGGGTTTGCAACATGTACCTCTCCTGGGAGTTTTGCTCTGGCTGCTCTGGCCTGTTTGTTTGACAATCTCAATAAACTTTCCTCTTTTTTCCATCTATTTCCTAATCAGTAGCTCAGGGCAGTGGACCACACGGAGAGTTCAGGTACTAGTGTCCCTCTGTGGATGCTGTTAGTGTTTTGGAATCCACTGGTAATATCCTTTTTTGCCTTCTGGCCATAATAATACCTATTCACCACCTGTCTCAAAATCAGACTGAGCTCAGTGATCCATCCTTGTCCATTTGGTCAAATATTTATTTCAAATGCTGAATATATTTAAATATCGGTTTCCAAAGAAGTGGTAAGCCTAAAAAGCTGCCTAGCAACCAATGGCATCTTCTCCTATGACTCTTTCTTCTCTTATTTTGAGGATAGATAGGAGGGAAGCAAAAGTAAACACTTGATACTCTTCCTCTCAAGCAAGAAATGCCATTGATTTGTGGTAGAAAGCAGGAAGAATAAAATAAAGTCACAGTTTGATACAAAGAGATGGTTATGGAGAAGATGTTTAAAACTCAACAGAATAAACATACCAGTATTGCCAAAAACAGAAAAATGCCTACCTTTGTCAGTGATGTTCCCTATCAAGTGCATAATTAAACAGCAGGTACAGTGGTCTTTCAATCTCACGCCAGCAGCTCTGTGGGTGGAAAATGTGATTGCCTGTGAAGTCTTATTGGTTTTTTCTAAAGGTCTGAATGTCTGTTGTTCCTTTAAGTTATTGATGGGTGCACTTGGATTACTGTGTGTGCACTGCTGTCCTTGATACTGGCTAGGCTGAAAAATGGGGTTGATTATCTCTGCATCTAAATGATTCTGCTTGATTAGGTCACTTGGAATAGGTTTAGAGACAAAACCATAAGCTTACCTGCAGGAAGGCTGGTGGAACATGGACCTGACCACAGAACTCCCACCCCTGGAAATCAGTGTAAAGGAGGCCTGGTCAGTAGCTACAGTGTTAACCTGCTATCAAGTCTTCCATTTCTCTTAATAAACACAAGATCCGGTCATAATTTTCTTTTTACATGTTGGCATTTCAAATGTGTTGCTTACAAAGGTCATCTACGTTTGGGGAAAAACAGTTTAATTGATTTTATTATTGCAGAAAAATAGAATAACCACTTCCACCTTTGTTTGCAGATAAAAAACAAAATTAATGATTGCATACAGCTGAATTAAGCACTTAAAGTTCAGTCTCTACAAAATGCTGACAGTGTAAGCTTAGATCAATACCAAAACAATTTACACTTTAGGAGCACTGGCTCTGGCTATTAACTAGTAATTATGCCAAGTTTGCTGTTAAATTGCTTTAACTGTTTCCAAGGTGTAACTGAATTATGGCAAAACTTGTTAACACTGTCAGAATGGGAACTCACAACTCAGTCCCAAGCATATAACACCTTCCACACTCCCAGCTTTGACTGGTCACAGCTGTTCACTCCGTTTAATCCTCCACTCCCCTGACCTGCTGCTCTACTGCAAACCTCTAACATTTCAGATCCTGGGTCTTCTACACCTTGCAAGTTATTCAGCAGGGTGAAGAAACTTCTCCTGGGTAAGAAGCTGCAGCCAGCACGAGCCCCTGCTCAGCCCCATACTGGCCCTGAAGCAGTACAGGAACTGCTAACGCTTTCTCAATATTTTCACAAGTTGCAGGGAATGGCAACTAAACCTTGGGCTTTGTCTCCACACTAGAATCACTATCCTTCCTAGAAAACGAAGTCTAGAGCTTGGCTTTGGCCCACTGCAGGAAAAAATATTTTCCTCAGTTAGTAAATGAAGCTCCCAAACAATAATGTGAAGATACAAACATTGCAAGTCTTCTTATAAGCAAAACCAAGGCTTAAAACCCCTTCACATTAAGTTCCCTTTGTATCCTGCATTTATCCTGCAGCAGCTGCTGAAATTAATCTCCTCTGTCATAGAAGGACCAGTTTCTCCTTCGCATATTACCCATGTGATGATGAAAAATGCAAAAAGGAGTTCTGCCAAAGACAGATAAAGCAGAGCAATATGTGAGGAAGTCTGGTGTTAACCGAGCTGGACCAGCAAGAGTAGGAAAAGGAGAACTAATTGCCTACCCCAGAAAAGGCTCTCTGTGCCTGGCTTTAACAAAAATACATTGTCACACTAATCCTGAAAGTAACTGAGAAGTTTGTTTTAATAATATATAGATCAATGTGTACCAAAGACTCACCTGAGTGTACTACAGCATGTTCACACTATCATCTCCTCTAATTAATGACTCCTGCTGTGGGCTTCCCCTCCCTCTGCTTTCCACAATACTCCAACCCAAAAAGGAGCCAACGCTTTATCAATACAGCATGCACATTCAAAAGTCAAAAAACATATTCGTCTTATAGTTGCTGAATATCTCTATATCCATATATTTGGCTTTCTTGTATGAAAAAGAAAAACTGATGAGAAGAAACAGCCCCAACACTTTACAGACATCAGGTCCCTCACCCACATCTCCCTCATTTGATGAGCTAACATTATCCACCACTGCACATGGGGTTTTGACAGCTTATTAAGACCAGCTTTAAACAGAGAGAGATAGTATAAGACAAATTGATTGCATGAATATGGCTGAATTAGGCACTACACAATTTCATCTGCAGAGTTATTTTTAAGCTATAGAAAAAGCCTTGGTCATTTGCTTGCTGAAAAGGGAAAAGAACTTCAGCCTGTTTGCTGTTTTTAATCAGTCTGGTTTGTTGCCAAACATATTACTTGAAGATGGTGTCAAAAAAGAAGACATCCCAAGGTGAGCTCTCACAGCACAGCTCAGCTAATAATGTGATAACTTTTTAGAGTGGAATGGTTCTTTAGGTATGGGAAACATGATTTCTGAGGATAAACACATTAACCAGCTGGGTACCTCAACTTAGGCAACTTTCCCTGTACCATGAACAGCAGGAGCAGCACAAACTACGCAACAACAACTGAAGCATTTCTTTGCCGGCCTCTTGTGTGCCCTGTCTGCATCAAGCAACAGGAAACAAAGCATTTAGCAGTTTCCTGTGCTGGACAGCCTCAGAACAGCTGAGATTGACAGCACCAAAATTTGTAATTCCTCCTTTTAGCTTCTCCTCCATCTCCTCCTTTCCCATCATCTGTTACATTCATCTCTTTGCACCATTTCTGTTTGTTTCAAAAGGCTGCCCTGCCTTCAACAAGTGCCATGGACTTTAGCTGCCTGTCCCGCTTCCACACAACAGCCACAACACAAACAACACCCTCAGTGCCTCAAAACCGCCCACTGCTCCTGCCCAAAGGCATCTCACCTGCCGTGCCACAGTGCCACTGCAGAACACCTGCCATTGTCCCCACACATGGCACTTTCCTGGCTACACAGATTCGCTTCATCCCTGTCTCTACGTATTGATGTTGCTCTACCAAAATACTCATGAAGATGGGTACCTTTGAGTTATGAAGATGTGACCTTCATCTGCTGAAGGCCTGAGCCCTCCAGACTCCAGCAAGTACTCAGTGCCTTAAAGTGGGACCTTTTTCCCATCGGATTCAGAATCTCAGGGCACAAATATCAGAAATAATTACAAGTAAAAACTTGCTGGCATATCTTGAAGTGAAACCATCAATTCTGATTAAATCCCTTTTTTTGTCGCTGATTTCTACCTCCCCTGAAAAAGATGGCATCTCCTGGCTCTTGTGAAATAATTTGACTGACAATACAGAAGCCAGATAAATAAGAAAGTTGTCTCACTTTAAAGTCCTTTAGTCTGAGGAAGATTTTAGTTATAACCTTCTGATAATTGTAACATTTCCAAACAGAAATGTCTCAGACATTCAAAACAGAAAAAAATAAAAAAGAAAGCAAATACACTGTCAAACACATCAATTTCTTGAGCTGATTTTTTTTGAGAAACGTGACCAGAAAGTCCAAAACCAAGATTGCCAAGTCGTCAAGAATCCTAAATCCTATCACTAAACACTATAAATTGGACACTTGCTTGAGCTTCAAAGATAAAAAAAAGAGGGCTTAGACAAGACAGATTAGCTTTGCAAACTACAATTCTTCCTTTACATAAAATAAATTATTTGATAAAAGATTAGGTTGTTTACAAAGCAGTAAGCACTTGCCTTCAGCGCTTTCTCGTCTGCCAAGCGCTGTGACAGCGGTGCAGACACCCGCTCCAAGGATGCCATCCATCTACACACCCCAGCCACGCCACGAGCTGGGCTTCTGCTCATTCCCAGATGGCTCTGCTGGGGCTGCAAGGTCCCCACTCTGCCCTTATCGCGGTGGCAGCTCCGCTGGCACCAGGAGCGACACAGGGAATGCCACTCCCTTTAGCAAGGCTTCAGTCTTCTCTTTTGTGTTACCGAGTGCAGATGGGCAGCCACACACACAAGGATGACATTTTCCAGCAGCAAACCACTTCTTGCCCCGCTGTCACACAGCACTGTTGTCTCTGGAAATTGGGCTTTCACCTTGCTGCTTCTTTTAATCCATTAAGTACTTAACTACTGAAAAACAGTATTAATTCAAAAATATATGCTAGGGACAGGGAGAAGGGGCAGTATGCAGAACTACCAACTCCCACCATTTTATCTCAGCTTCCCAAAGGCTGGGAAGTCTCTGCGATGCCCCAAACCCAGGAACCATGTGACTGAATTACCTTTTTTTAAAAAAAAAAAATTATAATTATATCAAGACACTTGCAAACAGAGCTTAGCCTCAAACACTGTTGGGGAAACAACAAGGGCTTTTCAGGACTGGGGAGGGACTTCATTGCTGACCTTTTATTTTTTGAATTAGCAGTGATGAAATCACTTTTTCGTGGCTGCAAACCTCACTGCAAAGGGCAGACAATAGGTGCATTTTGCTTGTTTTCTCAACAAACATTTCTCCTGGCTGGAGAAAGTGCATTTTCCCAAGTCAGAGCTGTTCTCCTGCTTTTTATTATGCTTTTTCCTACTCTTTCTTCACATTATTTTCCATCCACCTTACCAGAACTAGACAGAGGCAGTCCCACATCTGAATATAATTGCCATGTAACTCTACACATCAAGGAAAAATCACCCCTAGGCAGAGATGCTCCATAAGGGCCCAGCATGAATAAGTCTCCATGATGGGCAGATATTTTTAGGTGACATTTAGGACCTTTCCTGCATGCTGCAGATTTACAAAATCAGCAAGGCAAGCTCAGGAGGAGGAAGATCGTGCCTGGATCCCCTAGAGGGAAAAATCTTGTGGAGACAGAATAATTCATTCACACCTCCTTCTCACTCCGTACTATTGACAAGTTGCCAAAGTCACAAATCCCAGGAGCTGCTGCCAAGTTGCTCGTTCTTGGGAACAATTTTCGTGGTGGCTGTGGGACAAGCAGCCCTGGTTTCCTGGTGCCAGCCCACCCAGCTGCTTGGGGAGAGTGCAGTATGTGACAAGCCTGAGCAGGGAGCCATGGCTGTAGGGCCACAGCCTGCTGTCCAGCAGGGAGCCATGGCTGCAGGACAGCCTGTCTCTCTGGGCTTTCCCCAAGGAGCTCCTGGCTTGGTACCCCCTGCCTCTGCACAGCGAGGTTGTGGCCGGTCAGCTGTGACATTGGCACAGAGATTGGGTGGCTTCCAGCCTGCAGTGTGCCGTGCTGTCCCCGTGCTCCAGAGTGACAGCAGCCTCTCTCTGCCCAAAGACCAAGGAGGCTGTGACACTCAACGCCAGCCTGCAGCTCCTAGACGGGCTGTGCTCCAGCTCACCAGAACACGCAAGAGCCACAGGCACCAAACCACTTCTGCCCACTCAAGCAACACCCCTTACCTGCTCCAGCTCCCAGCCGCTCTTCCCAAAATTGCTTTCACTCGAGTGAGCCACTCAGCAGTATCAAATGCCTCAGAAACACAGTGAGGTCCATCTGCAACACCACTTCTGTAGGGAGGCATGACTCCAAAGGTGTCTAGGAAGAAGAAATGGAATGCTAAGAGCTTATGTGCTTGAGCTGCACTGAAGACCACCTCTCCCTCCTGGACAGGAGTCAGCATGAGCAGCAGGAACAAAGTGGAGCTCTTAGAGGGCTGGCAGTGGTTAGTCTGGCTGAATTTAGGGGGCCTCTCACAGATGGCACATAATAAATGAACTCCATGAGTGCCATAATGCTCCCAAAGTAAATACAAGTTACCCTCAAAGGCAAGGGTGACTATGCTGAGCTGATCATCTGCATCTATGTACACTAACTGCATAACTTAGGAAGTCAAGCCTGTGATCAACTCAGTTCAGAGATCAGGTAAGTCAGTTCTTACACAGAACATGTCGAGTACCCAAAGCCTAATATTTTTTTGTTATTTAGCATAAAGGACGTTTGACTCCAAAGGAGTAGGTTCATTATTCATCAAATACACTTAGAAAAGCTTCACGAAATAAAAAAAAATCCTGTGTCACATGTATATTTCTTTGCTGCTTTTCCTATGTGCTAATAGATAAGGATTGACTTTGTGAAATTGCTGCAGCAAGCTGAGAATGATGCATGAAGTGAGAAATTCTGCCCAATGCACAGAGAATATGGATGTGTTATGTTACTTGCTGTGCATTACGCAGATACACAATATTCATCTCAGTCAGAGCAGCAGCCAGTAAAGTCTTCAAAGCCCAAACAGTTGAGCACACTGATGCAAAAGCCCAGCAAAGCTGATGGCTCACTCCTCATGGAGCCCTGCTGTCTCCTGACAGCAAAAGGGGAAGGTGGAAAATGTATGCAAATAAACAGGAGGTGAGGGAAAGCAGGGGGTACCAGCGGGCAGCAGGGGGGAAGCAAAAGACAGCATCAAGAGTATACAAGAGTATAAGCAGCTCTGTACAGATCAAGTCTCATAATCATGAGCACAATACATGTGTGGAAATGCACAGAAGGGATTAAGCTCCAAAAGAGCACAAGAGCAGCACAGCTGTGTGTGGAGAGCCTGGGGAATGGAGATCTGAGCACAGCACTGCAGAGGCAGGAAGGGTGTGCATGTGGCAGGGCCATCAGGCCACACCACTCCAAAGGGCATGTAGGAGCACTTGTAGTGACTTTAAAACACACCTAACTCTAGGATTTCCCTCCTAAGCCACTAAGTTGCTACTTGTTGCTCTTAGATGCCCACCATATATTCGGCACTATACAAGAGAACAGTAAAGGCACGAGGAAGATAACAGCTGCATCCCGTGCTTCATCAAACAGTTAATCCATTTTCCCAGTGCTCCTAACTGTGTAAGCATCTGAAAAAACCCACAACCATCTTTGTGGGAACAACCTCCCCTTCCAAACCTGTGCTGCTACAGGGAGCCTCCTTCGCTACACTCCACGTTTCTCTTTTCTGCCACGAGAGCACAGACCACTGAGCTACCAAGCCAGCAAACCTCTCCTTTCCCCCCAGCTCCATCTGGCCAGGAGCAGCGCCTGAGGCATCCCTAGCTGGCTCCTCCACTTGACCTACATCTCTTATTTAAGGAGGTATTCAGCCTTTTGTGAAGACAGGTGTATTTCTACTGGAGAGGGGATTCTGTCTCCACCTGTACTGGGATTTTTAAAGTGCATCTGCACAAGAGCTCAAAGACAACATTACCTCTTTTTAAGAATGATGCAGCTGCCCCTCTCTTTGGCCTATTGCTCCCCTGTAGTATCCCTGGTCTTCTTTGATCACTCCTTGCCCCATACCCTGCTGAGGCTTTCAGTCTCCAAAGACCAGACCAGTTTATTTTGCATTAAGAGCATATTCTGTGAATGCACAGATCTGCTGCATGCAAAAAGCAGCTTTGTATGGGAATGGAGGTGTGAAAGAACAGCACTGAATAATAACAGCCTAGAACAAAGTCCATGCTGACCTACAGCTGACCTTCCTGCTCTCAGTCACAGAAGTGAGAAGTCCCTTTGCAAATCCGTGCTGAAATACCTTCTTTTCCAGGACCCAAAGAAAATATCAAATGTATAAAAAGCAAAATCACATCCTTCCATTTTTGTTCCTGCATATGCAGGACATACCCCTTGTGTCTTTGTGAGAGTGTGTAAACGAGTCTTCTTGTGACCCTGGGAGCTTGCTGACCGTGTCAGTGATGCTGTGCTCAGTGCCACAGGCTACCTGACCTGCATTTCAAAGAAACAAAACAGTTTTGTTGTTCCAGAAACTCAGCTCATTACAGAGCACTGCACTCACAGCAATCTGCGAGCAGCTCAGCTCCCAGGGCAGATGGAAAGTCAGTGGTGCTGTACAAGTGATATTCTGCTTGCTGGTGATGCTAAAATTCTTGTGGAAAACTAAATAGCAAGACACGCTTAGCAGAGAAAGAACAAAACAATCCAACCTGATGGAAATTGTGTGTCTCTGCTCTAAATAATGCTAAAAATAATTAAAAGCTAACAGTATGGTCTTTTTTCTTTTTTTTGGTCATTTTGGTAACAAATTACACTGGGAATTCTCCCCTCCAAAAACTATCTATGCCACCCTTCATCTCTGATAAGGATTCCCAGTTCTACAGCATTTCTCATAAATATCTGTAAGACCTTTGCAGAAGCATTAGTGTGCAATGTGGACCCTTTGGGAACAGCTTTCCTTCCAGCAGCTCCTTCCCTCCCTCTCCACCTTCATTCTAGGATTTGAAGACAGACTTAAAAATCTTTGGTCCAAAAGCAAAACTGAAGCTAGATATTTTAAATATATGAATGTTAGTATTAGGCAATTACTTTTCCTTCAGTTTTCAAAATGTTGCATAACTTGTTAATAACCCCACACTGAGGAAATAATTTTATCACATACGATTAGCTATTTTCTGAAGGAAATAGCAGAGTGAAAAGTACAAATTGACAGAATTCTACTATTCTTCCTCTCTAGAGTTGCAGATCAACACAGTCATCTCATCTTCTTCCCTCTCTAATTATCATGCAATGGCATGTCTTGAAGAAGAGAAATTGTATGTGCATTTCTGTGACAAGTGAAGCAATTCTCTGACATGTAACTCCAAAATACTTGGGAACACATAAAGGACAAAAAAATACTCAATAAAAAATTTAGATAGCTCCAGTTCTTCATGCTGACAGAGCCTAAAATTAAAAACCGAAAGTCTAGAATAATTGCACAGAACCTACAGATAGAAATGAAAAGCTGAAGAGAGCACAGCCTCATCTCATTTTATATAATGGTTACTGCCATCCATCCGCCAGCACCTGTGATAGCCAAAGCCACAAGTTCTTAGACAGAAGTTACGCATTCTGGAATTCCCATTTTCCTTAAAGGGCTCAGAGGAAGAAGAGTAATTCAACAGTTTACAGCAAACTGGCCACATCTTGAACAAAAGCATGCAAACACCATCTTAATTAATACCACACAGTTACCTCTGCTCATCTAACTTCCCAGAGCCTGATACTAGCCTTGACAGTTTTCATAACAATAAAATGCAATAAATTAATTTATGTCCCGAAGGACTCTAAGCTGCAATGTCACAAAGCCATGAAAGATAAATGATGTCTTAATTAATTTTCTGATTTATTATTCCCCCAACTTCACTCATTTTGTGATGAGGAGAACTCATTTTTCTATTTGGCAGACAGCTGTGTCAACCCTGTTAATAGCTACTATTACCATCACGTGAGCATGTTTGTGAAAACAAGTGTAGTTTCATTCTGACACTGACCTCACAGCACTTCAGTTTTATTACAAGCACAAGATCTGTCAGTAACAAGAATTGATGCACTTATCCACAGATTCTGCTTGTCTGCCACTAGCATTTTATTCATTTTTCTTTTGCAGAAGTTCATCTTCAAGCAAGGGCAGATTCATGGTTTAAATTACTGTCTTGACACATCATCTGTTGCTTTGTAAATTCATACAAAGAACATAATTTCCAGTCTTTAGGAGATAAAGAATTACTGTTAACCATCACTGCAGGCACAGCACTGATCTGAATCTAACTTGAACTGCGTAAACCTAAATGGGCTTAAAAAGTGGCTACTAGAAACATTTCCTCATCAAACATTCCAACTGAGAATAATCTGAATTAAGTAACCCCATTTAATGCTAATAAGCAGCTTTTAGGTGTCAGGACTCAACAGATGAATTTTAATGTGAGATTTTCCAAACCTCGACTGTCTGAAATGGAGGAGGTTTTGGTATTTAATGGGAGTGGATTTATGCCAGTGGTTAGGAAAACACTGAAATTCTGTCCACTCTGCCATTTGAAGTGTCTGCATCTAACTGTATTATTACTGAACATGATTCTCATTCTAGATGTCATTGATTTGGTACTCCTAATACATGTATAAATAAACACACACATCCCTTCAAGAATTTTGTACCTGTTTGATGTCTCTCTATTGGCTTCTCACATCCCCAAATAAAATTATTTGTGGGTGATCTTGGTGATCACTCTCCTTGCCAAGATGGTTGCTTCTTGAAGAAGCCAAAAGAACTGAAGTCATGCAGACACTTCTGAACTTCTTCTCTGGTGGAATCTCGATTCAGTGACCAACTAGACCACACAGATTCAGATTCTTCCTAACTTAGGACTAGCATATCAGTGCCTAGAAATTCTGGCAACTATTGTAATCCCACCTTTTCATGTACTAAGAAAAAGATGAGAAGGAAATGAGCTTTTCATGCATTGTCATTTCCTTTACATGAGACTTAGCCGTCATATCCCACAGGATTCTCCCACAGCAAAGCTTCATTGTTTTCTCTTGGCAAGAAAGAGCTACTGATTTTTCAAGACCACCATCAGATTGTGTGGTATAGCCAGACAGTGTTTGCAGCAGTTAGGTGAGATTCTGAGAGTATCAGCTGTTAGAACAGTCTGCACTGCAGGAGCAGGAACAATCCTGGTTAATCTCCTAATGCAGGGAAACCAAACCAGTGCAAAGCCACCTTCTCCTCCCATCCCACCTTGTGCAGCTCTGTTCAGAGCTTTGGGCTTCACTATGCATGGGAGAAAATAAAACTTGTTTACTATTATGCCCTCTAGGTACCTTAAATGACACAAAATATTCCAACGTCTCAAAGCATTTTCTAAGGGAATGAGTTACTTGTGTTGTTCCTGTGGGGTTTTGATGCAACACAGCCATAGCGGAGCTCGACTGTAGGACAGCAATGTCCTCATGGAGGATACTGGGTGTTCTACCTCAACTCAATCCATCCCATCTTCCCAGAGGTGTTAGAAAAAGAAAAAAGGAAAAAAAAAAAAAAAAAAACAAAACAACAAAACAAAACTTGCATTAAATCAGGTTAGTTGCTTTCTCAAGAGGCAGTATGTGTTTTAAAAAGCCAGTAAGTTTTATCCCTCAGAGAGAAGGTTTAGTACATTTTTTCTGTTTAAATGAGTATAACCAAAACAGCAAACACTACATTGTTTTGCTTAAACAATTTGCTGTTTTACAAGGTGCACTTTGCTTGGGCTGTATTTTTGAGATACAGCTATGTGAACAACTTGCTTGTTTTTCAAACTAATTTAAAAACCTTTCTAATCTTCCACTTTACTCAGAAGTTGGTGTGAGCTGCCTACCAACAGGAGAGAGACATCAAGAGAAAACAATGCAATACAACAGCCAAAAGTCTTGTATTCACTATCATCCCTGTAAGACATTCTCTAAAGCCAAAGGAAGCAGCTAGACATTGGAAACCCTTCTTTTTCCACAAAGGTGTATTAAATTCAACATATGCACAGGCAAGCCACTGTGGTAAGTGGATGATTAACTGCCTTGTGCTAGATTCTGAAGTTTGTACAAAGCATTTTGCCTTCCCAGTTGCTTTGCAATCTATCCTGTTTTACTCTGTCATAAACACCTGCTGTTCAAACAACTGCATTTAAGATGGGCTTAAACATCATGAGATTGGGTTAAAACACTGTAATATTGGTCTTAAATTGGAGCCTGAGCTGGGCCAAGGGAAAATGCCATACCATTGGGAGGCACATCACCGAGGGGCCTGGGGGAGCTGCAGGTGAGGGTACTCCCAGCCTGGGGTGTGGAGAAGCTGCTCTGCAGCGCAGGGAGCCTCAGGAGGTGACAGCTGATGTCCCAGCAGGGGACGACAGAATAATGCCTGAGGAGATGTGTGTGCACTACAGCTAAAGGAAAGCAAGGAGGAAATGAGGGTGAGAAGCGTGACCTGTCTGCACAGCAATGAACTGCAGAAGTCCTTACATCCCGCAGGACTTGGGATCTCTGGAGGAATGGACAGCTTGGCTCTAGCTGCGCAGGGACAGCTTTTCTGCATTAGTACCTCACAGACCCCCTCAAGGGCTGTGACAGACAGCTGATGCCAAGTGCCCAACGCAACAACTTCCCTGAAGCAAAAGGCATTTTCTCACCTGCCAGGCTCCACAGGGGTTAGTTCTAACAGGTTTGACATCTCCAGTCCCTGTATCACCGCTTAGTTTGGACTGAACAGCACATCTGTTCTGTTCTTCTCTTGTGAAAAGTCTTGTGTTGTCTTGCACAGCAGAGATCATGTTAAGCCTAGACTGACTTTTACTGCAACATCAGCTTGCTGGATGAAAAATCCTCTATCATGTACTGTATTAAAGATAGTATTAACATCCATGGCAGAAACACGGGGCTGGGTGACACCTCCTATGTGAAGCTGATTCATGCTTGTGCTAAACCTGGGTCTGGTCCAGCTGACACAGTCAGCTAAGTTACTGCACTGCCAGTTTAATATTTTGCCATCTGCTAACTGAGAGCTCTGCTGCCTGCTGGGTCCCATAAAGACTTTTATTTATTACATTATACATGGCAACATCTGCCACAGGATTTAGCTCAGCTCAACTTCCTAATTAAACAAACAAACACTACATCTCCCGTACATTATTGGGTCTAACTATTATTTATAAAATCTGAGATAGGTATTTAAAAGATATACATTGTCTGTTCCAGATGAATAAATATCCCTGCCACCATTTGGGGAAGGACTGTTAGAATAAGCTTAAGGTTCTCAAACACTCCATTTTACTACAACAAAGCAACCAAAAGTTACTGCATTTCTTGTTGTTTTGCTCGTATTTTATTCCTTATTCAATTTCACACTAATTAGAAAACTCAGATTATTTCAAATTCTTGTTAGCGCTTCTCCTGAGTACTGACTGTGAAAGCAGGGGAGAATACAACAGACTGCCTCTGTGTTTGATTTCAGAGAAGAGAGACCTGACCCGAGCACATGGCACTGTTCAGCCACCCCAAGAGGCACCATGGACACTGCCCCAGCCCACTTCAGACCTGACTGCAAAGGGAGGAATCACTGAACAGCACCACGGGCTGTGCACCTACATCAAGGCTCTCCCATCTGTTCCAGTCACCTGCAGTTAAATCAAACTGGGAGAAAACCTCGATGAAATCCAGGCCTAATGAATTCAGTAGGAATGTCACAAGTTCTTCATGTTTTTTAAAATCAGTCCTAAACAAAAACATAAATTTTATTTGAACTTTAACTTTTCTTTGACCAATCTCTATTCTTTTAACAAATCTCTTATTTTAAAGATTAAAGGAAGGGTGTCTACAATTTCAAATATGCCAGCTCTCAAAAAATAAAAAAAATTCCCATGTTTAACTTTTAAAAATCAGAGGGACAGTATAGTAGAATTAGAGTTACATTTTCCAGACTTCCACTCTCTTCTAGAGAGTTCTTGTTTACTGCAAAAAAAACCCCACACCCAACCACCTAAACCAAACCAAAAACCCCCAGATCACTACATAAACCTTCTGTAGGAGGGAAAAAAAAAAACCCTGCTTGACTCTATTTTTAAAGTGTTACATTTATCTTGGGTTCATTTTTAACCAAGTCCGCTTGCCCCTTGTCCCTCTGTCACACCAAGGCAGTCCTTTCATTTTCTTTAAAAAATTTGCCTCATTCCTCCTTTAATCAAGAAATAGAAATTATTTAATTTGTATCCCAATGATAGGTGTGTGCTGGCTGCCAATATCCCCAGTCCTTGAGGGAGAAAGTCATCCCAGTCAAGAAAGAAAATAATTGTTTTATTTATGAAAGTAACATTGATTTTTTTCAGTTAAAATAATTGCCTTTACAGTATTTTTGCAAAATCACCGATACCCTGGAAATTTTTCATCCCCACACTTGGTGTTCAGGCTGGTGGCCACTCTCCCAGGCAGTGCCAGGCCAGGGAAGGGGATCCCCAGGCTCCCCCCGGGGGCTGATTCGAGGCCAGGGCTCCTCTCTGAGGTGCCAAAACAGGCACCTCTACAGCCATGGCCCTGCCATAGAAATGAGTCAGTACAATATAGCACAGGCAGCCAGATCATCAGCTGCTAAATAGCTCCAGACACCGAGCTGTTCAGGAGGGACTTAACAGACTCCCTCACCCACCTTCCCTTCCAGCACTGCAGAAACTTCTTACCTAAGAATATAACCTCGATTCCTTTGCCACAACACAAATAAGACAAGATCATAATGAACAACTTATCAGCTCCATGATCCATAGCACCTATACATGTAACATTTATAAAAGTCTTTTTATTTCCAAGCCTAGAAAAAATGGCAGCTCTACATATTCAGATTAAACAAGATGTGCTACAGGATATGTTTGATATCACTGCTTTTTTTTTAATTTTTGAGTGTAACATTTGGATATTTACAGGCTCAAGGAAATTATTAATCTTTTTTCTGTATCACTGGTACCCGCACAATAAATTATTTATGATTCAATTGTCACAAACAGATGACCCCCAACAACATGTGATCTTTATTATCTCTCTTCTCTAGTTCAAATATTAAATCTGACATTACTTTTCTGAAGGCCCTGTGTTCTTTTGGCACAAAAAGAGGTGGTGATAAAGAGGCAGAAGCTTAATTACTTGCACATAAAAAGACGAACACATCTGCCAGGTGCTGTCAGCCCCAACAAAGATCAGGCTCAAACAGCTAGAAATTGGCCCTTGAGATAACCACTCCTATGTGCCCAAGGAGCCTAGGGACACACTGAATACCTTCCCAGGTAGCCTTTTTAATTTAAAATGGCACTTTCCTACTTACCCTGTCCTGTTCTGGCCTCAGCCCTGGTTTTAAGGGAATTCCAGGAGCTCATGGCATTCAGGGGCCAGTGAGACCCTCCTGCCCCTCTCCCCGAGTCCTGCACAGCAGCTGCCAAGGCAGAGCCCCCAGCTCACTCCAGGAGCTTGCCCTGGTAGCAAGTGATGCTCTGGAAAGGGGGAGAGGACAGAAGAGACTCCTGCCAAGACCATCTCTCTGTCCCAGGCAGGTGCATGTGTGAGCATCTGGAGCTCTGTGTGCTGAGCCAGCCGAGTTGATGCTGGAGGAACAGACACCTGTAAATTTGCTGTGTTACACTGCCTCTTAACACCTCACACATCGTGGATGAGCAGGAAATTTTAAATACCTAAGGAGATGTTAATGGAATTTGACAATTTGCATCATCAGAAATGTGTCCAGCCCTCAGAAGAATCCCAAGAAGAGGTTGTGACCGCTCACAGGGGTGCCCAGAGAGCGCCTCAGCCAGGACAGGAATTTATCAAGGCCTTGTCAATCAGACGTGCACTTCAGCATGGGAATTACTGCTCCTGGGTGACACGAGCTGTACAGCAGTATTTGTCAAACTGACAGGCCTCCACTTCTGTGGACCTGCTTTTTCTCTTCACATTCCAGCTGTGGCTCCTGCAGCCGCTGAGTTCAGCTGCACCAAATCCCAGCCTTCCCGCAAGAACCAGAAGATCTTCCCACTGACACAACAAATTCTTCCTTATGCCACATAATTCCTCGGGCTCCTGGGTCAGTTCCCAAATCAGTCGGGAGCATATCCCTGATGTTTCCTAACTCTCTTAAAAGGAACAGCTCATTTCTGTTCAGAGCTATTATGGTTTAACCTCAGTCGGCAGCTAAGCCCCTCACAGCTGCTGGCTCACTCTCCCCCCATGGGATGGGGTGAGAGTTGAACCAAAGGGAGAAAACTCAGGGTTGAGGTAAAGACAGCTTAACAAGTAAAGCAAGAGCTGCACACACAAGCAAAGCAGCGGGAGGAATTCAATCACCACTGGCCATGGGCAGGCAGGTGCTCATGAGAGCAGGGCTCCAGCACTCCTTGTGGTGCCTTGGGAAGAGAAACAACTCCAAATGTGAGGGTGTTGCCCATCCTCCTCCTTCCCCCAGCTTTACACGTTGAGCGTGACATCGTCAGGTCTGGAGCACCCCTTGGGTCACCTGGGCTCAGCTGTGCAGCTGTGTCCCCTCCCTACTCCTTGTGCACCCCCAGGCTCCTCACTGTGGGGTGAGGAGCAGAAAAGGCCCCGGCTCTGTGAAAGTGCAGAAATACACAAAACATCTCTCTGCTATCAACACTGTTTCCAGCACAAATCCAAAACACAGCCCCTTATCAGCGACTGTGAAGGAAATCAACTCTGTCCCAGCCCAAACCAGCACAAGGATCATTGCTGGGAGATGTCCTGTTGGCAAGATTTCCCTCTCCTCACAGGAAGACATTCCAAGAAGGTACATGCACAATTTATTCTAATTATCTCCTACAGAAAGCATGAGAGATTTCTGTGCAACTATAATTCTAGTCATCGCACAAAGAATTTTCTCCGTTTAATAGATTCCTACTTTTTGCAGGGAGGGGGCAGTTATATTCAGAAGAGCTGTTTCACAGTAATTCCTTCAGCTGTAGCTCTACTAAATTCCTTTTGGTTCAAACAACAGAACTCAGTTCCCAAACCCCTCTCTGATCCAAGGAGCCCTAAATCTGTATCATACTTCACTTTTCATCCACAGATTTCCTTGAAAGCATTGACCTAGTTTTTTCCTGCCAAAATACTAAATAAGAGTGAAAATAAAAGAAACAATCCTATCAAAAAGCATACTGAAAGTAACTGCTGTGAGTTTCACTTCTGAAGTCATAAATACACACAACTCCAAAAAGTGACGAGTGAAACTTCAATCTAATTGAAGAGGAAATTGGCAAAAATAACAAAGTTCTCCCTGAAATGGCTGATTCAGTATGCATGGAAAAGCTAGATAAACATCACATGATCTCCCTGGACCCTCTAGACATAAACAATGCAATTAAAAGGAAACATTTACTTCCACTCTTGATGGTATTACCTGAGGGATAGCAGATGCCAGATAGTTCAGTGTTTATTAGAAGCAAGTAGCAAGTTTGGCAGTTGGAACTGGCTCAACCCTCTCTCACATTTTTGTAATTTTATAATACCATATGGTCACTACAGATCTCTCTGACAATCTCCTGGTTTAACTTCAGCCGTTTCACAGAACATTTCAACTGAAGTTAAGCATATTGAAGATACAATGGTAAGCAACAAAGATATTTCGGAGAGGGCTGCAGAATCACTGAGAAATGCAGATTGCTATTTGAATGAGTCAATATTTGTTAATAAAATGCTTACTAGCTTTGGGCTTTGGGTGTACACTGAACCCCAGCCTCGCAAGGCCACAGGGCTGCTGGGCTGAAGCAAAGCGTGACCCTGAGTTCCTGCTGAACCCCCTGAAACAGGGTGACACCAGGGCTGCTGACAGCTTGGGAGATAAGCACAGCGACAAAAATCAGCCTGACCTCCACTGACTGCATTCACATTCAGAATTCCAGTTAATGCTCCCAGGTGATTACCCACGTGGTGATGCTTAAAGAGTGGCCTGCTCATAGTGCAGCCCTGCTCCTAAAACTAAATGTGAGCACTGAGGCTGGCAAGAGGACAGGCAACTCCAGTCCTGGTCGATTGGCATATTAGGTGCCAATCAAATGCCACTGACTTCCCAGGGAATTGAGGGCAACCAGAGCTCCAGCTAATGAAGTCCTACATTTACTGGATTATCAACAAAATGTGTTTTCTAAAAATGCATCAGTATGATACAGCAATTGGTTTTGCTAACAACTTATTTAACTGTATAATTTATTGATGATACCTACAGCAAGGAAAAGTATTCACAAGTTCTTGCTCCTCCATGGCCGAGAACATAAATATATAAATCATATGAAACAGAAAAACTCAAGAGAGTATTTAAAGCCTGCTCTTATTTTAGCTCCACAGACTTAAACAACTTGACACTATGGTAATGCAATGGGTCTGGGCCTCATTAATTTTTAATCAACCTTTATCCACCATAGCTTTTGAAATGAACTGTTACTAATGACGAGTCATATGTCAGTCTAATGAATGGGACGCAAACTTCCATTAAAATAATGAAATTAGCTTGTTTGACTTTTGTTCCAGTTCCATGGCACACAGCTCCAGGTAATTACAGTTAGCACTACTTGCCCATATTAATGTCTGTTTATTTACTTAAGGTCTTTAGTCAGGACATCCCAATTTAGCTCATGTCAGCTGTTTTTTGAGTCTAAGAATATTTGTCTTATTAACAAAGAGATAAATACATGCAGGCAGTGCAAAGTGCTAAAACATCAATTATGCATACATGGAACACCATGAAAAAACAGAATTAGCACACAATCCCTATCGATATAAACACATCCCAGTGTTTCCCTGTGGCAGAAGCAATTACTTTTGGAAAACTGAACAAGGTCTGAAAGGCATCTTCACTGGGTATAACTTGGCCTCTTCCAGAAACCTTTGCCTTTTAGGATCCCACGTATAGGCTAAAAAAAAACTAAACTAAATTTCCAAATATTGTTGTGCTCTAGAGTGCACGAGTCATGACACACTGCAATGACCTTATTTTTAAAAGTGTATCCCTCTGGCCCCACAACATGCCCCTGAGGAACGAAGGCCTTTCAGACTTACTGGCAATGAAAAGCTGTTATCAATGTTATCACATAAGAATATGTTGCAACATCAATAATGTGAGTAGGTCATATTCCAACTTCACATTCCAAAGTTCCAAAGTTCCTTCAGCAAGCCCCTACATCCCATAATCACAGCTAACATCTGAAAGTGATGTAGATCAGCCTACTAGAGGTCATCTTGGAGCAGCTGAGGTTTTGGTGTGAGCATGCTCCTGTGCACAGCAGATTTTACTGCTAACAGAGGACTTCCTAAAGAGCAACATCTCTTTTATAAGATTAAAAACAATCTGCGATAAATAACCTCAAGTGCCAAAGCAAGATCTGTTAAAGGAAGAACTAAAGCTACCTGAGAAATGAGTACAAGTCTCTGTTGACTCAGAGAATGCATTGGAATCATTTTTATCGTTTTAATGTCTCTTAGGTTTTCAGTGAACTATTCTGATCTGTCCTGAGGCTTAAAAGCGATGCTGTGTATGACTCCTCAGAGAGACAGCGGCCGCTCCTGCTCGGCCCCTCCCAGGCTGTGCCCGCAGAAGCAGGGCAGGAGTGAACCCTCTGCAGACACAGCGCCTGCCCTGCAAACAGGATAAAAGCTTTCCCACTCACACGGCTCAGAGGCAGAGCCAGGAAAAGCCATGGATTCTTTCTCCTGGCATGGCAGGAAAAGCCACAGCTCTTTCTACCAGACCCAGAATATTTCACCTGAAGAGCAGACAAATGAGGAATTTAACAGAAGACATTGTTCTCAAAGAACACCCATATCACCTAAACACAAGTTTTCCCAACCCTTCTTTTTTCCCCCGAAAGTACACAGAATATTGATCTAGATTCTCTCCCCAGTGCCTGCTTGAACTCTGGTCTGTGAAAGCCCAGAGAAGACAATCTCTCTCTTCTTGTTCTGACTGATGGATCCTTCCCTCTCCCTTCCCACATCCCTGTAGAAGTCTCCAAAGAGCTTTTGTCTCATTGTTAATGGACAATTACACAGCTTTCTAACAATCTTCACAAGACAATGAGAAAAACGTCTTTGCTTTTTACATGTTTTTGAATTATGTGCTTGCAATAAATGGTATTCACAAACACAAAAATCCATCATTATTTATGCAGAAACTCCCACTTTCTGAATTTATTCTCAAATTGAGCACAATATGAATATCTGTGAAACAAACTTTTTTTTTCTTTCCTCAGACACATTCAGCCACCTATAAACGGAGATCTGGAAACAAATACAAGCCAGAAGAGAGCTTGTGATTTAATGGGATTTAACAGGAAAGACTCTGAATTACCCCAGCTGACAGCTGTAAAAAAAAGTGACCAAAAAAATGTAGGGTGAGTGCTACATGCAGGGATAGACACCATGTCAGAGCGGACACCAAATGCTGGATTCCAGCTTGGAGCCTGACACTTCTGACTGACAGTGCAAACGCCAGTTTGAAAACCTATAAAAGCCTGCACTGGAGGAACATCCTGTGCTCACAGAGGACTGACTGTCCCGTGCAGGAGAGCAAGGAGCTGCCTTCCTGGCCTCTTCAAAGCACATGAGACTTGATGACTATTTGACTAGTAAAAGTCGCCATTGATAAAGTTGTGGGGTTTTTTCCTGAACTTCCAGAGTACATAAGCATTAAAATAATATCGGAAAAAGACAAAACAAAGGGAAAATTCTATCAGGTCTGCTTTCCTCGCTATTGTTATCTTCCTCCTGAAAAATAAATTATTGGCTTTACCAGATACTCTTCCTGGGAGAGCCAGGCACAAAAATAAGCGAGCTCATGTTACTGGTTTGTCCCTCTCTCCACAAGCCAGAGGACACATTGATCTCAGCTAACTTGATTTAGCTCAGTCTGCTGTCTTTTTTCTTTTCTATTACATTAGGCCCCAATCCGTCTTCCAAATTACCTTTGGCAATTAACTGAGGTGGCTAACTGCTCTCTGTTACTCACGTAACCGATATAGGCAAACCTCTGCATTAGCATACCAGGCAACTCTGGTATAATAGCTAAAATTTCCAGGGTTTGATTCAAGCCTTAGAGCCCAACAGTCCCTGCTAGAAATAAGTCCAGGTGACTTTCCCATATTAATGCAAAAGCTTAGCACAGCAAAGAACCAAGCTCGGATACCCAGGGACCTACACCATCACTTCTACTGAAAATTACTTCCCCTTTCACCAGGGCCCGCTACAGAAGGTCACACAAGTGATTCCTGACCAGTTCCTGAGAGAATTCCTGTACCTCAGTATGTCAGACAGAGTGTTCCTGTGGCTGAACTCTTACCTGATACTTTAGGGAGGATTTAGAAACAGATAATCAGGTCTGCAAGAGGTCAGTTCCCAGCTCTCATTAGGTCAAAGTGAGCTTGAACTCTGAAGCGCAAGGGGTTTTTTATTTTTTCCAAAGACTGGTAGATTAAATAGTCCTGTTACTTGTGTAGATCACCAGTTCTACCCCGAATTTTTGGATTCCAGTTAACCTTCATGGCAATGAGCCCTGTGCCGTGGGTGAGAATTAATTCCTTTTGCCATGTCAGAATTTCCTGAACACTTGGTAAAAGGTATTTAATAATATTTAAAGCTAAAAAGGAGAAAAAAGTTTTAATTAAAAAAACACCCTGAATCAATTATAGATTACCTTTTCAGTTACCATAAAGGAATCAGCTCTTTAAATGCCTCTTTATGTAACTGTTCCCTCCTCCCCAAACCTGCCCCAGTTCTGTAGCAAATTCAGAGACAGACAGACAACTGCAGCTCTCTGTGCACTGAAAAGGCAGGAGCATCTTCCCAGCTGGATCATCACTTGTCACATTTCTCGTGCATGGAAGAATTGTGGTTTTTTATTCCAGCTGCACATGAGGTGCATCTCAGCGCACAGTTCACAGTGACACCTCAGCTTCAGACCTGGACGGATATTTAAATATCAATATGGTGCACTGTGTAATTTAATTTTTTCCTCTGGTATGTACTAGCAACAGCTGCATTTAGCAAAATCTATCACTTTCCACTGTTACAAGTTCCCCTCAGTGAAATCCTCAATTCAAATTAGGTCTCAAAAAATTAATGCATTGCATTTGCAAGAATTGCTGTATTTTAAAAATAACATAAAACTTGCAAAGAATAATGACTGCAGAAACAAATAGCTAAAATAAGGTACTTAGGAAATGTATTTGAAAAGTTCTATGAGATCTTCGGTAGAATATGCTAGCAGTTGGAATTATAAAAACTAAGATGAAATAGGAAAAATATTTCCTTTCTTCTGGCAATGTATAAATTGCCTTTATTTAGAATTGCTGCCATAAATTTTCAGCACTGTCAAACAAGCCTGTACTATTAACAGCATTCAATGATTACTGTGAAGAGTAAGACTCATTTATAACATACCATAAATACATAAGGAAAATGAATTTTTAAACATCATTAAGCAGTATTCCACGGCTGTCTAAAAAAAACCCAAACCAAACATTCTTTTCTTTTCCTTGAAAGTAATTTGTAACATTTGCATTTTGCTAGCTCAGATCTAAAGACCCGCATCCGAAGTCAGCAAGATGACTGAAAAGGATTTCACACCAGGCTCCAGCATTCCAAATCCTGGATTCAAAATCTCTGGAGTATCAATGCTGCCCTCAGTTCAAGGGACACACACTCACATATGTATATACTTCACAGAATCACAGATTCAGCCAGGTTGGAAAAGACCTCTGAGATCAAGTCCAACCTCTCACCAAACACGACCTTGTCAACTAAACCTCTTTCTGCCTTTGTTGTACGGGTAATTTCTCTTTTTCAGATGAGCAGTGACATGACACACAAGTTAAATGCAAATTCAACACAATATATAGCCAGGTACTTTACATTTTGCAGCTCTTCCTGGACACAACTGCTTCAGAGGGAGCTCATTTCTGCACAACATTTTGTTTTACCGTTCTGTTAAAGAGGAAAAACATGGTCAGGAACACCCTTCTATAATATAAGCAATAGAGGTTTACAGACATTATGTGACCATACACAGATACCAACTAATTAACCTTCAGCATTTAATTCAGCCAGTGTGCTGAACTTAGCAGACGGGTATATGTTGAGGCAATGCAGATTGCCCCAACAATTGTGCACAAAGATAATTTTGTGTGAAAAGTTGCTTTTTTTTCCAATAGAACGCAGTAATAAATTTATGCATGTCCCTGTGCCGTATTTACATGGGGTCCCGTGACAGTTTTAGGAGTTTTATCAGAGCAGTAAGGCCAGTATAGGTGCACAGACACCCTTGGGGGCAATGACCAGCCTATCCCTTGGCTGCAGCTCCCCACTGAAACAGGGAAATAGGGAAAATCCACAGGACTGACCTGAGTTTGCAGCGCTGGCATAGACCTGCCTTGGGATTTCTGCCTCACCTTTCTTGCTAGCACTAAATCTCTAAATGCCAACCATAAATTTACTTAACAAGGTTGCAAATGCCATGCCCATATTTGCTCAGTCTTCCAGGAGTTCCAGAAGGAATGCAGACAGCATTATTTTTATTGCTGCAACAAATAACAATGAATTTTCATTGTTCCAAGATTCTGCCTACAACCGCTCCAGGCAGGCAGGCAGGTGTGAGTTCCACAGGCAGCCACCCTAAAACTTGCAGCTTTTCCCAGCTGCTGTCAGCCCAGTCAGTAATTTCCAAAGGATATCAGAATATTCATAGCCACTTCCAAGCAGATTAGGCATAGGCAGTAAATCGTATGAGATTAACTTGGCAAAACATTTTTATCCTTTCATGTGCAGCTGTTCAAACTTCTGTAGCAAAGGAGACTGTTTCGTTCAGCTCTAATATTTGGATTTACCTTTGCAGCACAGAGGTGTGGAAGGTATGAAGAGAGATCAAGGAACTCAAGTTTTACACAGTATGCAAAACAGGGTTGTTTTTTTAAATCCCTAAAGCACGCAGATATACCTGTAATATAGAGATCCTCCCTGAAAGAAGCAGCAGGAAACTCCAGGATAAGAACAGATCAATATACACGAGGTTAACATCAAGAAGCAATAACAACAACAAAAAAAATTGCTTTTTTAAATTCTAAAACCTACATCAATAGAAAATGAAAAGGTGTATGATAAGCAGGAATGGACTCCACCTGCCACATAAAAGCCAAATAGCAAGCACACTTAAAACTTGGATTCGTCAGATATTTCCTCACCTGAGTTTAACTGAAGCAAATTCAACTCAAATTCAAAATTGTGTGACACCTTTTTTGCTTAATTGAATTAGGGTTTCACTCGTCTAGCTGTTTTTTAAATGTAAATATAATTTTCTGTGGACATGTGATGCCAGCTCTGCAGCTGGACTGACTCACACTGGTGTGCTCTGATACAATACAAGCCAAACAATATCTGCTTAGACATCAACAGAAGCACAGAGAATTTCTGCTCATTGACCATCCTATGATTCCCATTGCACCCAATATAAAATGGACATGAATTTCTGATAACACATCTCATGACTGAGGTTACCCAAGTAAAATTAACTCTGCTCTGACAATGAACTTTGATCAGGCTGCCTGCTCTTCCACAGCATTTACATGTGCTGGCTGCATGCTCCAGAGCTGGCAAAAGGCACTTGCTGCCAAGCTTCTGGATTGTGAAAATACTTGCACAAGCCACAAGTCAGCCTTCATGAGAGTTTACAAGGGTAATTCCTGCTCTTCTCACGTTTAATGTGAAAGGAGTAATGAGGGACTTTAAGGCAACGCAAGAGCAGATACCATTTTACTTGGAAAGAACAAAATATGCTTTCAGGTTGCACAATTCCACACAGTAATTCCAGCTTAGCCACTTCAGTTCTCCTCAAACTTGCTGTATCCATGCATTAAGCAGTCCCCATTTGAAGGAGTGTCACGTATTCCACAGTTTATTTCAGGATGCTCAGATATGTTATATTAGAGCAGGCTGACTACTCCTGAAGAACACAACTGTTTCACAGTAACAAGAAATCATCATCCTAAAGGCCATTACCACTTCAGCAACAGCTTTTTCCATTGGCTTCAAATATTGGTCAGGTCCAACAGGTGAATAGTAATTACCAAGATTTCACTAAAATAAAAACATTTCTTATCCCACCATGTCCCTTGATGTTCTCTTCCTTCTACTCCCTGCTGTCCTGCAGCTGTCAGGATTGAAGTGTAGTAGCAAACTCTTCCTTCTTGACAGAGCCAAACCCATAAACCAAGTACCTAAACACTAAATCAAAGCTGTATTATGATAAATTTTTAGCAGCAAGATACCATATTTCAAGTGCAAAAATGTGCAGGAAGGTTAGAAATCTGCTGGCTTTTCTCTACAGAAAAAACAAGATCATTTGCTGAGACACACTTAGGGCAGAGAAACCAATACTCTTGAGCTCCTGGTTCGCTTCCTCAGATATAATTACCCAGCTTTGTGAGCACAAACAAGATTTGTGCCAGTGAACAGAACAGCTCTTGAAGCCTCTCTGATTCAGGAGCCAAAGACTAACAGGGTTAATGAACTTGAACTTTGAGTCCAGCCAACATAAAACACGGAAGAATAGCAACCTGTCTTGCAATGTCCTTGTCCAAATAAATTAATGTTGTCCTTGTCACACTGTGCATCAGCCCAAGGCCACTTGTTTAGCTCTCCTGGGAAAGGCAGAGCAGGGGAGGCCCAGCTCCCCGGGCAGGGACAGGAGCTTGGGCTCACCCGGCAGCCTGTTCGGGGAGAGCTGCGTGCAACTTCTGTGCTCAATCTTTGTTAGCCTGGCTATTGAATTTATTCAAGGGAAAGGAGCTGCTTCCACTTCGTTTCCATGACAACAACCCTGAGAATTTTGTCTTTATATAAGTGAGTTATTGCTTTTTGTGCTTCCATAGTCTAGGCAGAAAAATTAACATAATATGGTCTCAAGAAAGGCAATCAAATCTTCCTATCCTTCCAACACTCCTACAGGCAGCAAATTCTTAGATTGCATTACCAGAGGTATAAATGGCTTGAAAAACAATCCTCCTTGTTTATTATGGAGAGATTTAACTTCAACTAAAAACTTCGATTAAAGAAGATCCTTTTGATGACCATGTTTATGTACATATTAACAGAAGAGAACGGCCTAGTGTATTTTTGCCTACCTACAGACTTTTGAAAGTGGCTTTGGGGTGTTTATCCATAAATTTTGGTCATTATTTCTCTTCATAAGTGATTTCAACTTTTATTTATTGGTGATGCGTTCAAAATATTTTCAGTGCTACAACACAAGTACATTTTTCCAGAACACAAAGATCAAAATCTATACAAGACAGACATTTAAAATATAAAAACACTGGTGTATATCTTTGAATTACTCAGGCTAAAACTGTAGTGTAGGCACCAAAAACCCACAAAATATGTACAAGGCTACAAGTATCAATTCCATTGAAACAGCAGTGAAACTGCTCTCTTGTGAAAATTGGATGTGATTTGAGAGATCCTCGTCACAAAAGGACACTTCAGAAGAGTCTTGAACTGAACAATTTGGTGGCTGACTTTGTTGAGAAAATATTTGAGGATACCTGTGAGAAAATCTGAGCAGTCCCACCAGTGAGAAGCTGAACGTGTTCACCGTGTTTCACATCATCAGGCCCACAGCTAAATATTTAAGAGATGTTAAATGAATGTAGAAAACAGCTTTTCAGGGGGAAAAAATTTTTAAAAAAGAGCATTCTCTTTCCAGTCTTGTGTCCTGAATTACAAGAACCAGCAGACCCCCACATCATAGTGCTCCTAGCAAAGGACAGAGATCATGAATCAAGGTAACACTACAGGAATTTCACAGCACAGCACAGCCAGGACACTTATTTCAGAAACAAGAGACACGCTGAGACAGATCTCATTGTGTGCTACAAATTGTTGCAATTCCACTGCCTTCATTGGAAGGCTTATTACACCAGCTGAAAATTTGGACCCAGCACCAGACATTTTTATGGTTGTGGCTGTCCTAGAGTTGAGTCACAAGGAGCAGCTCTGATGGATTCTGGGTTCCTTTCAGCACCTGAAGATAGATGGGTTCATAAGCATGGCATTCATGCTGTTATCAGGCACGTAAGTGAGCACGCTAAATCACCCACAGAACAATGAATGTTTGAAGGCCAGTTGAGCAGGGGAATCCAACTCTGTAAACAGTAAGGGCACAAAGGTTTTTCTTCGATGAAAAAAGCCCCTGTTAACTAAAATATGGACAAAATATTGAAGACCCAAGAGAAGACACAAATGGAGGGAAGCTCTGCCAGGTATGGTGCTTGCAGTAAGGGTTCTGGAAAGCACACACCTACTGGGCACAGCTGGGCTGGCAGCCAGGAGCTGGTTTGGGGCTAACCCCAAACCTGGATGACCCATGAGGTTATCAGGATTATCGGAGCAAGGACACCAGCTCTGAGGAACCACCAAGTCTGACCCTTATTCCTACAAGGGAGGGGCATAAGGGTCACTGAGGCAGTTGACCAAGTCAGACCCACTTTATAAGGCTACACTTTCAAACTCTGTCTGAAGATGAATAATCCAGGCTAGCAGAAGAAGATTGTTTCCATTTAACTCTCAAGCATGTAGAGTTCAGCCCAATCTAGCTTTAAAACACTGATAAATTCTGAATTATGTCAATAAATTCAAAAGGCAGTGTGCTCTTAAAAGGAATATGGAAATACCAAGAATTGGCTGCTAATTTACACAGGAATAATAAATGCAAAAGTCAAACAGGATCTTCATTAGGAAACATTCTAGTCAGAAATGTAAGTGAACAAAGCCGTGCTAACTACTGCTCTGAACAGCAAGAACTGATGTCTGTGGGGATAAAAAAGAAGATTAGGAAACCATGAAGTGGCAGGAACAGATGGGGTTTTTTGAACTGAACTTCACTTAGTTCTAATCTCTCTAATTCCCATTATTATTTTTAGGCAGAAAAAGGTTTCATCTTCCAAACATAATTGCCTTGCTATTTTCTGTGGTATTGCAAGTCTCACATTGTATCCTCCATATATTATTTTTGCTCCTACGTTATTTTCTTTTTTATATAATTTACCAAGGCTGATTCTTCTTTCTAATCTCTTTGCAGTCTCCTATTTCACTGCTAAAATGTTGCCTTGAGATGACTGATGACATGTTTGACATTTACGTTTTATTGGAAAGAATATAGGTTGCATCTTTCTTATCAGTTCCTAAAACATTTCCTCCATTCCCTCACAACATGATTTTGGGGACAATAGTTGCATCCCCATCAATTTTCTCCAATTCATTACATACTTCTTCAAATACTTTTCAAAGTTTAATATTTGTGTGCCATGACTCTCTGTACACATTGTAGCCTCATGAATATTTCAAATCCAATAGCAGTGTGATCATTCAACCTTGTAAAAGCTCACCAGCATCTATCTTATTTATCATACAGATCCTGCTTCAATTCCTGGGATTATGTCCAAAATATCCTCTGAGATTGTTTTCTCTTATAATTTGTATAAGCAAGTGAAAAAACCCTTACACTAACACATATATCTTTTCTCAAGCATTAAGCAGTTATTAATCCAGTCAAACTTGAAGTAATTGAAGTCCTCTGTGATCAGTGTGCCATCCTTTGAAGGAGTCTCCACAAGTATTTCTTGATTTTCCTGCTCAGGATCATACCTTTAACCACTTCTGAACTATTTTAACTCCAGCACCTCAGTTTTTTTCTTATCAGCTGAAGTCCAAGCATCATACACCCTGCTATCTTCCCTTTCTAACATCCTGTTCTTCCATTTCTCTGTGTACCCCACTGCTGAGCTCTAGCCATAAGATTCTGCAACATTTCATTGACTAATATTCCTTTAAAACTTCACAGACCCCTAATTTACACAGTATTTTACTTCGAGCAACTCGCAAACAAGAGTGAAGATTTAAAGGATTCTATTTTTCTTGAAGAAAGTCATTTAAGGTCCCAGTCTGAATTTTTTTTAAAGCATCAAAGGCAGAAGCTCTTCCTGCAGCTCTCGCTCAGAGCAGGCTGAAGCGGCTGCTGTTTGCCACAGTGATTTCACTCACTGGGGTGACCTGTGGAGCCCGGGCTGCCTGGTCAGGCCACAGAACTGTCCCTGCCACTGTCCTGGTGCTGTGGATTCTGGCACAAGTCAAGGGTGCTGCATCCTGGCTTCCAGCTCGCTCCTGACCTGCAGAAGCACAGGTTCGCCCCAGGAGCGGGCTGGGGTCTCCCACAGCTGCTGTCTGCCTGGGGCTGTGCAGCAGGACCCAGCTGCTCCACACACGCGGTGAGAGGAGCTCAAACCCCGTTCTGCAGGCTGAGAACCACCACAGCCATCGAGCTTCCACATGAATAAACTTGCTGCAGCAAGCTCAAGTAGCACATGAGTTATTTCCAAATTATGACATTATTGTGTCCATCTGCCAAAATCTATGTCTGTTCACCACAGAGTGCTGGCAAGAACAGACGAAGAATTGGCCAATTAATGAACTTCTCTGCACACATCTGTTGGAAAAATACTGAATATTTTACCACCTGCATAGCAGAGAAGCAGCTCCACTGAGGAGCCAACTTCAGCCATGTGAGCAGCAGCTCCCAAGAGACCATCCAATGGATGGGTGCAAAGCCTCTCTTGGCTTGAAAATATTTTTCACAAATGTATTTCTTATAAAACTCAGTCTTTACATAAGATCCACAAGCTGCCATAGGTTTAAATGTAATTGTAGCATAATAGATTAAAAAACAAATTTCCAGACTAAGTAACAGATGCCCAGGTCTATACTTGCTTCAAAAAACTGCTCTGAAGCCAAGAGAGACAGAAAGCAATACAGAATTTCAGAACATGTTGCCTTTCTATGCCTTTCTGGAAAAACAGCTCAGTAGACTATGAGAGGGCAGAGTTCTCACCTTCCAGTTGAACAAGGCCGTGAAATTTCTGAAACTTCCCATTGCATGGTGTGGCATGGAGGAAGCTAATGGAACAAGGCAAGAAACTTTTTCTTCCTAGACACAACTTTCTTTCAGATAAAGAAGATGCTTTACCCCACCCTGACACACAGCAAAAACCTCTAAAACAACTGATTCTATTAATAAAGTCAGTTGCTGAATAGTACGAACTGAGGGCAAATAAAAACTATTTGGTTAGAGAATTCCACAGCTTCCAATAGCTTTATTTAGAATTTTAATCCCACTAGGCTTCTCTAATTAAAATCAGATTAATTTCCAAGTGATGCCAACATCCTCAACAGCTCATATTCCCTGGGATCTTCATCATTTCCGCACAGGCCCCAATCTGCCAGTCACCTCTTGGTACCAATCATTAAAAACTATTCATCAAGATCCATCTCTCCAGGTTTACCCACAAAAATTAAGGTCATTTACTCTCAAAGCTCTTGGCTGTTATCCTATATTATCCAAAGTTGTTCTTCCACAATATTTCTCTGCTCTGGGATTGAAGGAAGTAGGAACAGGGAGCAATATGGGACTACACGCAAGTTTTTCATTTTTACACCACAGCCTTTTCAAACCCAGGGTGAATCCTTTCCTGAGGCACCTGGATATGCTCAAGTGTACAGAATGCACAAGGAAACAGTCACCCAGATATCCACTTCCCCTTACCACAACCCCCACAGCTCAAGACTTCCCTCTAAGACTCTCAGCAGATTACACTGCTTTTCAAAGGTTTTTTTCTTAAGTACAAGGGAACCCTCCACTGCCAGGTGCACTTTTGTATCTCCTAATGGAGGCAGCTCCATTTCAGCAGCATGTAAATCATCACTGCACATTGTTTGTGAGCTGTTTTCTGATGCTCCAGCATGAAAGTCACTACATGGGAAGCTATTAATAATAACAATAATGGAGTGGCTATTTTAATTGTGCATAAGTATCCCACTCTTAGACTACTCTTCTTTAAAAAACCATGATTCAATCATTTGCTATTAAAGCAAGATTAAAAAATCAAAATAATATTTGGGAAAAGCCAAACCTAGGTACAACACTCTCGCAGACCAAGGTGGGTATTTTCTGGGCTTTAAACAAAAAGCAAAGCACATCACAGCTCTAGGAATTCACATTTAACTGAATCTTGAGCAGCCACAAAGTTTTGAGCATCATTTGGACTCCAGCCCTCTGCAGAGCAGCACGAGAACACACAGCCTGCAGTCACTGTTTACCACACCATGTTCCACAAGGTAAATCTGATGGTGGTGCAGTAGAAGTGGTACAACAATGATGCCCTCTAATATAATTTAAAAACAGCAGCAAAAAGTGTTGTTAATAGGATTTCAGTGTTTGGGGTCTCGGGCTTGCTCTTGGTGCAGAAGTTAATTTCTCCATAAGAAAACAAGTAGCATTTTTTTAAAAAGTAGCAAGACATCAAAAAGGTATTTGTTGGCTTGCATGCAGCTGAAACCAGACTCTGTTTTAGCATACAACTTTCACCTTCTGCAAACTACTCAGATAAACAATTACCTTACTCATCCATTCCAGTTCAGGTGTCTGTGCTGTGTGTATTTGGTCTGGAGGCTCCGTGAAGAATCTTATTGATCCTTTTAATGGGTAAAGACCTTGCTAAGTGATAAACCATCCACCCACTTTTGCTAATTAAGAAAAATCCAATTACCACACACAAGTGTAAATACCACCCATCAGTCTTCAGGAGTTGGTGCTACTGGCAGTATGTTCCCAAACCATCTGTACAGAGAAGGACTCATTAAAAATGACTTGACAACTTCTGTACTGGATTGCAGGACAGCAACTTGGCTGAAAAGCATCAGCCTTTGGAAACGGTTACAAAACACCTCAGCATTACCCACGCTCTCATCAGGACAGGGATGTGCTCAGAGAGGGCTTCTAGAGCCTGAAGCAGAGAGCTCTCCTCTAAGTTCTGTGCAGCAGTCGCACAGATCGATCTTCTCCCCGCAATCCCCAAGAGAAGATGACGTGGAAAAGCTCCCGGAGAGCTGGCAGTGTAGAACAGCCCTGCAGAACACACAGAACCCACGGAGCTGCTGGAGGGGAACAGGGCAAACAAGGGCTCCTCCCTGCAGGTGATGTGGTACCACACCGTGGAAAGCAGCCTGAGAAAATGACACTTACAGGGGCAGAAGTATTGGAAGGAACAGCTCTGTGACACAAAATCAAGATTTGGGGGAAAAGGCAGGGATGGTCAGTGCAATGAAGAACATACAAAAATCTTGAAAAACAAAATAACAGTGGAAGAAAAGATCCTCAAATATTTAAAGCAAGCCCTCCACACCTTGCTAAAATGCAAATCAAATTCAGGGCTCAGAGTAGAACAGGGTTTTCTTTCCTCTCTTATTTCCATCCCTGAAGTTCAAGAACATTGCAATATGATGGTAAAATTATTCTGCATTGATCAAAACAATCTTCGGAAGAAGGACTACAGAAATTTAGATCCTCCTCACCTAGGATACAGTGAGTAAGTGCTGCCACGCCTGTTATAGATTAAGAAAAACAAGAAAATAATTAAAGTCTGCTTTATTAAACAGGCAGACTTAAAATTTATTTTTAAATTTTTCTTTAAACATTAAGAATAGCATAAAGGAGGAAAATTACACTGAAAAGCAAAACATCCAGTAAGGCAGAGACATTAATAGCAAGACTGACAAGCAAATCTATAAATGTGAAAGATAATACCAAAGGGATTACAGGAGTCTTAAGTAGTCAAAAAGATTCAGAAGACTGGATAGTAATAGAAAAAAAGGGGTAAATGGCCATATTAAAAAAAAAAAAAGAAGAAAATGGGAAAATAACTGTAAATGCCAGGGCTAAAAGTAGAGAGTAGGGAAAAAGATACATCATGAGGGAATTACAGGTAAAGTTGGGATATGGGCTCTGATATGGCCTTCTAGAGAACTGCATTAGACTTGTACCAAAGTAGGAAAGCAGAATGCCAGCAGGGAGATCAGGCCTCAGGGAGTGAGAACTTTCCCAGGCAGCATCGGTGTAAGGCTGTTACTCCAACGAAAGGGACCGTGAGCTGCTCTTACAGCCTCGATGCACAGACTGAGACAGGGCAGGGAAGGCCTGGACAAAGGCGTGCAAAACAGGGATAAAATGCATCACTTTGTTCTGGCCAGCTGAAGAAATCAATGAAAGTTAGAAACGAAACCTGTTAACTTCCATACAGATTTTACATTATAAACCCTTTTTTGAACATAAATAAACACCACAATCTATATCCCAAACTCTGTTTTCCAGTGGTGTGTGAACACGCCACAGGGGTGGGTCAGACCTTGTGGAAGCTCGTGGCACCCAGAGGCAGGACCCTCTTGACACACAGCTGTGACCACTGTGTGGTGCTCCTAAGAACATTCACATCACACCCAACACAAAGGTGTTCTCCCTGGTGTTTATCTCCTACACCAGGAATAAGGTGTGCTCTACCTGCCATGGGATTCGCAAAGAACCCAGACACCCAGCAAGGGAAAACACAAAATTAAGAAGAGGCAAGAGAAAGATGCTTCAAACACCAAATTGCCATGTCTTGATTTACGTAGTGGACAAAAAGTCATTCACCAATATCTTCTAGTCTCTTGTCTGCATAATTCAGTACAAGCAAATAATACCAATGGAGGTGATTTGTTAAGCTAATCCATACCTTGGCAATATTGATGGTGGATGCCGTGCTTGTCTTACAAGGGTTAGCTTCATTTCCTTTAAAACTTGAACATAATTCACTTCCTTTGAACACTGCAAGTGTATTTCATTGAATGGCTGAATTCTAACCAGCTGGAAAAATACCTATTTAAAAACCACTTGTCCTGCACACAGGATTCAGCCCCCCACACCTCAGCCAGTCCTTACCAGAACAGGGAGGAAGGCCACAGACACAGAGGGTCTGGGCAGGGTGTAAGCAATGGATCAGTCCCTGTTCCATCCCCAAATCCCCTCCACTCCTTGTAGCACATATGAGAATTAATCAGCATTCCTTGCCTGTGAGCTGCCTGTCAGGGACGAGCTCGGAGCGTGGCTGGAGGTCAGTGGGACAGGACTCAGAATTAATGGCTGCACCAGGCAGCCTGGATCAGAATTTATTTCCTCTGCTGGCAAGCACTAACTGTTCCTTCTGCTGAAGAAAATAGTCAGTAATGGAAATCCTGCCACCACCTTAATTATAACATCGCCAGCTTGGTGCCAGATTAATGAGTAGCTGTGGAATAACATTTTTAAAGTTTGAGTAATGATGATGTAGGTAATGGCTGAAGGATGAAGACATCTGCACCCAGAAATGCTCTAGGTTTGGACAAATTTGTCCTATTACATCTGAAAATATGACAAAAAAGAAAACAAAATTGTCACTTGGGAATTGGGAAACTGATTTAAGGCATTTTATTTCCTTATGATGATCAGATATGGGAAACCACCAACATTTAAAAGAGAGTATTTTTAACTTGAAAAATGCTAAATATCTTACTAAGAAAATGCAAATGGACAATTTAGGACACCAATAACTATACATAAACATTCTCAATTTCTGTGCAAACAGTGGAATAAGGAGGAAGCTTCTGACACTACATTATAATTCTATTTCACTTTTTTTTTTTCAGCAGCACCAGCTTCCACCAAAAAGTGAAAACCGAATGGGAAAAAAGGCTTCTGCATAAAATGAAGATACACACACGTCTCTGAAGTAAAAACCAGAGAAAAATTACATTAAAAAGCTTTCCCATGTCCAAGGGACAAGTCCAGCAAAACTAAGGAAGATTAACTTCTCCAAATATATCTATGGTCAAGAACCAGGAAAGGAAATAAACAAATGCTTCCAGCTCATCTCTATGCATCATAAAACAAATTAAATTAGGTTTTTGTTCACTGTGTTGTGCAAAAAGTAATTTTATCAAGAGTCATTGTGATAAAGTCAGGCTGCTTCTCAATCACTGCACAAACAACTTTTTTCTCAAAGGCTATCTTCCAAGGACATTTAAAATACAAAACTATCTACATGGAGTTTATGCCTTTCATACCTTGCATGTTTACCTCAAATGTGTGCTGGGATACTAAATCTACCAATATTGTTGCTATTGTTCTGGTTTATACATTTTATTAAAACTAAAGCTGCAGGAATTCTCACTGGCATAAGGGAAAGTATACCTTTTATGACTACCTACCGGCAGGATTAAAAGACATCTTGAAAAACAACCAATAAAGCTACAAATAGGAATTTCATGTATTAGCCCACAGTTTCATAAATATAATGGAAAAGTGGATATGAAGCTGATATTTACATCTCTTCAATAAAGCCAGAATGCCAGAAGTAGAGGTACTCTGACAGTGCTTAAAAAATTTCAATTACAAGTTTTGCCAGAGTGACAGACTCCTTATAAACTTGCTCCATGTTCGCATAGAGAAGATGCAAAGTTTTGCCTTTTGCCCAAAGAATAACATTTTCAAATGTTTGCTCTATTCTCTGTGAAGATACATTTAATATTTATAAAGTCCACAATTTACTCTGACAAGCCATAAGTGCTTTTTTAGGTGTAGTAAGCAGGTTGAATAGTTGTCACGACTTCAAAAGAAATGCAATGGTAGATGCAGAAATGCAGGACCGATTTTCAAGATGAAAGCTATGCTGCTAGAAATGAGTTGGCATACATAGATATATAGATATATATATGACTGTAGACAAGTAAGATTGATAGATCTATATTAAGCTTTTGCATTTTGACAGTAGGATAGAAATATGCCAAATGATTTAGAGATTATTGGAAAAATGTATTTGCAAGAGAATCTTGCAATAGGAACTTCTCTCCAAGAGAAAATCCTACCAAGCGAGGATGTCTGGGAAAATTTTCAATTACAAAGTTGAGGAGGGGGAAAAAATTTTTTAAAACATTGAAGTGATTTACTGACTTCAGCACAGGCAATGAATTAACAGAAATCAAGCTTTCCACCTAATTCAAGCTTCACTTTCAAAAGGATATGTAGTCCTGTGGCAAATATTTATTTAACCAAAGTTGTTGCTGTGTTAGCAACAGATGTTCTGTAACATGCTGAATGTTACCTCTGCATTTCACACTAACAGCTGTTTGGAACAATGCCCTTGGGAAGCCAGGGCATGCACATGGGACAGCAGAGCTGCTGCACTCTGCACTTGACACACCAAAAAAGCTCAGCATTCCCACCACGGGTTCGTGCCCAGGTGTGGTTATCCGGTCAGCTTTGAGCTCAGGGCCTGTGGACCAACCCACGGGATAAAGGGCACTCTGCTTGCTGCAGGAACAGGTTTGTTACCCTACTTTCTCACAAGCAAAAAGCACTGGATTGCTTCTCACATTGGCAATAAAAAAGATTCCTGGGAACAGACGGCCTGGTCTGACACCTCAGGCCAACGATCTCCCTCTTCTGATCCCACCAACTTGCAAAGGTGGGCCAGGTACACACACCACCACTGGAGGACTCCTTCCAGAATTACTAAACTGTTCTTATATTTTACTTTGTTTCAATTATTACACTGTTCTCATTTCCACCCGTGAGTTTTACTTCTTCCACACCTAATTCTCCTCCCTAGGGGGGTGACAGGAAGGACAAGAGGAGTGGGTGGCTGCATGGTGTTTGATTGTCATGTGGAGTTAATCCACAACAATATCAATTCCTGAAAAATTTTCAGATTAAAGGTGCACTCCTTGTATTTTTTTTCCTGGGTGGATGGATGGCACAGACTTAGCCAGGTAGAACAAAGACCTAATAAATATATAGAATTACATTATGCAATTACAACAAACATTTCTAACTATAATATTGAAATTATTACTGGGATACTATGGAGTTGTTCAAGAACATAACAGGTTTACCCTAATGAGACAAAAATTAGTGCACATTTATGTCAGCTAGAGCCAGAGCTGCCTTTGGTTCAGCTTGTATGAACCAGCACAGCCCAAGCTCTCACCCATTCTGTGCACACCCTGGCTGCAGCTCCCTCCTTCTGTCAGATGGACACTGGAGTGAAGACAAAGCTTCCCCCACATTCAGAGAATTCCAGCATATTAAAGGTTCCCATTTCAAGGTCTGCACACATTTTATACTTCTGCTCTCTGCTTCTACATCCTATTGTGGCGCAAACACATCTTCTCCCTCAAACTCAGGTTGAGTGGGAGAGGTTTAACGTCCATGAGAACACTCCAAATACAGCATCACACAAACTGCATGTATATATTTGATCACCACTAATGGCTGGTCTTGCTACGGAACAGACAAAACAGTAAGTTAAAAATCACTCAGGTTTAAAACAACAACAGATAACCCCACAACCTTTAAAGTCTAAAACTTCATCACTTGGAAGTGAGCATTTCAAAGCACAGGCAGGAATCACAGAGTGTCTCAGGGAAATGAGATATACTTTTTTTCTCTCAGGCACACAAATTGAGAGCTCTGCCTCCACTGCCAAAGCATTTTTGTGACAGCTGAAGCTGGTGAATCCTTTGGGTAACACCCAGCCTGAGTGAAATTGAGTGTCATAGGCTTTGACCTTCAGCAATGTCTCTTCTCTAATTAAGAAAGCACAATACTAGGAAATGTAAAGAATTGTTTCGTTTGCAAGAAAAGGACAATTCTGGCTGTCTTTCCTGAAAGAGGTGTATTTTTGCACATGTCTACATCTGGCAGAATAAGCTGAACAAATAGCAGTGTTTGTAAGATAATTGAAATTTATGGTTACAAGCAGAGACAGACAAAGGTTAAAGACATAATTTTAACAATACGTTGTTCTTCACGTACAAAACCAAGTGTGACACCCTGTCATCTGTTCACAGCAATCTCTGTCTCCTCCCAGACTGAACAAACAACCAAACCCTGCAAATGTATTGCTGCAAAAAACACAGGAGAGAACTATGGCAACACAGTATTTCCATCAGTTAATCACACATTTGCTCTGTGCTGACCCACTTTCAAATCACCTTGGGATATGCAGGAAAGGATTTTAGTTATAGACTGCTAACAAATGAAAAAAGAAAGGCTAAATGAAAATTTTAGCCCTATTTTTGTTTGTGCAAAACAGTCATTACCCAGCTGAAGAGACAAATAAAATTATCAAGCACCAGTTACAGGTTCACTTATAACTTATGGAAGAGGTCTGAGGTTGGAAGCTATAGTGTTGATTCCCCTCAAAATTTGAGGATAATGGCTTTTAAAATGTTGCAGAATTACTATGACTTTGTATATTCAGCCAAGGCTGGAATTCACCAGATGATGGGAGAGCAGTCTGGGGTTTCCCAGCTAAGCACAAGTGAGAGCTAGAAGGTATCTTCAAAGGTCACAAAGACTTCAACAGTCACGCTATTTAAATTAGTAACCACTGAAAAAAGCCCAGTAATCAGGTGCCAAGACTGAGAACTCCTCCTTTTGATCTCTTCTCTTCCCTTTCTTCCTCCCTTGCCTCACAATATCACAATAAACAGAACATGCCCTTCACCTGAATTAAGAGTAACTTGTTTAACATCAGAAGCAGAACAGGATGCAGGTTTAGATTAGATAGAAAACTTCCTAAAAATACAGTGCAAACTGTGGCAAAACATCAGTAACCCTGTGAAAAAAATGTTCAATTAACATTAAAAACAATGCACGTGTTAAGAGCTTGAGCTAAATTAATCAGTCACTTCTTCCATTTCAAATCTGCATTTGCATATGTAAACAGTGCAGCACTCACAGATTTATCTGAAATAAAATGAGAAAATAGGCAATTTCCCTGTAGAGGGGCAGATGTTTAAGTTGTTCTTGTGATTTTTCACAGATGTTCCCCTCCCAGTATATTTTGAATGGGATTTCTATCTCAGTTCTGAAAATCCATGTTCTCATGGTGAAATGCAGGCAGCTGCTCGAGGCGGTGTGCACACTGTGTGATACCTGCACAAGCAGCCAGGACCAGGAGGAAGGGACTTCTGCATGCACGTGTGCCCCAGTGGGATATGCCCCACCTCAGCTTCTACAGCCTTTCTGTGGTACCAAAGGGCATGAGTGATTGACCATCTCCACAGAGACTGAAAACTGTGGGATTTATTACAAATATTGCAAAATACCATGAGGTCTCAGAGCACAGGGCTGCCTTGTTCTGAGCATTGCACGGTCCTCAGCAAGGAGCTTGCACCTCCCTCAGGAGCTTCCAGGATAAAAAGATAAGGCTAAAGCTGGCAGCATCCCTGCTGGTGTTCCCACACTGCCACAGGGGCAAAAGGACACATTCTTGGAGGTTTCAGATTGCTAACAAACATGCTTAATGCCATTATCAGAACCATTGCTAATTAGCAACATTTACTGCTCTTGCACCTAAAGAAAAGAAAACGCCATTTTGAAACATGATAGAACCTTCTTCCCGAAAGTCCAAAATCAAGGACAGGAGATGAAGAGATAAAGTGAAAACCTCTCCAAACCTTCTCCTAAAAAAAAAAAATAAAATAAATGAATGCATGAAAAATGTCAAAGGGCAGTCCTGTATGTTTTCCTTCAATCAGCTTCTTCACAGACTGGGGGCAAGATCAGAGGGGTCCACACTCTTCCAGTGCCCAGTTCCTCCTGCAGGGCACCTGTCACTCAAAGAGTCTTCCTGAGACCACAGACGTTCCCCCTGCCAGGCAGGTTAAAAGAACAGAGTGAAACCAAGCAGCCAGAGTATCCTAAGCAACCCAAACCACACTTCAAAATAGCTGCCTCACAGCAGTTTTAGGGCCTGATTGACCTGCAGAGATATCTAAAAGAAATGCTGTTACTTAAAGTTAACAGTAGGCAGTGAGCAGGGAACAGGCAGCACAGCTTTCAGGGAAGGGAACCCAAATGATCATTTTGTTGGCTTGTCTTTGCCTTACCAGCTCCCAAGCTCTGCAGGAGACAGAATAGGAGCCCAGTAAGACATCAAGAGAGAAACATGGGCAGGAAAAGCTACTACAAATCTGAGAGAAATAAAAATGTGCACTTCCTAAGGGGAAGTCCAGGAATGAAAAATGGTTGTCTGCTGTAGTGCATTTCAGACTGTCTGTAACCTCCTGTGCAGGCAGAATCACAGCAGCCTGGACCAGACTGTCCCATTTCATCTCCTGCAGGTGTCCAGAGCAAGGAAATGAGGGACTGAAGTGTCAGTAAAAGCAGATTGGGGAAAGACACCTTAGAGAGCGACACCATTCCTGTCCTTATCAGCTTGGCATGAGCAAGCTTGTGCAAGAGAGCAATGGCACTTGAAGGAAGCAGAAAAAGTGTAGCAGCTTTCCTACAGCCCAGTCTCTTGCCTACCAAATTCCAGGCTCCAGCACTGCGTGACCAGCTTGGTGTTTCACAGCCATGCAACACCTTCTACACAAAACTGCAGTAAATTTGATAAAAATTTTAAAATGAGGACACAGGAACGTGAAAAGTACATATAGCTTCATAATCACATTTCTCTACTTCTTTTTCTCAAATCTTCCTTCTTGCCACATCAGGAATGGCCGGGAAATTGGAGACAAGGTGAAGTGGAGGTTGGAGAACGCTGCAAGGGACTCCCTGAGACACAAATTAAATGTTTCCAAATCTAGAGCTACACACCTGTAAAGCCTCCTGTGAGATCATCTCAGCAGGTAATTGTGGGCAGAGCAGCTGTACACAGAGGTTTAGTGAGCTGAATAACCTTTGCAAGTTGCCATGCTGACAAAAGCAGGTGGCGGGAGCAGGGATGCCTACACCCTGTTAGAAAGCAGACATGATCTGTATTTTCATCATTACCAGTTTACAGCCACACATAAGCACTTGTCAGAGCACAAACACCACCTTTTCTTGCCCAGCACCCTGGAGTCCTGTTAGAAGTTGAACTGGAAAATCAGTGCCTAGGGGAAGAGGAACAAGGTATAGCTTTTTTAATTTCTTCTTTCTGATGCAACTAGCACAGCTCTGCCAAAGAAGTTCTCTCTTCTCAATTACCATTTAAAATTTTTTTTTCAGATGAAGAAATAGAAGGGGAAAAGGTTTGTGGACACAAAGCCCAGGTTTGCAAGGGCTCCTGCTTCCCAGAGTTCACCCTGCAGGAGTTAACTCCTGTTCAACTTCATTAGCGCTACTTTTGGCTTTTAAAAAAAGTATTTTCCTCTCAAGCCTATGATCTCATTTATCCTGGAAGTGAAGTTCCAGCATGAAATTTATCCCGTCAGAAGCCTTACTACCCTGGAAACACACTGACAGAGCTACAAACATCAAGCAAGAGACAATAAGCGATGACTAGAAGGAAGACCTGTATTAGAGAGAAGCATTGCCCTGCATGAAGATTCCCCATCTGAAACACATCACTCCAGCTCTAAAAACTGTTCTCAGAACCAAATTTCCTTCCTGTTTTCTTCCCCTTTGCACAGACTAGCAGATGCATTACAATTTGGGAACTGGCAGTCTGAAATGACTGACTTGGGGAATCCACTGCCCAGTCTCAAGGAGGGTCCTTCAGCACAGCTGCAGAGCTTGGGGTGAGCTCCCTGGCAGCAGCACCTGGAAGAATTTACCTGCAAACAGGTGGGTTTGGTAAGCAGCAACATCCCTCCTTCATTTGCCTTCTCCCCTCCCCAGCGGATCAGTGGCTCCAGCCCCGTATCAGGGTGTGAATGGCAATAAATAGATCTGACCCAGACTCCAGGTGTGAGCTCTCCGTGGCACCTTGGGCACACAGGGAGCTAGTGTGGGTGCCTGGCACGACAACCATCCTGGGCAAAGGCTGTTTGAAACACCCACCCTCCTGGAAAGCGAAGCGTTGCCACCCTGCTTTTCCCAGGCTCTGGTGTCCATGGGAAGGACGAGCAGAGGTGGGAGGTGCTCAGGAAGAGAGCCAAGGGCTCTCATCAGCAGTCAAAGCAAACAGGTAAATACGTGAGAGCCAACACTGCAGGAGTTCCTCCTCTGGAGTTTTACAAAAATAATTCAGTTGTAATTGGAGAAGCTGGGATTCATAGAACATTTTCCTTTCCACCAGGCAGATGAATCTATGATTTGTATTCTCTGATTTTAAATGAGATTCTCACCCATCTTCAGTGGATTTGATTGATACAGCACATGAGGCCACTCAGTAAAATGATACAGTGTAGATCAAAGAATGAAAGATAATTTTCCCTGAAATGTATGTAGCTAAGGGTAAGTTATGACTCTTTGTTTCACAGTTTATGGAACACAATTTCATTTAAAGCCTAAATCTGTCATTTCAGCATTGTTTATCAAAATGCATCCAATACCCTCTCCCCCAGAAGAACGGTGTCAAGTCAAAGGCAGAAAATCAAATCCATACAAAGACATTATTTCAAATATTTAACCATAAAATAAACCAGCTTGTGATTTGCATAAATATTATCCACATATGATGCATTTGATGCAAGCAAAAGTAATTCATCTGCAAGTTAAATATCCAGAGAGGCAAAAGGTGCTGTAAAATTTATGACACAAAGACTGCCTGATGTATACCTAAAGATGCTATGAACTGCCTTCACCTGCTTGTATATCTATATTTCATCACTTGGGTTTTTGCCATGCTGGAGCTGAAGAATATTCCCAAAGTTCATTTTTAATCTTCTTTCTTCATTACCTGTTTTTTTTTGGCTCACTGGCACTCTGGGAGTAGATTTTTCCTCAAAATTATTTCCCTGCCAAATTACTACATGCAACATAATTAAAGCCACTCCATTTTGGATTTTATTTTTTGTTTGGTTGGGTTTGTTTTCATTACAGGAAAACGAGGCTGGTTGGTTCAAAAACAACCTTGCAAACAACCCTGGCACTTCCCTTTCTCCCAGTAAAGCTGCATCAACCCTTTGAGTAAATGTTTACAAACTTAATAGGCTAAAGTGAATTTGGGAGAAATTCCAGACAGAAAAGAATAGTCATAAGAAAATAAATGGAAAGAAGAAAAAGAGAGATGACAGCGATAAAACAAAATTCAAACTATTCTATGTTCGTATTTTAAATTTTTTTCTTCTGTAAAATTTGCAGTGTAAATTTAATTAAGGACACCTTTCTGCAGAGCAATGAGCTTGTGTCAATCTCTTCAGCCCCGATATCACTGAAATGGAAATCACATGCCAAGCCTGTCTTCTCTTGTCCCTGTGGATCCTTAGATCCTTCAGAATTACCTTTGTGCTCAGCCTGGAGCTGTTCCTCTAAAACGTACACAGGTCACAGATTAAGGATGATTGAAGTCACTCATGCTTTGATCTTTCCTAAAGAGCAGCCCCAGGGGATGCCTCGGCTGCGGTCAGGATGCTTCCATGGCTGCTGGATTTGTTGTGCCTTGGTGGCTGGCAGAACTGGACCTCCAGGGCTCTGATAATATGTGATGTCATCACAGGTTACAGGTGCATAAAACAACACAATGACAACACATTATCAAAGATGTGGTGATGTGATCTGATCCTGTCTTGCCAACCAATTTAAAAAAAAAAAATCTCTCACTGGATCAGTCACCTCCAATGGTAAACAGCTAAGGGAGCAGGATCCATCCCAGGATTTCCTCCGTGGGAAACCTGTGCTTTCACAACCCAGCTACACTCACAAATGTAACATATTCAGTTAAAACATATTCAAACATACTCATCTTAAAACATTCATATTCAGTTAAAACACTCACTCATGTCTTCAAGCTCGAGAGCCAGGCATTGAAGACGACATTAAGCAATTAAGTTCTCATGCAGAAGCAGCATTCAGGATTTAATGGGACAGAGGACAGATGCTGCAAAAAAGTGCCACACACAGTTCAGTGCACTCACATTGCTAAGGCTCACAGAAATTCAAGGAGTGTACAGGACATTCTTGAAACACACTGTGTAGCTGCCAGCCTTGGGGGAAACAGCAGGGAAGGGCTCCCAGGGCTCTGAACCAGGTCATTCCTGCTCCTCAAGCAGAGGCTGCCCAGCCCGGGGAGCTGGAGGAGGGAAAGCCAGGGGCTCTCCCTCAAACACAGCTGGCCTGGGTGTGAGCTTCTCCCACCGTCACCTCCACCCCTGTTTCCACTCCCTCTGAAGACTTTCAGTGAGGCTTCCATGAGGAGGGGGGCATTTCAGAAAGCTTAGGCTGAGGCCTCTGAGGAGATGGAGTGCAGAGAGAAGCTCTGCCTGCTCTTTACCTCTTCCCAGCAGTGGGCATGAGTTCTGGAAGAGCTGTGGCTAAGAGATGCACTGAGGTCCTTGTACAACAATTGACCCTGTACAGCAAAACTCTTTGCATTTAACACCAGTATCTAGACAGGAGCAGGATGTGCTGGTCTCAGAAGGAAGTACAGACACACACCAGAGTTTATGTGCCAGTCAGACAAGTCACACTGCCCTTAGCTCAGACACGTGGTGTTCAATTTAATTAAGCTTCAGGAAGAGTAGAGATAAAGAGAGGAACTCAGCCACCAGCCTGTGTCATTTCCATCTGCTTCAGCACCATGGCTCTTTATCCTTCCTACAAAAATAAGTAATTCCCTGGCTGAAGCACGAAAACGCTGAACAAACCCCACACAGAGCCACAAGAAATATGCTGCCTTTGCAAGGACCTTTTGAGAGGGGGAAAAACTAAAAGAAGTAATTTTAGATTCACTAAAATACTGTGATTAGCCTGTTTGCAGACTCTCTCACCCTACAAGGCAGCCTGCAGGGCAGTCAGCCAGCCAAGGTATTTAGGCAAGATATACCAGAAAACAGGATTTTTCTTCTAACATAATTCGTCAATGGAAACAAATTCATGTTATTACCAAGCATAAAACCCTGCACGAAGCTGTAAAAGCAGGGCTTTTGTTCTGCTGCATAGGAGGAGAAACAGGGTTGCTCATTACCCTGTGAGAAATGCCTACAGGAATCCTGCAGGAGGTTTTGTTAACAATACACTACTTTAACTGTCAGCAGAGGGACATCATTTTAAATTTCTACTTAATAGGTTTGTCAGATTTTATAATCAGCTAAAAAAAAAAGTCATAAATGGCCATATCTCATTCAGCTACTCAAACCAGGCAGAAAATTTTCCCGTATCATAGTTTAATAGCAATAGATAATTAAGTCAAAACAAAATTAAAGCAAGGTAAGAGATGCACAGATTTTCACCCATGACTATCGATGGAAACACTACAAGGGATTCCTTTCTGTGGACAGAGAAGGCAGCCATACTTCCAGACATCACTTATTTTGGGTGTGGAGCCACATCAGTTTGGAGTCTGAGGTGTTGGATAGCATTTGACAGTGCCTCCCCCACCATTTCAGCTAAATCATAGTTCCTTAGTTTTGTGTAACTTCTCACCTGCAGCCCTGCTGAACCCCCACCAGCAGGCAGGAGGGGTGGGACCAACGAGCTGCCCAGAAACACAAAACCTCTGCAAAGCCCTGGAGGAAATGCCTGGTGGGATGTGCTCCTCCAAGGCAGCCCAGTCCTGCAGTGAAACCATAACCCCTCCTCACAGCTTTAGCACCATTAATGCACCTTCAGTGCTCTATATTGTTGGAAGTCTACATGCTAGTTTAAATTTTTTATTTTAACTTCAAAACGTCTCTCCTTTCTCCCTTCCTTCAAATATGTCAAAAAAAGGTGGAAGCTTTTTGGTATCTATATAAAGGCTCTGAGAAAGTCCTTTTTTATAGCTGGAAAAGCGTTACAAATGCTTTTGGTTCCTGACCATTTCAAATCTCAGATTAGCCCTATCTACTGAAATGATCATTGCAGTGCTGAAAAGTCAAAGAAACCCTGCTCTGTGTTTATTCATCTTCAACCTGTGCCGGAGGTTCAGGTCCACGCTACCTTGCACAAAGGTTAATACTGTTCACCTGGAGATTGCACATATATTTGTCCAAACTCCCTGCCCTGTTTCACGTTCTGCACCATACAAATGTACGTGGCAAGCATCTATCCATAAAGCCTTTATTATCCGTCACACAGTATCCTTTGACGTTCAGGCAGTGCCATTTACCCTTTCCTCTCACAATAGCAGGCTGCACTTGCCAGCATGAGCATCTACATCACACCTGACAATAAATGGGAGCCACTCCTGGGAAATCCAATGATCTAATTGAAACAAGCAGGCTGTCTTGAAAAGCATTTATTATTCATTGTGGCTCCATTAATACTGTATGCACAGAAGTGATCACATTGAACAGGTTACTGTCAGAGGAGTAAGGAATCTCTTTGTCAGTACAGGAAGGTCAACATCTAAGACTAGGACTGAGGCAGATAGTCAGTCATTTACACACAGCATGATGAAAAATGACAGAGCTGGAGACAGACCCACCACTAGAGCTTCAATTTGAATTATTCAGCAGTCCTTTTGTTCTTCCCCATGGAACCTGACAATAGTTTGCATATTTTTAAATTGCCCTGAGAAGGCCATGAGAAATGTTCTACTGATAAAAGTGCAGAATACAAATCTGTGCTGGATTTACTTAACTGCCCACAATAGATCATCCTGACATACTTTTCCCCTTAAGCAACAACATGGAGGGAAAAAAAGCAAGCAGTGTTTCACTTCCAGGTGTGTATCAGACAAATGTTTCTATTTCAAGATAAAACATGAGACATAAGAGAGAAAAGGACAGCCCTAGCAGGAAACCTTTTTCATATGTGCAAATGCATGTATTAAAAAAAAAAATTAAAAATCATCAAAGTAATTTCATTTCTTACATTAATTCCTGCAGTAGTAAGAGATGTCAACACGCCCTAACAAATGGTGGGTGAAACTGTTTAAGATGGGGAGATAAGAATCTGGATGGAGGGTAACTATACCTTCCTACCTCAAATGCCATCTGGATCCAAATAAATCTTGATGTCCCCACAAAAATGCTTCTTTCTGGACAGGGCACGACACAGGCTGTGCAGGATCTTTCCTGGAAGCATTCCAGCTCACACTCATGCCCAGTAGCCAGGATCACTGCAGGAGGAAGCCAACATAACTCGCAGGGGGTGGATTTTCAGCATGATGATCCCTCTCCCTCTGGCCTCTCTCCCCCACATTTCAGTTTCCCAAAGTCATCCTCAGGTGAGCAGGCTGCATCACCTGCATGAACTGCACACAGCAGTTCCAAACTGGGAACTGACTGTAATTCACCTTAATTCCCAGGAAAGACCAATTTCCCTAGATTAACCTGTGAAAGCAGGGAGTGGAGGGAGGGGAAACCTAACATCTTTGAAAGGGATAACACCTAATCGACTAACTTTCTGATAATTAATTAAAATGTTAACAGTTCTCTAATTGAAAAATGTTGAACATATTCCCTAAAACCCTCCACTATTTTTTTTTCCATTACATTAATCATTAAAGGATACGTGCTACAGATTACCCCTTTCAAACACAATCTTCCTGATAAAGAAAGTCAGGAATGCTGGCAAGGTCAAATGGCCAGCTAAACCCCAACGAGAGCAGGCAACCAGTGATTCGAGTGCTTGGCAAGGCTTAGAACATGTCAAACTGATGAATGATGGCTTTCCAGATTTAAGGCAGAACACATGCAGGGTAGTACACAAGTCAATACCTTCCCATGAATAAAGTATTTGCCTTGTGAGGTGGTGCACATAAAACCTGTTAGTTCTCTCCCACCTCACAGGAATTAACTTAAGCAAACAAGCTTTAGGTAGGATCTATATATATGAAATAGAGAAGGAAGGGGGTTCCTCAATCCTCTCTCTCTTTTTTTTTTTTTTTTGGTGGGTTACAAAGGCTTTACTGCTTGTTATTAATAGTGGCTTTAAATATACACTTAATATCAGTGCACTTCCACTCCTTCTCAGAAGCATGGAATCCATCACAACATGAATTCATAATCACCGGAACAGTGAATAAATGTTTTTCACAAGCATGAGTTATTCCTGTAGATGGTGCAGTACAGGAGTTGCCTGTGATTTATCTCTTAATTGATACCTTTGGAGATCAGGGAGCGGGGAAGAGCTCTGAAGTGTGTTCCATCACACCCAGGAGACAGCTGGCATTGCTGAGATCTCTTCTTTTTTCTACCTGCTTCATCATTTTGTCTAATCCATATGAATGGTCACACGCTGCTAGCACTATAGGTATGAGGTATTTCACTCACCCTGATACAGAGGAGTCACTGCAGAGACAGAGCAAGTCTACAGCCACAATTTAGGGCATGAAGCACATGGGAGGGGTGCTTATGATGGAGGATGCACACGTAGAGATGTAGCCAGTGTGGCACAGAAAATGAGATCTAAGGGAGGAGTACTGGGGGACTGGAGCACTGGAGGAGCCAGAGACTGATGTCACCCTCACCCCTCTACAAAGAGAATAGGCAGACTGACAACGAGAGGGTGCCTGCTGCAAAATAACATTTAACACCAGTATTTTCCTGAGGCAGAGCTGTGTGGGGAAAGCAATAATTAATATCACCCTATGCACAAAGGCAAAGGAAGAGCACAGGGCTCAGAGCCTCATGGCAAACACGCTCCTTTGAGACAGAGGCTGTCCAGGACAGAACTGGGCTGGGAGTTCACCTGAGAGCTCTTGCATGGCCAAGCTAATCATGAACTTCAGCATCTTGTTACAGCAGAGCCTTATTGTTCTTTATCCAGCATTCCCTGCTTGGATGAACATAACCAGGCTATGTCTTCCAAGCAAATTATTGCCCATCTTCATTGTGTCAAAATAACCCTTACCCACAGAGAGATTATTTCAATGAGTCAGAAATGAATAAACAGAGAGAAGTGACAAGCCGTGTTTGCTAATGGCACATCTCCAGTCACAATAGGGACTCAACCCTTGCTGGCACCTTCATCTGTTAAACCATATCTATTAAAGAAAAAAAACAACTAAAACTCAGGAAACCGGACAAGGATTCATGTTGACTAAACAAATTATGCTACTCATAAGTTTTCTCAAAAATGAGTAATATTTCCCCTACAAGGTGCACAGGAATGGAAAATATTTTCTCAACCAACAGGCAATTTTGAAGATACAACGGAACAGAATACAGATATACATCTTTACATCACCAGGTTCACCCACTGACAGCCTGCCTGGCAGGATGTTGGACATCTGCTTTGATTTAGCAGTTTGGGCCCCTCTAAAGCCAAAGCCTGCAGCCAGGAACAGCTACACCTGAGCGTGAGACATGGAAACAGCAGCTTATGGACCCCAGCCTCTGTGGTGGTGAAGGAAGGAGAAGCACCAGCAACCTGATTTCCGTGAGCAGTTCCAAAGGAGTTCAGGTCTTCAGTTCACTGGCATTTCAAAATAAAACATCAAACATGCTGCTTCAGGGAACCGTGGATGCAACTTCACAAAACCAGTATTAATTCGGCAAACTAAAAAGAAAGAAAACCAAAAAAAACCCCCAGAATTACTTGTTTCCTTTCCCAAACTTTAAGGAACTAGGTCTTACTGCTGTGCTTTGTGTACTGAACATGCTTGTTCAGCAGTGGCTTAATGGGGAAACCTGTACAACTTTTGAACTGTGATTATGGTGGTACATTAAGGTTTTCAGTCACTGGTGGAGTTTATGGTCCCTGCACATGTCACATAATATATGGCTTGTCTTACACACACAAAGCACACACCATAACTGCAAACACTTGCCCGTGGGACAGACTGCTTTATGGCTTAATATGCTTATGGTTGTAATAAAATTTATTTTAGGAGAAAGCAGTAAAACAAAATTTAGAGAGTAGAATAATGGGATAATTATGCTCCAAAACCAAATGGGCTTTCTTTATGTCACCGTTTCATAATGTCAAAACAATTTATTATAGCAGTACCTCGATAACCTCACTACCTATTGGTCAGTTGCCACTGCCATTATAAATTCTGCTTTTCAAAACCTTCATAGAGTGCAGCAATTCCAGCTTGTATTAAATGAAAACTTGCCATATCGACAAGTTATCAGCACAAATGCAGTTCTCCACACTTCAGATGGCTAAAATCCATTTTTAGGATCAGGATATATTTGGAGGAGAGGGAGTCAGGGGTGGAAGGTTTGCTCCCAGGAACACAAGTGAACAATAAGACAATATTAGCTATAGAAATATCACAGCCTTTTCGAGGTTCTCAGTGTTTCTGGCATGGCAGGGATAAGGAATGGAACAGACCCTTAGGCTGGTTGAAGTAAAGCCCATGGAGCCAAAAGTAGGGGCAGTGGGGAATAGAGAGGAAGTCCAGTTATTTATGTACTAGGAATAATACAGTACCTTGTATTTTACAGCTTAGACAGGGAGGCCATGCCCTGAATTTCCCATACGTGCAAAATTTTTATTCACTAGAAGCTGTGGAATCAAGAGCAGATTCTTAAGTGAAAGAGGAGACAAATGAAGCAGGAAAAAAAATACTTAAAAGCACCAATAGGCTCTCAGCTCTATATCAGAGTCCTCATATAAACAGTAATCTCATAAAAATTAATAACAGACACTTTTTCAAGAGAAAGTTAGGAGCATTCTGTAACACTTAGCATGCAGATGAGACAGCAGTAACACATGCATTCAGGCTGAACATTTGCTAAGTTCCAAGTTTTTGAAATGAGTCCTACAGAAACAGATACTGTCATTTCTCATTCCTCCAATTGTTCCTTGCTCCTGCTTCCTTTAGAAGCAGCTAGAAGTTCAAAGTTAGCTCTGGGATGCCTCTCTCAGCACAATCTTTCCCTTTCCTCTTCTTGTTCGGGCAGAAACAGCCCAGCCCCGGGCCAGCCACAGAGAATAAGCCTTGGGACGGCAAAATCCGAATTGCCCCACACGGCTGGGAAGCCCCGTGCTGGCCTTGGTGCAGGGGGAGATGCTGCTGGTGATTTCAGCAGGGCCAGTCAGGGTCCAGCCACCACCTGAGCTGAGCATCTGAGAGCCAGAAGCGATCCTACAGCCAGGGAGAGAAACCCTTCCCAGAATCCAGCAACAAAGCAAGTCTTTCCAGCAAGAAGAGAATTTACGTGTCCAGTTTAGCAAAACAATTTGCCATTCCACATATTATCTGTAACCTTGTGCATGCTTCCTTTGTGTCTGGCTATTAAAATTGAGTTGGCACTCAGCTCCTCCAGTGTTAATCAGAAATCAGTAGCACTGTCATGCTGGAGATGTTCTGCAGAGAGGAATGGTAGTAGAGGGTCATCTGGAAAATCACAGCCTCCTTCCCCATGCTGTGGCAAGACTGCAGGGAAGTCCACACAGTCTAAACTTCCATACTAATTCTGAAGCTTTCCAATTTACCACTTCTTCACATCAAATATAGATTAGTTTCTTTAATTGCCCTGTATAAATTCATAGCTGAAATGTTTGACTTGCCCAGAACAAATTGTCTGTCAGGATGATGTTTTGCAGCCAAGCAGATAGCTTAATTGGATATTTAACTTAACTGCAGGCTTTGTTTCTTCATATTTCAAGTCTTATTCCTTAGTGTTTGCTGAATTATGCATTCGGAACACATCTCTAGATTGTCTGACTTTAAGTGAGTGTTCTATTATTCTTTGAAAATAAACACATTTCACTATTAGCTTCTAGCTCCCTGCCATTCCTACATGATTTTCCCATTTTCCAAAAACACCATGACAGGCAGGTCCCTTCAGGAAATGAAACACAAAGCAACTCTTCTGTCTCCAGTTAACATTTGGAGAGTTACAATCTAGAAATATTTATTTGCAGATGAGGAATGTCCCTGGCAGTGAAGCAGGGCACATCTGGATAGAGCACAGGTGTGCAGAGGTCTAGCAAGCACAGGCCAACTCAGCTGACACAACAGGATACTACCTAAATCTTCTGCTACTTCTGTGATTCTAGACTTCCTGTGTCAAGGATGTTTATTTATGGCCACAGACTTTACTCCAGAGCTCAGTGAGTGCATCAGCTCTGCCACCTCCCCACCACAGCCACACGGAGCCAGAACCACTGCACACCTTCACACACAGGTGAGCCCTGCAAGAAGTCAAGCCCAGGGAAAAACAGTGGAAGCCAGTATTTCACCCTGTGTCTCTGACTTCCCCATAGAGTTTTCACCAGGAAAAGCAAATTTTCATTTCAAATCCCAGCCTCCTTTTCCCTTTGCTGCAGTCAGGGTCTAGAGAGTGCAGTTTATTGGCAAATTATTAACCACTCACAGTGCGTTCAACACACTTCCAACCCAAGGTGCCAAACTCAGACTCAGTGGCCCATGTTATAATCAAAGGAGGAACCTCTGGAATGTCCTCGTTCTCACCAGATCCTTAACACTCTCCTGATGAAGTTTTTCATATTTTTGTGTAATGATAAGCCCGTAAGAGAAAACAGAACATATACTCAAAATTTATACCCCATGGCATATGGCAAATTGGATCAAGAGCTTAGTAAAGTGAATAAATTACATAGATTGGGATGCTTCTGATTTTATTATCAACTTTGTCTTTGGGCATCTGTTCTCTTTGAAAGCTGCACAACTTTTGCTGAAAATGGCCTCCCCTCCTCCTGCTTAGCACAGTGTTTGATTCCATTGTCTAACTGACTGGATGTTTGCTAATAATTTTTCAACATCACTTATTCAGACACTATTGATTTTCAATTGCATCTAATTGCATGACACTCAGAATCCACAGATAAGAAGCTTTCTAGTCTGTAAGATGAGGTCAAAATAATAATGTTGAAAGTCCAGCAAGAGTCAGAAAACCCACTTCTACAAGTCTTATATACACTTGAAAGTACACAATACTTCTAGTGCCCCAAGTAAAGCCAACCAGCTCACAAAGGTTCTCTGAATGACATCCTAGCACTAGATCTCACACCTGCCTTTACAGTCAAGGCAACACTGGTTCTGCCTAGGACAGTCTACCCAAAATCCATCCAGGAGTTGAAAGCCATTTGCTGTGCTGACTTTTTCATTTTTATACCTTATTATTTGTAATGACAGGATAACCTTCATGACTATTTCATAATTTGCTTTTAACCAAGTTCTACTTCATATTTTTCTTTTACTTCATTCCACGACAGAACTCGGCCTTTTTGAGGAAGTTCATTGCGATGCAATTTCTAATCTCTTCTTCAGGGTTGGAATACAGATTTCTGAGAATATAAATCAATGTGGAGTGAAACAAATCTGCTCTACAGAACAGGGTGCACAGGATGAGCTGAATGTCCTGTTTAAGCATGAAGGCAACCTTAATTTAGCTGTAAAGCTAGGTTGTATCCTGCTTTGATAAAAGGAATGCGCTGCACATAATACATCACTCGAAATGCCCACGTAGTTAGAACAGGAGCAGCAATGGTCTTATCAGCTCAAAAGCATCTGATGAAGGGAACCACAGTCTTTTGACTAAGTTATGATAAAAATTAATAATGAACACCTACTGAAACCAAGACACAGAACATTATATAGAGTAGATGGTGAATGACACTACATATATATATATACACACACACACAGGGCTGAGATGTTGCTTTTCAAACAGTTAATGAATAATTAATGATGCACTTGATGAAATGAATTTGCTTATTTTCATAATTTCCATACTGTCAAACCCTTTGCACCTACATCAAAAAAAGGGACAGGAGAAGCAGAAGAAAATGGCAATTTGTTTGAAAGCCTGCTTCATTAATATTCAAGATCATCCATTTTAAAGCAGCCATTTACAAATCAAACAGTCAGTGTGTGCCATTTTGCATACCAACGACATTATAATATGAACAACATCAAATTTCAATTACAAGCACATGAAGCCAAAATCAGCTCTCAAGCAAAAGTAGGATAGATGAACAAAAATGCTCTAAATTCTTAGTGTAGGACTTGATAGAACTTTTGAGCTTTCTCTCTGCTCAAAGAAAATTATTCATTTGTCCCACAGGCCAACACAAAGAATGTATTTGGTTTTCCCTAAATGGACCTGATTCTTTTCCACTTTACACCACTTTCCTATCAAATGAAAGGAAGCAAACTAACAGAAAATGAGCTCAGCAGCCTGGCAAATGCTTTTGCTCATGTTTTCTCACATACCCTTCACAGATTTTACCCTACCTACTTTAGCAATAAAATGAGATTACTTAAAAATATGTATAACAACTATTTCTATAAAATCCTAACATTAAATATTGGACACAAATGCACAGAAAATCTTCTTGTAGGTAGGCACACAGGAATAAGTGTCCTCAATGCACAGTGACACTTTTGCATTTCTTTCAGTGTACAGACTTAAATACGTAGGTAGAAGAAAAATCCAATTCTCACTCTTGGGGGCTATTCATTGTGCAGAAACTTTAGTGGTGATGTTGCTTTTGACAATAAAGCCACCTTTGCTTGCATCAAGCTCTGCACAGAACCAGGACAGAGCTCTTGATCTGGTGTGTGACAGGTGCAGGGCAGTAGTTGTAGGAAAGGAAACCTGCAGTGACAGCCTCAAATCTTACTCCTCCAAATATCTCCCAGTACACGTTGTTGCATGGTGCTCAGGCTGCTCTCTCCTCCATCCTCTCCCCCTGCTAGTGTCCACTTTTGTCCTTTAGGTGCCTCTAAGGAAAAGGCTACAGTGAAAGCCACTCTAAAATGGTCATTTCAGCGTCTCTGCAGGGCATCTTTGCTTGCTGGCATTGCAATACTTGTGCTCTGGTTGCTTTGCCAATCTGTAGAAAAGCTGATAAATGCTATTATTACATTATTTCAGCAGATAGGCTCCTGAGCATATCCTGTCTCTCAATCTGGCCACAGAAATACCCATCACAAGTGCTTTGTAGAAATATTGGCAATTAGTAAACAAAGAATCACTATAATAAGCTAAGCCAAAGTACAAACTTGCTGGTAGCTCTTCACGTAGTTTAACACATTTTCCAGCATTGACCAGTATTTTTTAGTGAACCAGTAAAGAGAGAAGCATTCTTAGATATGGGAGCAAGACTAAAGGTCTCTCTTTAAATTCAGGTAAGAAAACAGAGAGCTTTGCACATTGTAAATAGAAGTGAGCTTTCCCTCCCAGCAAGGTTCTGCCAGAGTTTGGCAGGAGTTCCAAGTCAGTTATAGTCTTCTCTGAAACTAGAAAAAAATTTATTTGAAGTAATTGCAAGCTATCAGAAAGTCATCTGGTTTTCAACTGCATAAAAAAAAAAACCCTGGGGCTCAAGCATTTTTCCTGAAGACATTAAGCCAAAGTTTCTTCATTCAGAAGTCCTGGATTCAGGCTGACTGCCAGTGTTGAAAGTGCTGCCAAAGAACCACAGTCAGGATCAAAAAAAAAAAAAAAGAAAAAACCAAACAAACCTAACCAAACAAAAAAAAAAAAAAAACCCACACAAACAGTCATCCAGTCTACCTGGTGACATAAAACACCTTCTTTCCATGTGAGTCTTGCCCAAAATGCACATGGTAGCAGCAGTATTGCAATTACAAGTAATTAATGCGCTGCAGTGATCAGTAAACTTGCTAATTATCAGTTGACTTTCCATCCAATCTATGCCATTACTGGAGTAAATTGAAATCAGAATGGGCATAGGAACTTATCAATTCAAGTAGCAAACCAGTCACAGCTGGGAAGAAGCTTGGTGCTTCAGTTTCCAGCTTCGCCCATTTTTCCCTGTTCAGGACAACTGCTTTAATACACACATAAAAGGGAATTGGAGCAATCCATTACTGCCGTGTAAAACACATCAGTTTGTGAACAGAGGCTTCAGGAGACTGAAGTTCATGCACTTGAGGATCCACACAGCACATTCACACCCACAGCCAGGCAGGACAAGGCTGCAGCCAAATGAATCTGAAGAATCAGGAGTTCTGGATGCACCAGTCAGTTTAGTGCCTGAAATGCTTACAGAGGAGGATGGATTTAAACGTGCCCTCTGTTGGTAAAGGGCAAAAGGAATCTCAGTGGCCTTTGTGGCACAAAGGTGAAGCTGGGATGTGTGTTTGTGGAGGCACCAGCAGCTCCTGAAGGGTTTGCTGTGGCCAAGAGGCTTTGTAATACTGATGAAGCACAAAAGAATTGACTCACACAGCATTTACAGACTGGGAGCAGCAGGACAGAAATGCTAGCAGGTAGATCAGAAGGTTATTAGGAGGAGGGGAAAAAAAAACCCAAAAACATTATTATTAAATACCTTCTAACCCAAACACTTCATTGCTGGCAGGAGGGAGATGCCTGGATATCACAGCAAAGGACTCTGCGGTAGATGCTCAGCAAAGCCATCCACAGAGGCCACTGAGCTGGAGCAAACTGACAAGCTGGAAGAGCAAAAGGGTAAAACAGTGAAGATCTGAGCTACAGAGCCCAGGCACCCAGCAGGGAAGGCTGAGGGATCAAAGGTGCAATTAAATATCTGCAGACAGGAATAGAAATATTGACCAGCAAAGTTACACAGCTTCAAATGTAGAAACAGCAGGTAACTCCACAGAGGGTGGGAGATGCATTAAGGTCAACCCAGGCAGGATTTCAATCAAGAGGAGCAAGGTAACACCTGGTCAGAGGCTGAGAGGGCATGAAAATTAATCTCTGAATGCTGCAGAGGATCTAGGCTGCTGCAAGAGGAAAAGTCGGGTCCAAACTGGACAAGTATGACAGAGCAGAGTAGCAGGTGCTGTAGACATTCTGTATTAACAGACTTGGCTCACCCTGGCTAAATATTCTTATTAGATCAAGACCTGATTGCTACTGACTACTTCAGCTAAAGACCAGATTGTTATGAGAGTGGTAAAGACAGTTTTATTCACTCAGCAAGCACTGCTGACCTGGAGAGCACGTGGCCATCGCTTGCATACCTGAACCTGGTGTGGGTTAGCTCTCATTCCATTTAAAAAAGAGCTGCCAACTGATTTTTGTTACCATTAGCAGAACTCATGTTTTATTAAAATCTCTCCCAGAAAAGTTTAGTCCTGTTTTAGCAAAAAAAGTGAAAAAAATATAGTAGTGCCCTGCATTTTTCTCCTATGGTGCCTCTTTCATGGGTACAAATGTGTTTTTCTTTCCATCTAACGTGGATTTAGTTGACTCTGGTTTCAGCTCCCTTTTCACACTCAGTTACAAACATTGTGTATCTCTGCACTAATTTCCACAGCTTTTTAACACCCAGTATTTTATCCCCATGAATGCCTTTTAATCAAGCAACTTTTCAGTCTTCTTTTTCATACACTGAGTGGATTGAAATCATGTTTTTCACTTGAAGACACATTCTGAAATCTCTGAAGCATTTTTTAATGATCTTTTTCCAAACCCTAGAATTTTGCAAGTTCCATTTTAAAAGTCTCCAGAATTACCTGCGACAGAGATATTTGCCTCTTGTTCCCCAAGTTCCTGCTCATTTTTGCCCGGGGTGCCACATGTGGGTTATCACCCTTCTTTTGATTGTCCAGGATATTCCCCTTCCAAGAGTCCCTACTGGATTATTTTTTCCCCCCCCCCAGGATATACATTTCATTCCACATCTCTCACAGCCCATGTCTTAGACTGCACTGCAGGTAACAGAAATCAGGCTTTATTTAGCACAACTCACCTGTCACACCCAAACAGTATTAAGCTTCTAAGTTACTTTGTGATCACTGAATAAACATCAATCACCAGGTCCTGGAACATGTCCCACAGAACTCTAGACCAAGCAAATGATGTCCTATTGGCATCCAGCTTTGGGGTTTGTCAGTTTGCCCATTGCTAATCCATATGCTTCAGAATCAAAACACCGTGGATTTCTAAATTAAGTATCTTTAAACAGTTTAGGGAAGTTAAATTAATGCAATTATATCCAAACTTCTAATCTCAGGAGAAAGCTCTTGGCTTGCCTAGGGTTTTTTCCAACAAAGCCATGTAGATGGACTTTAATTAAATTCTCCTACTTATAGAACTGATATTTCCCAAGAGCTTTTAGGTTTTATGAATCCCTATTAAAAGTTACACACATTTCAAAAATTCTGCTTACAACTGTTCCTTTCCTAGAAACAAAAATCATTGCTTTTACCACCACTCAAGGACTCTCCCCTTTCGCTTCTCTTTTCCCTTCCACATCCTCCCTTCAATATTTTTAACAGTTTTTTTAACCTTTAATTTACATTTATCAGCTTGAATTTAACTGCTGTGCCTAAGCGCATTCAGCTCTTATCTGTAGTTTCAATAACAAAAACTGAGAGTGGACGTCTCAAAAGCAGATTTTTCTGGAAGCACAGAAATTTCCTTTTTCAACAAAGTTCACTCATAACAGTTTCTTCTTTGGTCATGCAAGCCCTTCCCAGGGTATCATTCTGCACAGGCTGAAACATGAGGAGCTTTTCTTGCTGCATGAGTCACTTCCCTACACCAGCATAAAAACCTCTGATGTTACTCAGGATGTTCCTTCTAATTATCTGGAGATGCAGATCTGCATGAATAATGTATCTATTGGGTTGGTAACAGAACCAAAATATATATTAGAAGTTCATTTGACTCATGCAAAAAGTGGAATGTTAAGGCTTTTTAGAGGAAGACAAATGTAAATTCCCTTTTCAGATCAGCCTGTGAAGGATTTTTGAGGACCAGAAGTTTAAGAGCAGCCTAATTGCAAATACCCGCTTCTAAGGTTTAACAACCAACATTCCTGAAAAGTTTTCTGCCACTTTTGGAATACTGAATTGTCTGAAAGAGGTGCAACCCAAATTTAAGAGATCTGTCTCCTCAAAAAATTCAGCAAATTTCTTCTCCAGAAAAAAAAAAATCCCCAGTCCTAATTGCACATAGATCTGCTTGAGTCCCTGCTTTTAACTTTCAGTGCACAGGTAAAAGATTAAATAGCAGTGTGCACTCCCAGGCTGGCAGGAGCCCTGGGTGTGGGCTGTGTCCTGCTGTAGGAGAGATGGGAAAAACAGGTCAAACTCCTCTGAAGCAGCAGCCTGGAAAAATCCTGCAGCCATGCAACAGGGCTGCAAGTTCTCAGTCTTCATGTACTTTCATAAAATAAGATAAAGCTGAATCAATGCCAGATCAGACTGTTTACACAGGGCATTAAAAGAATTTCCAGTCATTCAAGGACATTCAATAAAACTCTGCCTGTGCACCCACATTACAAATCTCCTCTCTGTTGCACAGTTCCATCTAATCCCACACAAATCTGGTTATGAGCAGTCTTCACTGGTTTCAGTCCGTGCAATTTTAATTTTGGATATTTGGATTTTCTGGAGGTGTCTGTTAAGAAAAGTGCTTGGGACACCAGTTAGCTTTCAGAGCATGTTCAGCTGGACAGGGCAGATGCACCTGCTGCCTGTCCACGTTCTGTAAAGAATTAAGCACCCAGTGGTAAAAGGACAGTTCAAATGCCCTGAACAGAGAAACACATTTTTTACAAATGGAAGGGAACTCTGAAAATGCACTACTTTATGTCACCAGATGTATTTCAGGGATGAGACCTGAAACTCTGTCTCCTTCTGCTGTTTCAGCCTTAATACACCAAAACTGCCAATCAAATGGTCTTGATACTCTCTTTGCATCTAAAGTGTACTTTTATTTATAAATAAAATAAATTATAACATACAAAATTTAAGAGGTGTGGTTCATTACATTGGAGTATAGTTAAATCTGACTGGGCTCCTATGAGCTTCATAGAAGCCACAATAAAATCTTCTTGGAATAAAAAATTGCTGAGCAAATTAGATTTCCTGGTGTTTTATCTAATTAATCCACCTCTTAAATTTGTTAGCTTTTAAATTACCAGTTAATCTCATCCATACAATTAGGGCTTTTCTGCTCATACCTTTCCTTTAAAGTTTACCATGATTTCAGTGGGGTCTTTGGGTGTGTGGTGTTATAGAGTTATTGTTTGGCTTCTTTTAAAAAAAGGGGTCTGGCTTATTTACCTGCATGGGCATAATACTGGAAACAATAACAATATACCCTCCCTGCTTAAAGGTATTGCTTTCTAAGAACACCTAGATCAGACTACATTTCTAATGCCCTGTCCCTGGTAAAAAAGAACAGCAAAGAAATCTTCCAGGTCAGCTATTGACCAGCTTGGCTGTAATGCAGAGGATTCTTAATAAACCTTACATCAGGGTGAATTTACAGATCATCATTGTTGGATATTACTCAAGGAATTTTAAAAGCAAACACAACATTTTTCACTTACTTCCAATATTTAAGCCAGAGATTTTAAATAGTATATTTAAAGTGACCAAAATTTAATCTTAAAAAGGAAAAAAAAAAGCCACAAAGCTGTTTGAGTATGATCTATACCACCTACCTCTAAACACTCAGATTCCAAAACGCTGGTCTGTTGAATTGATGTCTTGCCAATACAAATCACAATACTATTTTTGGTTGTTTATGAACAAAGGGGGAAGTGCAAAGCTAGTACTTTCAGCAGCCTTCATTCATTTTTAAGTGTCTCACTCTTGCAAGGAAATTGCATTTTGCCACCAGAAACATAATTCACAGCGTTGTCCTCCAAATCAACTGCCACCCTGTTTGGTTTACAATGCTTCAACCAAAAGCTAAAAATATAACTTCAAAATTGAAATTTAAATAGTAGGAGGAGTTTTCCTGGTCATCCAAGAATGTTTCCCAACACAAATTCCCCAGTATTTACACATCCATGCTCCCTGCAAGTAGAGTTTATACCTCCCTCACAGCATACAGCCACATCTGTCAAAGTGAATCAAACACAGAATCATACTTCTTGAGCTTTCCAAACAACACAACCATAAATCACAAATTCTGCAGACAAATTAAATTTATTAAACAGTTTATGCTGCTCTCAAGAAGATCCCTGTACAACCACCCCGTCCTACATGGCTGCAGGTAGAGCAGCAAAGCATATTAACTGCTATGAGTAGAGTACATTTATTGGGTAACCCGAACATCACACGAAGATCTCACGCGTTTTTTCATTCAGAGAAAAAAACCACAGCATTAAACTGGTTTTCCACCAAGGGAAAAAGAAAAATCATAGATAAATGGGAAAACAAGGCAATTGCTTGATGCATTTAAGTGCCATTGAATTTGTCATTTGATGGCTGAATGCCTTAGGAGGTGACACTGCACAGACAGCACAGCTGTCTCCTGGCTACATTGCACATCCTGCTCCTCTAAGGCAGCTGCGAGGTGCCGCAGGAGTCCTGAGCACCTGGCATTTCTTGGCTGCCCGTCTCAATCCAGACTGATCAGAGCAAGTCTGGGATTTTACACTCGGGGAGGGGCAGCAGGGCGTGGTGCAAGGGGACTGTTCAGATTTCAGGTTCTTAAATCTCCATCCAGGAGAGTCATGAGGCAGCTCTAGAGGGCTAAGCATTATTTATTCTAAACATCCTATGGCAAGAGACGCACACGGCCTTTGAAGTGTAATAAAAAAAAAAAAGCAGCGCAATTTAATATAACCTCAAGATTTCTCGTAGCATCAAAAATTGAGAAGGAGGCATCATTTATCAGGGTCTGGAGGCTGGGAAACTTCACTGCAGGTGCATTTATCCTGGCAGTATCTCTGATATCTTACAATTCACCTCTTGAAGGGCTAGAGTTATTTTATACACATGAGCACTCACCAGTAAAATCTGACATCAAAATTAAAATGCAGTTGTGTAAGTGTAAACAACATCTCAGAGTCAAAAAACAGATGGGGTAGATGTTAGCTCAAGAGCTATATAAAAAGGCAAGGACAGCTTAAAAGGGAGAGACTGACATGGAAAAAATCACTTTAACTACATTCCTGCTTTACCTTAGGAGGCATTTTGACAGGATTATGTAAAACAATCAAGTTTTCCTGGGAAACCATCCCAGCAGATTACAGCAATATGCTCCATCTGATCTTGCCATCTTTTCTGGGCATTTATACGTCAGTCTCCAGAGAGCCATGAGGTGACAGCAAGATAGATGCAGACATTTCATATATTTTCATAAATTTATTGTAGACAGAGATTAATCCAATCATGTACAGTTGCTAAAGTTTGACACTGTAAAGTCTGCTCCAGTGGCTGAAATTTAGATGAACAGTATTTCCAATTAAATAAAACCTTCACAAAACCTTAGGGTTTGGAACAAGATGTTCTCTGAGCATCACCTTCCAACCCAACCCAGATCCTTCTAATCTGTCTCACATTTCAAGCCCAATCATGCAGAAGGGTTTTACACATTCCCTCGCAATTCTCTTCCTCCTGCTCAAACCTCTGAGCCTCTGGAGTCACTCCCAGATCCAGACACTGTGAGCCTGAATTGCAGGAGACTGGAGAAGCTGAGTTTCTCTAAGAGCAAGGGTAAGGAGAACAGCCGGGTTCTGCTGGATTATATTTCCCTGCAACACTGACAAGTTTCAGCCAGGCAGTTTCAGCTGCTGCTACACCAACACCAGTAAGTTTAAGCAGACCTGATATCCTCAGGGACTGCACAAAAAGAGGCATGGTGTGAGGAAGAGGGACAAAAGCCCAGGTAGAATGGTGTGTACACAGTCAGGGTATGTGCATAGTGTGCATCATGTGGCAGTATAGGTTATAAAACCTGATCCTCTCAGACAAGAACACCTATGATAACCTATTCTCAGAAGGGCTTCATGAAATTATGCAGGGCAGAACTCTGAATCAACATTAAGGACACAAATGCCACAAAACTTGATGCTTGAATTATGCACACTGAAATCACTGAATGTCAGCTGTGCCCCAGTCATAAAAATCCTGGAAAAGGAGAAGAATTATTTGGTGTGCATTCAGTATGATTCACCTGGGCTTACATTGCTCAAACAGAAATATCTTAATTCTGAAACTTTCATCTATGAGATTTACCATCAGGCCCCTCCACATTTAAAAGACTCAACCAGTCCCTCAGCAGCAGCTGTCTCACTAGAATTATACAGAATTTTGTAATATCTCTGCTGAAGGGGAGTAACATTTGCGTTCATACTCCGCAATATTTCATTTGTCATAAAAAATCAATAGGAATTTTCAGAAAGGGCATTTTGTGCTCTGAATGTGCTAATATGATATTCACCAGGCCAAATTAATTCTCCAAGCAACAACTGGCTTCCTGGAGTTTTGATTCAAAACAAGAGCCCAGTCTGTTTCTCTCCTCCCTCACTGTCTGCAGCAAGGGAAATTCCACCCTTGTGGGATCTTCTTGGTTGGCTTTAGGATGGTTGGGACGACTACAGATGAGAGATCTCCGTGGTTAGGTCTCAGAGTGTGTAGTTTATTTATGAAGGGTGTGGGTGTAGTGGCCCTGCTTGGAGCTGCCATCTGCAGCTCGGAGCAGGCCAGAAAAGTGAGAGAGCAAGAGAAGCAAAGGTAAGAGCAAGAGAGAGTAAGGGCAAGGGGAAGTAGGGGAAGTAGTAAAGGGAGAGGGAAGAGAGGAAAGAGCGAAAAAGAGAGCGAGGTTCTCATTTACAATACAATAAATCTTCTTCTGTGTTGAATATTCTAATTCCCACTAACCAATCTAGTACAAGATACAAATCCTATAGTATTTACATACCGCCTATAAGAATTGTTACATTACCATAATGTGTTACATTTTAAACTTTAGAAACTACCCTTTGGACCCCTTCTGCCAAGCTAGTAGGGTCTGCTCTGACCCTTGGACCTGTCAGCAGGCAGAGGGTATTGTTCAACAGAGAAAGAATTACCTTCTGCCGGCCATACCATTGTTTTCCAGTTGTTCAGTAACTAAGGCTTGGTATCTCAAAGCTTGCTTTCATTTCAATCTCACTTACAGTTTTCCTAGTCTCAACATCTTTTGCCAGGCAATCATACTTATAAGGCTTTCCTGTTCCATCTTCCCCAAGACACCCTTAGTGGTGTGCAGAAGACAGCAAAGAAGTTACGACAGCTCCTCTTTAGATTTGCCATCTCTGTTTCAGTTAGTCATTCTCAGCCGCTGAGCAGGAGACACGAGTTTGTTCCCTGTGATTCACTCCCCACCACCCTCTCCTCTCACGCTAGCACTGCATCTCCCGGTTCCCAGTGGGAGTTTCACACACTTGGGCTGTTATGCCTACAATCCCATTCAACTTCCACGCTGAAAACTCCATCCTGGACAACACCTCAGCCACCCATCGGGGGTTTCCAGGAATCCCATTCCATTGATGTGATCTCAGAGCAGAAAAAGGACCTCTGATTTGGTGAATGCAAACAATTAAGAGAATGGGTTTATCACAAACCCAGTGGCCCTGGATCTTCAGGAGAAACATGCTGGCTTCAGAGCCCTGGCCTTCTGCCAGTGGGCTTTGGCAAGTGAGAAACCTTAACTCCAGAAGATATGCAGGTTTCCAAGAGGAACAGCAACAACGCTACGTCAGATCTGAAAACAAACACCTTTCAAAAGGCTCAAAGATGCAGTGACAAGCTAGTAATCATTAGCAGGGCTCTTCTAGGGATTGTTCAATACAAACACAATAACAAGCACAGGTGACCCCTGAAGCAACACCTAAAAAAGCCTTTTAGATCTCCTTTTCACACCATTCTGCCTCTTCCATGGGGCCGTGTCCCGATCCCGTGTCTCAGCCCCCCATGCCCTCAGAGGGTGCCCACTCCCAGCAGGGTCTCTGGCTGGTCACCAAGCTGTGTCCAGGCTCCACCTGGGACCAGCTGACAGCTCCCTGCCTGGCCAGCGTGGTTCAGCAGTTGGGTTTCCTCAGGTCCAAAAGCACAAAGAGCATCCAGCTCCTCCACAGCCAGCCCTGCTTCTGTCTGCAGCCACCATCAGGGCTAGGACCAGAAGCTGGCAGGGAGCCCAGCAATCCCTTTCACCTCCAGTGCCATACAGTGCAGCTCAAGAGAAAATAAATCCTCAAAAGCAGCAAACATCCCCTAGCAGCAACATTTGTTGCAAATCATCCCAGCTCTACTTTCCATCTCCAAATGGACCTGGCCTTTTCTTGGCATTCTCCTTCCTACACCCCAAAACCCACGAGCACTGCCTGAGAGGACAAAGTACTTGAGGTGCAGACAGACCTGAACTGAGGATCAGAGAGCACCCTCTGCCAGGGCACAGAGCAGAAACCTCACCTAGGTGCCCCCAGAGCAGGTTCCTTGGCTGGCCAGAGAGAGCAGCCTCCTTCAAGCAGTCTGTCCTCAGACACCGGAGCAGTGCTGGAACACCACGGTGTTACAAATGGATGTGGGTGTTTTAGCTGAGTCTCTGCCTTTTGCCCAGGCCGCTGGCAGCAGGCAGGAGCTTTATTGGGGTGGCCAGCACCTCAAGACCCACTTTCATTCTCAAGTTCTTTATAATGGCTGATTCGGTCTATTACAGAATGAATTATTTATTCAATAGACACAAAACTAACAGACATAAGACTTAAAACAAGCTATACACTACACAGGAATAACAGTAAAGAGAAACTACTAGTAGGTATATACAGCACAAAGTTAAAGGTACCATTAATTTTACAGCTAGCGAAGAAATAATGGAGCTTAGGATCCAATGTATCTTCCCATCCAATTGTTGGTGGGGCACACATCAAGATCGTTTCTCTCAATTCCCAGGAAAGTAACCGCAGAAACCTGTGTCCAAACTCCGGGGAAAAGTCCCCCACACTCTCAGGGTGTGTGTGTAGAAGGCTTCTGCCTCCGTGAAAACTTGTGCATCTTTTATAGTTTGTAAAACGGTGTCTCTCAGTCAAGGATATCTCTGTTATCTCTTTCCACATCTGCTCTCCAGACTAAGATGTTGATTCTTAGCTGGGCCTTGAGCTCTTTTGATGCCAGATCCCTTGC
>VWPU01002169.1:0-15629 GCA_013398955.1 Callaeas wilsoni | reverse complement strand
GTGCTGGAACACCAGGGACACCAGTTCCTGCCCAGTCAGGGCAGTGCTGGAACACCAGGGACACCAGTTCCTGCCCAGCTGGAGCAGTGCTGGAACACCAGGGACACCAGTTCCTGCCCAGTCAGGGCAGTGCTGGAACACCAGGGACACCAGTTCCTGCCCAGTCGGAGCAGTGCTGGAACACCAGGGACACCAGTTCCTGCCCAGTCAGGGCAGTGCTGGAACACCAGGGACACCAGTTCCTGCCCAGAGAGGCAGGGGAGAGGAAACAGCCCTGAAACCAGAGCTCAAGGAACAAGAACAGGTTGTTCCACCCCTCCAAAAGGCAGGAACCCTTGTGTAACACAGTCCTGGTGCCTTCCTGTTGACCGTGTTTTGCTGGAAAAGTACAAGGATTTTGATCTCATGCTACATCATTGTTTCAAAAAGTGAAGGGCTTTGGTTTAGTGTTGAAAAGCTTTTAGAGACTAAATATATAATTCATCTAAACAGTATCTGCTCCATCAGACACAATTCTGGACAGGTTAATGCCAGCCTGTCACACTTTTCAATGAGCAGCATCCTTATCTTACCCATATAATTCAACTATTGTACATAAAAAGCAGTGAGGAAAAACCTTGGAAGATGGGAGAATGCTAAAATAAAATAGAATTAAAATGCATTTACAGTCAAGAACGCAATTGCTCAAAAAATGGCACACTACTCCTCAGCAAAGCTGTACAAGCAAACTGATTATTTTGGTTCACTGACAGAACAAAAAAACCCCAGCTTTTACTAACAGCAGAGGGTTACTTTACCCTTCTGAAAATAAAGGTAGACCCAGCCCCACTGCACATTCACAGCTGTCTGGTGCTCTGTAAAACAGCTGCAGGAGCTTGTGTAGGAACATGAGCATCTCACGTACAATTTATTCCATCGCTGGATATGTATTAAGGACTCAGTGCATCCATAGTTTTCAGGGCTCCTAAAGAGACCTAAGGCTTAATAAAGACATTTTAAAGAAAAAGGTATTTCTTAGTGTAAAGAAAATTCTATTGTCAGATGGGAAAATAAAAAAGCAAATTTAATAATAAAGTTCAGATGTCAAAGCTAATCTGTTATCCTAAATTTTAAATGTGACATTTTGGAAATGACTAACATCCAACAGGTATTATTTAATTTCAGCATCAGTTTGGAGGTTTTATCTTCCATAACTTTGCAAGTGTACAGCAAAACAGCTATTTCATATAGAACCCGCTCTGCATCCTTCCTAAGCTACTATAAATAAAACACTCCAAAAAATCTCTACTCCAGTGATTCTCTCCTTTCCATCACAATCTGCCTGCAGTGTCATTTAAAAAAAAAAAAAAAAAGTCTGTCACACAACAAAACCTAAGTGAAGCTCATGTGTTCAGTCATCACTCCCACCTCACAGGAACAAATTCTGTTTTCAATAACGTTAATTACTTTTCTTAACAGTCCTCCTCTTCTGCATTCACAGCTCCCATTTTAAGCCATTGTATAAACTTCTGCCAGGGTAACCCCTGTTTGAGAGAGATTAACACAATAAAAGCATTTTAAATTGATTGGTTTATGATTTATGAAGGATCCCAGCATTGCTGGCAGTCAATAAGTGCCTGCTATTTAGGAAGCAATCTAATTATTTGGTATGTTTCCAGTTAAAACTGTTAATAGTCCATGCTCATACAGTGTTTTGGGACTTCTCCTCCTCGGTGAAATGCTCAGATTTGTTGGTGGGGGTGATATTGCCCTGCTGACATCCTGCCTAATACAGCAACAACACATCTCACCCTGGCTCCAGTGGCTGGCACCGGGAGAACACCTGACCCCACTTTACTGAAACTATTGCTGCTGGGTCCAGGGCAGCCTGGGGTTTGTGCATCCTCTAGCACCGAGGGAAACTTGCAGGTGAATTTCTAGAATACAGCTGTTTTCAGAGCTCCAGCCCTGGTCTTCAGCACACAGGCTCAGTATTGAATCCCCTCCCTCCCAAAATGGGAGAGCTGAGACTGCTGTGACAGGAATCCAGGATTTGGGGGAGCAGCCAGGTTTCAGTTCAGGTCTGTGTCTGACTGCCACAGTGCTCTGTACTGCCAAACAGAGGAAAAACTAAATGGGTAGATCAAAAAAATAAAAAATTAATATAAAAGCCATGATCTAAGAATCTTTAATACTTTTTCCCACTGAAATATCCAAATTGTTCTTCTCCTTTATTCCAATTTCACACAACTCCAATGCAATCAGGAATTTCGGGATATTGAACAAGTAAGTGCCACCCACAATGGTGACTGAGTGGCCAGAACGGGGTAAGATCGACCCTGCCTATATTGTCCAGTAAACACCATGTGCCTTTTGTGCAGCCAGGAGGGTTTTTTATTCTCAACTCTGCCAATGAGTACCCTAAAAAGAAATCATGCCCCTTCTCTACTCATTAATCCTATGGGTTGAGACTGACACTACAATGATCAAGTAATTAGGAAGATCTTATCTCTCCCTGGCTTTACACACTGAATAGTGGCTAATGACTTCTTCTAATTCTCATAACAGATTTAACTGGGAACAGTGAATAGTTAATCCATACCTTTTAAAGTACCCCATAAAAACTACAATGCAATCCATAGGGACTATTTATATGCTAAGAGAAGAATTTGACATCTAAATGCACTAAAGATCAGAAAAGAGGATATTAATGCTTATTTTACAAGTGTCAAGTTATTTTTCTAGCTTTTAGAACAAAGAAAAAAAATGGGTAGATCTGCGGACTGAGCCAACCTGGTCTACTTATTTAATTGGAAGAACATCCTTTCTGTATCAAGCTTGTGCACAGAAACAACTTTGTCATCACCAGATACTTACCAATGGGGTTTTTTTTGAAAAATTAGCCTACTAGCTCCAGAAAACTCCCCAGGTGAAACACCCTCCCCATCACGGCAAGCAACTAAAAGGGCAGCTGAGCAGAATAACAAGCCATCAGCAAAGCTCTCTCTTCACATAATCCCATGTCCAGAGACACTGAACCCATTTTGTTTATTCCCCTTTTACACCATGCCATAGGCAGCAGCAGGCAGTGGATTTATGATTGCACAGCAAAGAAAAGGTGTGTTATACTCCTCATCATTACATCTCATTGTATCCTGCCTTTTGCTTTTATTGATAGACTTAGGTGCCTTACTCCATTTTGTGCTCAATATAATTTCCAGCTGAAGATAGCAAAAAGTTGCAGTTTTTAATTAAAAAAAAAAAAGCAGATATTAGGTATTGATGTATACTTTTAACTCCATAATTCAGTAGATTAGCAAAGGTGGAATCCTCATTTCCATATGCATTCTTCGTAATGTGTTCCAAGCACAGTTATACAAACTGCTTAATATTTCTGAATTAAGTAAAATGAGCCTCTTGTGGCTAGAGATATTTATTATTCTAAGTATTTTAGGTTGTTAGGCTAATTTCATTTAGATTACTATCCACTGCTTGATGCCTTTAATATTCTTCATTGATAAGCCAACACTTTGTGAATCAGCCAAGGAGTTCCTCCCATCAGCATTTTGCCAGGAGCCCCCTGCACTACAGAATTCAACTCCTTTAGCTCTTCTGCTGCATGCTCTACAGTATTTGTGGTAATAAACATTTGTCACTAAAAAGGTGACTGGGGAAATCACACCTTATTAGCAAAGCAAGTTTCTTGCTCTGCACTCCAAAAAGCATCATGTCTAATTATGAATTTTACAGGAACTGTGTGTTACAGTAATTGGGATGAATTAGAAGTGCCTTCAGCAAGCTCCATTGAAAGAAAATTAAGATAGTCAAAAGCAATATTCATTATATTTAGCCACTAGTAAATATTTTCAACTAATACAGTAATGGGGAAAAAAAACAATTCCTAGAAGAAACATTTCTGTGTTTCCTGTAATTATTGAAAAATCAAAATATATTTGGTAGAAAGCAAAGTAATTATTTGCTTGCACTGGCAAACTTTGCAGCTATGCAGGGCTAGGTTTTTCCCTCAGTTAATGAAACCTTGCTTCAGGAACCAAACCCATTGCTCATTTCTTTTTTCCACTCCTGTTCACTCCTTAGATTAACAAGCCATTATTCTAGAACCAAAACATTATTCCACCGGTGTGTAGCTCTCAACACTTATTGCAATGATAAACAGGCACTTGTAGAGCTGCAGACTTTCAAAGGCATTTATTGCTAATAACTGTTGGAAAGTTGCTGCTCCTGCATCAACAACCAAGAAGGACAAAAACAACACCACCAGGAAGGCACCAGCTGCCAATAGGCTACAGACTGTCCACTGCTCTGATTTAGCCCTTACTATTTTCATTCAAGAAAAGAACAAAGCCCACAGCAAAATTAACACCCACAAGCTCTTTTGATCTGGAATTTTTTTTAAATTGTCATGTCAGGTCTGTATATTAGATGTAAGATGAAGTAGCTACAGCATCTTGTGATAACATCACGTACAACAAACAGCATCATCATAAACCTGAGCATTTCTTTACCTCTGATATGATTTGTACTCTTTGTCCTTGCAAGTGTAAATTATCTTCTTTGCCCCTTTGCTGTTTTCTTTCCATCTCTTATCACTGGGAGGTCATCACATTATTATCATCAGCTGTTTGGAGAATGCCAGGCTGCTGATAACACACTCAGTGAAGCCTTCCATCTCTCCTTCTAAGGACTGGGGGGAAGAGAGGGGCTAGAAAGGGAATTGTGCCATTTGAAAACAATTCAATGGCAACCTGGCTCATATGTCACAGAATCTCAAACTTGCAGCTCGGGTGTTTACTGCACCACAACTGCAGCCCTAGAGACAAGCACAGTTTTCATCAGGTGCTGAGAATCCTTTCATTCCATCGTGCAAATTTTAATCAAGTATGTTGCTAGAACATCAAATCTGTCTAAAAACAATCCGAGGAAGATTTCTCAGATGGGATTTTCCAGGGCTCCAAGGAGTCAGGTACACACCTTCAAACAGGATTCTGTTTCATTAGAAAAACACTGGCCTCCCTCCCCAGCTCCAAATCCATACCTGCACTCAAAAGTTCCCTGGGGAAGGTTTCCATGCTGCCATCCCTTTACAGCAGCTCCTTCTAAGTGGAATGCTTGCAGGCTTAGCTAGAGCCTGGAAAACTGGAGCTCAGCTTTATTCCTGAGGTTTAGCTTATCTCTGTTGTAAAGGAAATGATGGAGCCTGAGAGTGCTAAATGTGCTAGGAAAACATGTACCCAAATAATTATAATATGTCATTAATAAGGATTAAACATTAATAAAATTACTTGCAGAGAGTTCCGTCAATTGCTGGTATCTTTCATGTTAATTAATACTTGGCAGTGTATAAATACTCAGAACATACTTTACTCTATTACATTTGTACAAGACAGCTTCCAGAGCAATTTTAGGTACCTGCTAATGAGAAATAATGGTTGTCTAAGAAAAGCATTGGACTGAGCTGAAATACAAAGCTTTGTTCCAGAATTTAAGAGGTGCCCATGATTCCTGAGGGTGTGTCTTTCACTCCAACACTTCTGATTCCAACCCATACTTAGTGCAGATTGCCAAGCTTCTCCAGATACAAGAGCTCTGCCATACATATGCTTTTTTTTTTAGGACAGTATCCTGCCTTGAGATTAGCCCCAGAAACATATCAGCGCTGTATATATGAATATATAAATCTCTCTGGTACACCTTTTCCACTCACCAGGAAAAGACAGGCTTCACTCATTTTTCGAGATCCAAATGCGAATTTGTGCCTCCTCTCCAGACTAAATGCTGAAATGAGTTTGTCTGGCATCCTCATCTCTCAACGACCACCACAGCAGTCCTCGTTTCAGCACTAATCCTTTCCAGAAGGGACAATTGGGACCCATTTAGCTTCAGTCTGGCTGCGTGGAATAATTCATCTGGACAGTCAATAATGCTACTCTCTACAACACCAGGCAAACACTACCAGAGACAGGAGAAAAGACCTCCAGCCCAGACAAAAACACCAACTTCTTCACCACTGTGCTCTTCAGGTGCTTCTTTAAATAGCAATCAGGCACCCTGCAGTGGGTTTAGGATTATCTGACCTGTCAGGTGGGAGAAGTTATCCCTGCTGACCCTTTATCTTCAGAGCTCCAGGTGCCCCTATCATGCAGCAACACTGCCTGCTTCTGTACGTGGAAATCATCCACTGATATTTAGTACTTCACCTGTTCTTTTCCCAGTGACTCTGCAGATCACCTACTCACTTCACCAGGCTGAAACAAACTGCCCAAGTCACACAATAAACGGGAGAGGGGCAACACCCACTCCTTCCCCTTAGAGGGATAAGGTGTTTGCTGTAGCAGTAAGATTTCTGAGAGAAGCTTGATGCTCAAACTCATTTTTTATTTTACCACTAAAAATGTAACTGTGAAACTTTGGTCAGGTTGGCCTTAGAGGCCAGTCAAGATGCTCCAGCTTTATTTCTGCAAATGCTAAAACAATCCTTCATGCTGTAAGAAAACAACCATTCCTTGATAAAGTAGGAAAAACTCACAGCTTTTCCATATCCTCCCTGGATCATCAGGATTTTTTTTCTGGTCCTGCTGAGCTCAGATGATGCCAGTACTAGACAGGTTATCATCACACTGTCAGAGATTCTTCAAGCTGCCAGCTGCTGCTACTTCAGCCTATTTTTCAATAACCACAGCTCACCCTGCTGCCTGCCAAAGCCTCCCCTTGCTGGAACAGCCACTGCCAGCTGGCAGGATTGCTTCAGGGAGCAGAAAGGCTCTGTTAATGCCTGCTTCCCCCCTCCCCACGAGGAAGTGTCACTTCGTGACAGGTCCCTGTCAGCCAGGAATCACTGGCAGGTTACTTGCATTCCTCTTGAGAACACATTTTGTTAATATGTGCTTCAAACTTACAAAAGCCCACAGGTCAAAAAAGCTTAACAGTAGTTCTCTCCAAGTAGAAGGACGACTTAAGGTTAACTGCTTCCTTAATGTGCAATAGTAAAATAGATTTACATAGATGAAGTCTTTTGATTTTAAGTAGCACTTTCTCCTAGGATAGCTCCACCACAGAGGAGACATGACCTTGTTCAAGCACCCTTTGAACTAACAGCATAGGAAACCTTTCAGGTACAAGTTTCCCAGATTCAGCTCACTGAAGGAACTTTCTCCCTGCAGCAGGGAGGAATATCAAACATTTTGTTACAGGGTTTTGCTCAGTAATGGATAGGTTTGGTGAGCAAGCACAGAAAACCTGTCTGGGACTAGACTGCACTGGTACAGCCCCCAAGGAAAGGAATGGAAGGAAAAACACCACAAACTGCAGCAAGCAGGACAGCCCACTTGCAAGGATGTGGTTTGCTCACGAGCACCAGTACTCACCAGGCAAAGCAGTACACGAGGTAAATGTTTGCAGTCTGGCAGGACACACTGGATGCTGCAGAATAAATGTCAAGATAAAACAAGAGTTCTCCAGCCAATTTAAATATTCTCAGCAATGAAAGCGTAGTTTTAGGAATAGGTTAAGGGAAATATCACACGATAGCCCTATTTGCAAGGCCTGGAGGGTCACCAAATACCTCAACAGCTTGCTACACTGTACAGAGGGGTGGCAGCCACCTCTCCCCAGGGACAAGAGTGGGCACATCCCGGGCATCCTGTGGGAAGCAGCAGCCCCACACCACAGGGAGGACATAAACCTGAGGAAAACGGGCTGGGGGATGTCCTGTGCAGGGCTAAGAGTTGGACTCTGTGTTCCCTGTGGGTTGCCTCCAACTCGGAATATTCTGTGCTTTCATGAGAGGGAAAACCTCGCACACTCTGGAGCTTGCTGCTTCTCCCAGCTTCACCTGTTGCTCCAGTAAGAGATATCACCTCTCCCCACAAACCTCCCTTGGCAGCAAACCAGGCTGGCATTCCCATCTGTGTCCCCTAGAGACCCCACCCTGCTGCCACCCCCTCCGTGCTGCTGCCCACACCCAGTGTGTGACACCGGGACATTCACAAAGCACCCTCTAAGTGCTTTCGATTAAACCATTAATTATTACAGTCATTAAGATCCCACTTCAAGATTTATCTTCTGCCCATGCCCCCATTAAACAAATTGGGTGTTAGCTTCCAGTTATTCATTTTGCAGAAGCAAATCCATCAGTGAACTAATACAGTAATTTTACACATTAACTACACTCCTGGAAGACAGATGGGTTTTTTTCCCAGTTTTCACAAAGAGCGGCTGCTCAGCCATGCAGAGGCACTGCTGCCCTGGCCCTGGCCTGGAGAGCAGACCCACACCAGGAGCAGTGTGGTTTATGAGATCAGGTCCTGCACCACACCAGAACACACCTCAGCAGCCAGCCGAAAATAAAACTGACCTAGAGCCACTTTTAGGAATTGACACTTTCCTCAAAAGCAGGGACCTCTGAAGAAGTTTTCTCACACTCTGAGCCAGAGGAGAATGTGTCTTAGAAAAACCTGATCCACATAGTAGGTGGAAGTTCCACCCCACCCTCAAATGGTTCAAACATTGTTTCCAGCTGAGTATGAAGATTATGATGGGTGCTGGAGTAGACTGGACATCCAAATTTCCAGGTTTTTCCTCAATTTTCCGTACAATTAATCATTTACTTTTAATAAACTGAAGACATTTTTGTTTATGCTTTTGATGAAAGACTACAATATTCAAGTGCCTCAGAGCAGTAAAAAAAATAAAGCGATAAGAACATTATCCAACATAGACAAAACTCAGGGAAGGTAAAGCACAAGAAGGGAAAACAGCAGACAGAAGTGAAGGTGCCAATTCAGGTTATATGGGAGAGCAGAAAGGAAAGCAAAGATCTTTTTAAAAATCTGTGTCCCTATCCTAAACTCTTAATGAACCTGCCTCCCTTTTTTCAAGCCAAGTCCTTCCTCCAGTTCTAGCAAAGGAGGAAAACATCACCAGCGAGCAGTTCTGAACTCTTTTCCTGTTTGTTTCCATTATTAAAAAGAATGCGTTCCAGTAACTCTGCATTATTTCTGGTTGCACTATTTGCCTCTATTGAAAAGTGCATGAGTAGGAGAAATTCTAACAGCTCTGAAAAAAGTTAAAAGCCACATTTATCATCCTCTAAAGGTTCAGAGCTTTCAGTCAACATTCAGAGTAATGAAATCTTGGTATCTCACTCCTTTAAAAGCTCTCCAGCAGAATCAGGGAGGGGAGAACCAGTGGCTTCCCATGTTGTCGAGTCAATGCTCCTCCTGAGCTGATGCACGCTGATGTTATACCCAAGGGACTCTACTCTTCAACAGAAAGAGAACTGCATCTCCATTGGGATGAATTTCCAGACTAAAGGATGTGTCTAATTTTAATTTTCTACACACAGATAACTGACTTTATACTGAAATTGCTGTCATTTAATGGTTATCATATTCAGATCTGATGAGCCACCTGAGGAGTAGGAATTACTCCTCTCAGGTTTGATTTATTTATGATATCTTTTCTCCTTACTACAAAGGAAAGAGAAAAATCTTTGGCCCAAGCCCAGAACACACGCTGAGTCTGTTTTACTTGTGACATACCACAAAGTCCCGTTTGTGCATCACACTTTCGATGCTATCTGCAGAGATGTTACATTACTGCTGAAATGGATATTTTAAACAGCTATTCAGTGATGCAGTTTTTTGTTTTGCCTCCAAATTAATCTATTCTTTGGCTCTTCACTGTCACTCATTACACTGATCTACTGCTCTTCATCTTTCTGCTCTGCATACATCAACACTGAGTTCTCAAAAGTCTGCAGAGCACCAATCTGTGCTCCAGCACGGCCACACTCCAATATCCCAGGGCTCTTCCTCCTACTTCAGGAAAGATCAGATGTGTTTTGATACTTCAGTTCCCATTGTATCAGCAAGGCTTTACCCTCCTTCCTCAAAAGCATCCAACCCCAAATATCCTGCTTGGCTCACAGCCGTATCTCGGATTGCAGTCCTGAGAGGGAACCTGTGCACACCAAGGATTGTCCAAAGCAACAGCAGAGAGAAAAGCTGCTCTAGATCACATGTGACACACGGGAGATGCTCTTCCTTTTAGGTCGCAGCAGGTCAAGATGAAATACTAACTTTCATTTAGAAGTTACATTTTAATTCTTTTGTGCTGCCTTCAATCCATGATAATTACATCCTACTAAGAGTCCTCTACACTATCAAGTAGACCTAGTTTTCTTTTCTGTTTTGGGGCATGTATTACTGGTGTGCCTATTAAAACAGCTCTTCTGCTCTGAGACCAAAAGGAGAGGGAAGAGGTAGAAGGCAGAACATCTGAGAGATGTCGCTAAAAATCCTCGAGTTGCTGCGTGGCAATTTTGAATAGCAATATTTACAAAGGTCTAGGGAGTACCAGGTTCTGCATACTGCAGAAAATACACAGAGTTTTGGGAATGGCAGCATGGCTCAATGCAAATTGAGAGCTACTTGTTAGTACTTCCTGCTGGAGGGCATATGTCATCACCACATGGCAACTCATGGAAGTGTGAAATAGGATCATTATCCACTCCTGCCCCCCATTCTGAAATAATGATAATGAAAACAATCTATTCCTCAGTCCTCCCAGGAACAGAAAGACTTTGAGAGAAACAAGAATATTAAAACAAAAAATACCAGGGGAGAAAAGTGATTTTTCAAACTCCAAAGCAGTCTACAAGCTCAAACACTTCCCTCGCAAGTGCATTTTCGGTTTAGTCATAATTAGAGCCCCAGTCAGAAGAAGCAGTAGCCAGAGTAGCACTCATTTACAGCAACGGCAGCGCCTGAAGAGCCCAGACTGAGCGGTGAGGTCAGGGCTGAGCAGAGACCTCAGAACACGTTTGAAGAGCCCAGACTGAGCAGTGAGGTCAGGGCTGAGCAGAGACCTCAGAACACGTTTGAAGAGCCCAGACTGAGCAGTGAGGTCAGGGCTGAGCAGAGACCTCAGAACACGTTTGAAGAGCCCAGACTGAGCGGTGAGGTCAAGGCTGAGCAGAGACCTCAGAACACGTTTGCAGTGATCAAGCCTTCCTAGATCAACGAAGCCCGAGGGTTTGCTACAGGCTCTTCCTTGCTTTCCAACAAAACCCCAAACAGGCACAGCCGACTCCTGGAACAGGGCAAGTAGGACATGCAAGACTGCAAGTCTGTAATTCACTACTCACAGATGGCAGAACCGAGCACCAGTGAGCACCAGTGAGCACCATCACAGCAACTGGAAGCCAACTCTGCCCCCCAGGGCTCCCATACACAGGAGGCACGGTGCTACCCCCAAAATGACCGAGCTCCTCATGGGACAGCTTATCTCGTTGTGCAGAAAGGTTTGTAGGGTTGTCTCCTCACTGTCTCCTCCTCTGCAAACTCAATTTACCTTGCAGCCTTCCAGGATAAAGCCTTCTTCAGGAGACACGGATGGAAAACATCTCATCTCCCAAGATTGAGAGTCTTGGCTGTAAGGGGTTTCTTCTGTTTATAGCTTTGTTTCTGGAGGTTTAAGTATAGTCTCCTGCCATAACAAGGGAACTTCTCAGCACCTGTTTCTGAAGGGATTTTGGTCATAGCAGCTGATTCACAGCCCAGATCTCCTATCTTTATGTTTAAAACACTTTCTTGAGATGCTGAGATCTCCTTCACCCAACCTAGCAGGGAGGAGTGACTGGAATCTGAATGATGTCCTACTCTCCGAGTGAGTGCTTCAAGTGACAAAGGTGAGACTGAATGTAAAGGAGTGGAAAAGATTTCAGGGAAATACTGAGAAAGGTCTCATTTATGTCCTGACCCAGAAAAGGAAGAAAACAAATTCTAAGTTTCAAATCACTTTAGAGATCTGGAAAATTCTTTCCTGCTCAGAACTAATTTACCTGAGTATTAGATTTCCCCTAAGGAGGGCGAAGGATGAGGAAACAAATTTCTACAGGGAGAGAAGATTGTTTCTCACGATGGCAAGGACGCGGATGAAGGACCCTGATGCCCATCATGCATGCCAGGTGGGTCACGTGCCCAGCAGTATTTCTGACAGTAGACATTTGTCCTGCACAAATGTGAGCTTTCAAGAGAAGGCTTGACCTATGGCAAAACATTCTGGGTGCTGTGGCTGGAGCCATTTAAATATCACAGCAACAGAGAATGGATTGGTTTGGAAGGGACCTTAAAGATCATCCAGTTCCAACCCTGCCGTGGGCAGGGACAGCTTCCACTGTCCCAGGGAGCTCAGAGCCCCATCCAGCCTGGCCTGGAACACTTCCAGGGATGGGGCAGCCACATCTCACCACCATCACAGCCAAGAATTTCTTCCTAAAACCTAATCTAAATCTACCCTCTGCCATTTTAAAGTCATTCCCACTTGGGCTGTCACTACGTGCCTTTGCCAAAAGTCCCTGTCCAGGATTCTTGCAGCCCCTTTAGGCACTGGAAGGTGCTCCAAGGTCAGCCCAGAGCCTTCTCTTCTCCAGGCTGAGCCCCCCAGCTCTCAGCCTGTCCTCATAGGGCAGGTGCTCCAGCCCTGGCATCAGCCCAGTAGCCTCCTCTGGGTTCATTTCAACAGATCCAAGTCTTTCTTGTTTCTTTTAGATTTTTTTCTGTTACAAATTGAAATTAAATAACCATAAAAATCAATTAAAATAATTTATATCAGCAATTTGCAGAATTTTTTTTATTAAATTGAAAGTTCTTGTTCCTTTTTTTAACATTATAGTATGAAATTTACTATAGAAGATATAATCAAAAGAAAAATTATATATAAGAAAAAAATGGCTCTATCAGTATGTTTCTTTCTAATCTTTTAAAATGTGTTTTTATTGAAATCAACACTTTTTATTAATTTAATTCATCACCATTTCTTTAGATTGTTATTCCCCGTGCTAACCGGAGTACTCGGCTCCTGTAGGAAAAAATGTGATTACATGCTATAAAGTCAGCAAGTATTTTCATCTGGAATATAAATGGAAGTAACCTTTCCAAACAGAATATATTAACATATGCCAGAGAATCCATTGGTTATTCTGAGACCGCTTTCTTTCAGTCTTTAATCACTAATGCTATCATTTTAAAGTCAGTTTTACAAATGACGAAAGGCCCAATAGCTCTCCTGAGAATGTGGGATTTTTCTCAATCCAGACAAAGTCTCACAAGTGTGTTATGTTCTAGAAATTAATTTTTAAGCAGAAATGTCCCATTCCCTAAAATGATAAACAAAGCTGATTTTTCAGAATTCTATTAAGCTCCATGCAAATGAAATCATCCTCATCTGAGAAGTTCAAATATGCAGATGGCCTATTATATCTCACTCTTTCAAGCAGAAGGAAATTAGAAGGAACCAGAAACTAACAAATATCCCCAGGCAAGGTTTGCAAGACCCTGGAGAGAATGGAGAAGCACATCTGTTGCTCTCCATCTCTCGTGGTATAGAGAACAAAACTGATGCAATACACCTAAAAAGGGTCATGAGAGGAGAAAGGAAAGCGAGTAAGTTGTCAGGTGCTCAGAGCTGTATTGTCACATTATCTTAAAGACCAAATCTCTCTGATCTGTCTTCAGTCAACAAAGCTCGTGCTCCTGGCTTTAGGAGGAGATGCAGAGCTAAGGATTTCAGTGCTTTCTGTCAGTCCCTTTTCCCAAGATGCCAGGAGCACCACTCTGTCCCCCTGAAGGTACTTCCAGAGCCTTTGTCCAGCGGGTGATGCGGGGGGAGGATCCTCTGGCAGGGAGCAGCTGCTCGAGGGCCAGGCAGTGAGATGTTCACTGGGCTGAGGTGGGTCTGTGTGACCTCCCTGGCTCGTGCTTGCCATCACACAGACTGCACACCTGAGCTCTCCATCACCTTTTCTGGGTCTGATCCATGCAGAAGGTGAGGCCTTTGGACTCTGAGCAGGGATGTTTCATTACGTAAATAAACCGGGCATCTAGAATGGGGCATTTGATCCTCAGCTTGGCTTTCACAAAGCCTCCACATTCAGCTGGTAAATGAAAATCACAATGTGGGATGATGTCCATGCCACTTAGCACTTTTAAAAAATCTATTAATTTTTAGTATGTCCTTGAAAAGCAGATTAAAAATTTCCTTGCTCTTTTTGAGACCTTTTTCTGAAAAGTGGTTATGCAAGTTTGGAAGCTGAGATTGTTTCATACCTTAAAGCTGTGGAGCAAGTGGATGTGAGGGATTCTTGAGGCCAGAAGTGTGCATGAAAGCCCCTTCTGAATGTCAGCCATGCACTCTGGCATTTATTCTAATGACTGAAGAAAATATTGTAACAAATAAGATCAATAAGACACAAGGAATTAGATTTTACTGAGTTTTGTTAGGTAAAGAATTATTCTAAAAGCAGATCTGGGTCATATCTACCAGAACCACAGCCAGAGTTTGGATACCTAAGAGACAGTGGCTTAAACTATTTTTTTAAAAAGTACACGAACCAAGGGAGATCAGAAAGGTTCTGCAGGACTGTAATATGTAATAGCATAATATAATAATCACTGCCATTGGTTATTTCTATGAAATTGAATTCTTTAACATGATTTGATGCTGTACCAGCTCTGTGCTTCCCTCCCAGCAACAGCACACGGTACAGATGAAGTTTGGTTTGGAATAGAAATCTATATGTTGATATAGATCCAGGCAGAGGTATTATTTCCTATATAAAAAATAACGACTGCAATAATCACAGATAGCATTCAGTACCAGAAGGAACACAGGCTCATTGACCTAGCAATAAGCTCAAGGCAGGGCTTTATGGATGGAGTTTTTCACTAATTATTTTGATGGAGGAAGGAGACCTTGCACAGCAAAATGAAGAATAAAAGCTAAATAGCCAAATATGGCTGTGCCCCCATGTTTTATTATATTTATACAACTTCCTTTCTGCTTTTATTTAAATGACTGAAGACTGTAACAAAGAAGTCTTGTAATTGTGTGGGCCATCTTTTCTTTATGGAAAAGCTGAGCTTTTTCAGTATTTTGCACTTTTTGCAGTAGAAGACCTGTCTGCATCTCTAAAGTGCAGCAGAAACATACCTAAAGACAGAAAATAGATTTGTACACGAGTCCAAATCTGAGCCTGGACCTTCACAGCCAATATTTTCTGAAGCATAGTTTGTCTTCTGGAGAGATGCTGCTTTGCAGCCTGGTAACGGGTGTGTGAGTACCCACTGCCCTGTGACAATGGATGCAGAAGAAGCAACAGCTCATTTGTGAAATTGTCATTTATTCCATATATTCAAGACAACAAGGAGAGCTGGTGCCAGGTTACAAGGAACAGAAGCAGAGACTTTCATCTTATAATGTTATATATTCTTATTGTAACAACTCACGAATGTCCTATGAGCTAGTAATTCATTTTTAACCAGAAAGGTCTCATTCCCTAAAACGATAAACAAAGCTGATTCTTCAGAACTCTTAAGCAGTAGATTAAGTAGTTTAATTTACTGAATATTCACATTTAATGAAGTGCAGGATAAATCTCTTCTGGTTTTACCTAGAGTTTTTTATTTAGAGTTTTGTGATGTACATGCAAATCAGATTCCTTACAGAGCTGGCACTCAGCAGCTGGAGTGGGCCTTGCCTTCCCTTACACCTGTGTTGCTTGTACCTGCACTCTGCAATCCCACCAAGCCTCCCCAGGGGTACCAGCACACACAGCTGGGGTGTGGGGA
>VWPU01002163.1:0-133981 GCA_013398955.1 Callaeas wilsoni | reverse complement strand
CGCTGCGGGGCGCCGCGCTCCGGGGCGGGCGGGGGTCGATGGGGAGGCGGCCACGGGGCAGCGGTGGGCGGCGGGGCGGACGGAGTTTGAGCCGCCTGACGGAGCCGGTGCTTGCGGCTGGTGAGTTCTCACCGGGCCGGCGTGGCCGCGGGAACAGGGCGTCCCGGGCAGCCCCGCCCGCCCCGGTGCGCTCCCTCCGAGCCGCTCGGAGCGGTGATGAATCTCAGGGCAGGGGGGAGGCGGGCACGCACCTCTTGTGCCGCACGGGAGAGCGGCAGCGCGGCGCGCAAAGCCCGCAGCAGCGGCTGTCGGGGGGGCCGTGTCCGTGTGCGCGCTGCAAAGCTCTCTTTGCTTGGGTCTGGTAACTTGGCCGTGGTGTGCCCTGGTCCGAAACTTGCTGAGCGAGGTCTCACCTTCACGGCACCGCTGGTTGTCCGCTCGGTATTTCAGGAACGCTAGTTGGGCGAAGTGTTACGGTTGGGGGGGGGGGAGAGGAAAAGAGAGGAAAAAAGGGATGAAAAGCAGAAGTGTGTAAAGATCAGAATGATGGTTTATGTTTCCGTATCTCAGAAAAGGGTCCTGTTTAAAAAATACATAGTAACGAACAGGTATTGTACCTTATGGCGAGAAAGCAGCATTGGTATTGGGAGACAAACGGTACCTGAGAATTTCATTTGGAATTTAGTTTGCCGCACACGTGCAGTAACAGTTTTCCTGAGCATTTTTAGCAGGTGGAGTGATGCATGTTGCCATGTGCCTTGCAAAATTCCTTTAGCTGTGCGAGCAGTGGCAGTGTGTGCCAACATGCACAAAATCAAGGTGTACTCCATACCGTTGTTAAGAGCAGCGGTACTAATGAGGAATGCTACAGTGTCCATCTGTGACGGGATTACTGATAGAACGTATCTTATGGTTCCTTAAAGAACGTTTTAACTTGTTCCTTTAACAAGGCACAAAATACTGTTAGTCCCTGATGTGATGGATAGTAACTTCCCATTTGAATGCACTTTAAGAACTAATTTTTGTCCTCTTCTGTATATGCCAAAATATAAAAGATAGTCACCTGCTAGAAAATAACGTCAGTGGAAGGTTGTTTGTATGACTTTCTTTTCCTGTATAAATACGATCACAAATTGTAAGCACTCATGTGAAGTTGATACTTGTTTGCTGAGTACAAAACCTTGATCCTATGGTATACGATTAGGATAACGAATTAAAGCTCCATTCTGATAGCATTCTAAAAATTTCAAGGGTGCTCTGAAAAAAATGAAGGGTGATGTTAGCAGAAAATTTTGGTCTGTTGGCAGTTGCTCACTAAGAGATCTGGTTTTTTTGATACGTGAGTATAACACATACAAGCTGCAGTTGTGCTGTCGCTCCCACAGCCTCTTAACTTTACGCACCTGAGAAGTTCCATTTCAAAAATTTTTGCAAATGGTTGACAGATGAGAACTAGAAGAGCTCTCTGATGTACTTGAAGTAAGCTCTGCTTTCTGTTCTATTGGTGAGCTCCTTTATAATTTTTTTTCCAGAGAAAAGAGATGTGATAGTCAGGAAGAGATAAATTTATCCAGTAAGAAGGCAAATTAAAATGTACTATACATATTCATTCTACTTAGGAGGCATTGAAATGCAGTACCCCAAAATTAATTCAGAAAGCTGAGGACCTGCTGCTTTTTCTCTAAGCATTTTTCTTGGGTAGTGGGGAGGGAAGAATGACACCTCTGACTGGAAGTGGGCACATGGAGTTAAAAAGGGAGGGTAGAGGATGTGAAAATTGGCAACAGAACCAGCAATGAAGCCACCATCAAAGGTGGCTGCACTGAAGTAACAACCTGTAGCAAACTGGCTCTAGGTAAAAGTTTTGCTGCTGAGGAACTTAAGAGGGAGCTGTGACCTGGGTCAGTCATGATTTCATTTACATTCCAAGAACAAGACACTTCAGTGTCGAAGGAATCAGAATTCCATGTCAGAAATGTTAATTTTAATTTGTTTCCATCACTAAGGAGGATGCAGGTTTTGCTTTGTTCTAACATTGAAAAATCTGCTTTTTGGTAAGGATCTCTGTGTTTATTTGTTACATGTTTGTGATAGACATAATGAATAATATTCTTCACAAATGGTAAACTGCCACCTTGCTTTGGGCAGACTGAGAAACCGTCAAGCCTTGGACTTAAGCTCTTTTGGCTCTTGGTCCTGAGACCTGCTCTGCATGCAGACTGCAAGTTAAAGCAGAGACGAGAGTGCATGGCACCATTCTGGGTCCAGGCTTCTTCATTTGCCAAATACCAATCATGACTAGATTTTTTTTCTGATGATCTTATTATCATAATGCTTTGCTTATTAAATGTTGACAATTTATATTAATCTTCCAAATCAACACTCGTTGTGATGAACTGGCCAGCTTTTACTCTGAGAGATGTGATTTGGTATTGTTTGTACATTTGGGAACATATTGGCTTATACTAGTTCACATTTTCAATGTTGTCTTCACAGTTCTACGAGCTGCAAGCTTATTTTTAAGAAATCACAGTCAAATTCCGAAGAATAACACCTTCAGAAAATTGTACCGTACTGGCACTCTTTACAATCCAATGCAATTTTTCCCTTTGTGTAGGCAATAACAGAGGGCTGCTTGTACTTGATCTTTTAGTCCATGTGCCAACTATGCCAGCTTGTCTACAAGACAGTAGTCATGGTTCCAAGTATCAAAGGGTTATGCTTCAGATAAATATGGCTTTGACAAGGTAATTAAGCTAGGAAAGGTGTTTCATCATCTTAGTTTGCTTGCTGTCTCTATCCATAGCCTTTCTGTATTTTTTTTGCCTTTGAGGAGAAAAGATTCAAAAGGTGGGAAGTTTGTTAGAGTGTTTCAGCACATTAAGTTGAGTATTTTGGGCACTGCAGTTCAAAGATGCAGGTCTTCACATACCTTAATCTCAACTGCTTAGCTCTATAGCAGAGCATCAGTCTGCGCCTATGTTTGAATTGCTCTTGGAGATTGTCTTTGGTTACGGATTACACGTAAAGGCAGTGGGGCATTTTTGGGTCAGATTCAGTGGTTGTATTGCTTTTGACGTGGACTTACATACTGCCCGGTAATCTGGGAGAAGAGGAGATACAGAGTGTTGCGTTGGGGTTTTTTTCTTTTTATGTAGTCTGGAGCAGTAGAACTTTTCTAAAAATCCTTCAATCAAGTAAGAAATATTTCTTCCTCTCTCCAAAGATTCTTCGGTTAAAAAAGCCCTCAAATTTGGGCTGGATTCACTCTCACAAACTTGAGCATGGTGTTAAATGATCTTGTTGACACTGTCACCCTGCAATGAATTTCTCTGAAGTGAAGTATCTTGCAACATTTCAGATGGCATTTGTGCCCAGCTTCATGTTAGCTGCAGATAGCAACCATTATGTCTGGCCTAAGGGAGTGATGATACTGCTGTTGAACAAACTTTAACCAAAGGAAAATCACCAGGGAGACAGCCTCTCTTCCTTGTTAAAAGAATGGTGATTCTTGGCTGAGAAATGCTGGTACGCCTTCTGGAGATTGTCTCTGTCCTCTGATCACGGAGTCAAAGAGGTTCTCATTGTCATGGAAATGCTCAGGCACAGAGAACATCCAGGACCATATAGGTTCTTCTTCCATTCCTTCCTTATTGCCTTCAGCCTCATACTGGTGGGTTATTTCTCACTCAGTTGACTGAGGACCATCTTAGAGAGTTTTGCGATGCCTTTTGTAAAGGCAAATGATATTTGGTCCCTGCTTGGCCCATCCTTTGGGGTTGGATAGTACCTTTGTGGTATCTCTAGAAGAATAACAAGAACATAGAAGCTGCAGGGTTATCAGTCTTAACAATACCCAGCATTCGTTAGTACTCAAATCCCAATATATCTGTGCCCTGAGAACTGAGTTTGGGTTAAAGTCAAATGCCTGAAACACAGCTTGATCAAGAGAAGAGGTGATGAGCAATGACAGTGTATCTGAGGACCTTCTAATATCTCTAGCTGTGCTATCACTTGAGGGCACTTGCTCAATGTTAGAAAGCAGTCTTCAGCACTGGAATATACTCACTCTGTGGATGGTTAAGATTGTCCTTTTTTCCCCTTGTGTTTTTTTCCCTTGTGGATATTCATATCTTGGCTTATTTCCAAGACTTGCATGATCCCTTGCTAAAAGAAGAGTACTTTTCCTTTGGGAAAACCAACTGGAAATTCCAGCTGGTCTAGAACTAAGTAATTGTAACCATCCTCTAAATGTACTCTAAATGTTTTTTCTAAATGTACCACACTTGCTGTAGGCTTATTGGCAGTGCCTGAAATAAGTGTCTGGTGGGGTCTTGGGAAGCTTTAGATGAAAGTTCTTTCTCCCAGACCTTTGTCTTTGGAGTTTGCTCTTTCTAGAAACACGAAACTGGGACATGTTAAGGAAAGATCTCTTTCCTTACATTTTTCCAGCTTTTTGATGCAGGAAATCCAAGGTGATTTATATGAAGTTTGTTTCGTGTAATTGGTTTGTTCTTCATTCTGTTCTTGTTTCCTGCAGTCAGCAAACATTGAGAGAGTTTTTTTTATTGTTTAGAACGTTTTAAGTTCTGAGGCTGTAAAAAGGGTAAATTTAATAATAGCTGCAAAATAGCAGATGAAGTCAGGAGGGAATTTTGCCCGTTTGACAGAAGATTTTAGACCACTGTTTAATTTTTGAAGTTCTTATTTCCAGAAAGTGCTTCTCTACAATGGAGAATAAACATTTAGTTTTGCAGTACGTTTAAACGTGGTGAAACATGAAGGTGATGAATACTTGTTTTGCTTGTTCAACTGTGGATGATTTTCTAAACTCTTCAGTTAGTTGACTGATCCTTCTGGCGCAGATGGGAGTCAGACCTTCAGAGCTTCTGGGTATTTGCACGTATGCTGCCTTTGCTGGTTCTGTGTACTTTGAAGTAAAGCTTTTGCAGTGATATCAGTGAGAATATATGTCTCTTTTACCATGGGTATACTGAAGATAATTTCTTTCTTCTTCATGTATCTGTTCAATGAAGAACACTATTACACACAATATCTTTTAGGTATCTCAATACAGTGGTGGTACAAGCCACTGGTAAATTGGTGAGCCACAAAAATGGTTGGATGTAATTATTCCCAGTATAGGAAAATGCAAAGTCAGTTAGTGTTCCTTAAGTTTTATTATATAATAGTAAAATGTGAGCTTATGTATGTGTGTATGCATGTATAATAGGAATAATTTTAATTCTAGAAGTTTTACTGTTGTAATGCATGATCATTTCACTGTTCTTAAGCTTCATCTTGCCCCACTGAAATTGATGTTAAAGCTCTCATAATTTTAAAAATAATCATAAAAACTGCTTGTAAAAATAATCTAGTAAATTCTTACTGCTTATACAATCTTAGATAATGTCACTTACTGCATAAATAAATATGCTGGTAAATGTCAGTTTGCAAATAGTTAAAACACTTAATTTTTAAGTTGACTGAAAACTGGCTAATTATCTCCTTCAAGATCCCGTAATCAGGGAGCTGTTATGCCACTGTTGTGCTTTGTTAATGCTTTTGTCTTCCAGAAATGTTTTCAGATATAATTCTAAAACCTTGGAAAAGTGTTACTTTGTTAATAGTGCAGCCACCTGGAAAGTACATTATTAATGAGTACCCAACTGGTCTGTGAAGCACCTGTGTTATTATTATACGATCAAAATACATAGAACTTCAATTTTCTGTACCAATATTAATAAACCACCACAGAGGTAAGTAGATATTGGAGTGAATAGTCACACAGAAAAATACTTTAGCAAAACCTAAGGGAAGTGTTGTATGATTCATTGTATTTTTACTGAAGCCATTATAAACTGGATGTAAGTTATTATTTTTCTTTAAAATCTGAATGTGCTAGGGATTCGGCTCTTGGCACTAGCAAGAAACAACAATTCAAGGATTTTCATAGGCTTTTGTGAGTACTTTTCAATTCTAATCCATTTTATGCCCAGCTACAGTATTTCAGAAGCATTGGCTCTACAGGAGGTATATTATAAAAAAACTTCCAAACCTCATCTTCATTTAAAAACTCACATGAAAGTGTTATGTTTAACAGTTGCTGACAGGTTTAAAAACCTGTTGCACTAACCTTTTCTTAGGGATTTCCTGCTTATTAATTTAATTAATTAGCTTTCCATGTCATTTTTACATACGGTGAAAAATGACAATGAATCTTTAATATTGTCTCTATACTGCAAAGTTGCACTTCTTTAAGCATTAAAATATGGAAAGAACATTAAATATTACAACTGTCATTTTCTGCTTGAATTCTAATTTTTGTAGTTGGCATAAGCATCTTTAACTTGTTTGAAAGATTAACAGACCCTTTGCCTTAGCACAAGGTACAGATTTTGGAATCATCATGTGGTGCTGTGACTAGAGTGCTTCCAAACCACTGCCTGCACTGAACCATCTCAGCACCCTGCCAGACAGCTCCATACTTGTCCTTTAAATACTTTGTGTACGTAGTAGTCACAGTCACAGCACAGTAATAAGAAGTTTAATGCATCATGTTCCTTTCATAAGCATCCGCCAACCAGTGCAGGATACTCTTTGGGCTTACGTGGATGAATTACGCCCTTTACACCTGTAGTTCTTGGCTGTGGCCGTTCCTTGCTGTTCCTGTTTTTGTTCCTTACAGAGCTGTCTGGGGCTAAGCAGCAGCTCTGCAGTGATGATATGCACAGGGAAGCGTAGGGCAGGGGAAGGAAGCATCACGTACCCTGAGGCTTTACACTCAGAGGTTTTGAACACGGTTCTCAGCTAGCGAAAGCTGTCATAGCACCATTGATTCCGTTGACTGCACAGGCTGAAGAGCATGTCTCAGGTACCTTGTCAGGGGTGATCTACCTGGATACTGGGAAGAAGGACCAGCAATAGAGTATGTTGAGTTATCATTGCGGTGAAGCAGCATTTGGGCTGCTCCTGACGTACCTTTTGGAAGGTAGCGAGAATCTCCCTATTGCTATCACAGTCAAGAGGGCTCTGACACTGAGAGAAACCCTGTGGAGTGTTGCTAAAGATGCCATCTTTTAACATGATTTTATTTACTTCTTGATTCCTTTGCATTGACCAGTTAATTGGCTAAAACTTCAAAGAAGATGAAAGGTCAAAGAGGAAACTCGATATGTGGTTTTCAAAGGGAGAGGTGCCTTTAGAGGAAGTGTTAGTATAGTTGATATTCTCTGTAAATGCTCAGCTATGGAAATAGGAAACTAATGTTAGGTGGTCCTGATCTGGAAAGCTTGGCTGAAGAGTGTTAAGTTTCCCTTTGAAGTATATTTCACTAAATATGCCGTGTTCTACTGTATATACAAGCAAGTGATGTTCCTAGGTCGAAAATTTTGTTGAAATCCTTTGGCCTTGATATTTAAGGGTAGTACTGCAGGCCTACTCTTCTGTAATAAAAGTATTGTTAATGTTCATTAAAAAATATATGCTATTTAAAACATAAGCTCAAGAGCAAGTCATAGCCCCCAAAACAGCAATATTTTTCCCCCCATTTAAATAGTTGACTGCGTTGAGATTTCAGGTTTTGGTTATTAGAGAGACTGAAGACTACTGTAGTTAACAGAAAATTGGGCAGCTTCTTTCTTTTTTGAACAATTTCCTAAATACTTTCACAAGTACAGCAAAGCTGCTGCTTGTTTCTGCTGACTCTCGGTATGGTGCAGCATCTTATAGGCGTGGTGCCCGAGGACTTCGTGGTGCACCATAGTGGTCAGATCACCTCAGCTGAGGACAGTAGCTTGGTCAGACTGGGAAGTGATTCCCCAGCTTCTTGCTCTTTGGTGTCTGAGGTTGATAATCTATGCTGGGATCTTTGCAAGAGAAGGATCCTGTTTTACCTGCAGAACGTCGCATAGAATTGGTTTTTTAAAATGTCTTTCTTGACTTATGGTAGAAAAAATTAGGCTTTGAAAAAATTTCTTTTGCAAAAGCAGTTTAGAACAGAAGTACTGTTAAATAAACAATCTGAGTTAGAAGCAGTGAATAAACACAAAACAGCAGTTGTCTTTCCATGTTGTTTTTACATTGACATGCACCCTGCTTTGAGTTATGTAACTTAAGTAATAGGATTGTTCTTTGACCTTCCTAATCTCTTTCTATACTAGAGGTACAAATACTCATGTAAAGTAAAATTTCTTTTTTTCTAACCAGTCTTCACTTTTAGTTATCCATATGTGATGACGATTTTATACTTTAATGCAAAACTGTTGATTCATGGAAGTAATCCTGTGTTCATGCATTATACAAAAGCTATATCTGGTATTGTTGCTATTGCTAGGGGCTGATGTGTCACATTTTTATAAATCTCATTTTTAGAATATCTTATTTCAGCCACCACAGCCCAGTTCTGGTTAAAACCCTGTTATGTTGATCCTAATGCAGTGATGACATAACTAAGAGAGTGAGGGGGCTTATTAAAAACCAGTAATATCCCTGAAGTATTACTTTAATTTATTAAGAATGTAGGAAGTCCTTACCAGTCAAGTGTTCCTAAAGAGGTCGATTTGAATGTGTAAACTAAGTGGAATTTAGCAGTTTTGGTTTATCTTACTTTTTTTCTTCCACTTCCCCCCTGGTTTTTCATCTAAGTTTCTACTTTTGTATTAGGGATCTTATCCTTCATTATTCCCATCTGCCATTTCCAAGGAATAAATCCTGACCTTTTTTCCCTGATGCCTTTATGCTGCTCCATGGGCGAAGGAGAGGTGGTGCTGCCCTTCCAGAGTGCGTGGAGAATCCTCTTGACTGATGGTCTCCAAGATGGATTTCACCACTTGGCTTCCTGTTTCTCCTGTTCCTCACTTCCTACCTCTGCACAGGGCCCCACTGATGAGACAAAGCTCTGGATATCTGTAGGATACCACCTGCCCATGGGAGGAAGCAGGTGGTATCCTACAGGCTCAAAATGAGGATTAAAGGACCATAGTATAACTTCAAGTCACTCTTTGTCACACATTGCTGTGGTGAGCAGAGGGTCTAGGTCAGCAGTATGAAAACTGATATAACCGAGTTTGGTTTAAAGGTTTTCATGTTGCTGAATTCACAGATAAAGCAGCTTGAATTTGGCTCAAACTTTAATGGTGTGAGTGTATAATCAAATTTGAAGGCATTTACATAATTACTGATATATCGGAAGCATTAAGAGACCTGTCATGCATTATTATGCTATCAAACGTGATACCCTTTGTAGACTGTGACACATGGAGTGTTTTTGTTTATACTTTTGACATACTACAAAAGATTGTGTGATGCATTCAGAAATTACATTGACATTATAGCAGTCTCCGTCTCCCTTTTCTACACAGTTTTTCAGAAAGAAGAATGTCAGCCATGGTTTTCTATAATCTGAAAAGGGATAAAAGTTGAGTTAGTTAATCAGCATAAAAACTTTAGATAAATGGGTTTTTTCTACTTCCTGAAGCTCTGACAAAGACGACTTCCTCCTCAGTCTACAGTACTCTCTATTTACAGACTGTGAAGGTTGAAAGTTAGGGAAAGAAAACTTGTTAAATAATGAACAGCAGTAGTTGGAAACAGCGTTTTAGTGTTTCATGTTTGTAGTCTGGAAAACAGTGATGGCAAAATGGAATAGAAACTTCAGGTCTGCAGGATGGATTCTGGATACTGTGTTAATCGGACCATAATCAAGGTTTAAATTATTACAGTTTGTATTTGTATCCTGGTATCTTCTTCCACAGACAAGAATCCAGTAGTCATATTCTTGTTTAGATTTTGATAGGGCTGGTTTGAAAGACTGAAATATTGCCTGCTAATGGGGTAGGGTTATTTTATTTTCTGGGATACAAGACTCACTGAGCTACATTTGTGAGGATTCTCTAAAGATATTATTTTCTATTATACTCCAGGTGCAGGCTGGGGAACTTGTGTAATCCAAGGACTCTGTATGGAACTTGAGTCCACCCTCCCTAATGCTGCGGGGAGATATTTTGATAGTTACGTGTGTTTATCTTAGGTATGTACATTACAGGGACTACGCAAGTTAGAGCAAAGGACATGTCAGTTTTTAGAGAGTGCATCTCGGACATCAACTTGAAAATGCAATATTCCTATTATTTAACTGAATATCTAAAATTTATGGAATTAGTGTATTTTGAATTGCATATCTGTCCATAGCATTGCAGTGCTTGGTTAATGAGAACATTCTGGTAGATGCCACTTGGTAGAAAGCTCTTGTGCCAAATGTCACAGAAGGTTAGTGGCCGAAGGCAGGTAACAACAACAAAGGATGCTTATAAGAAAGTGGAGAGGGCCTCCTCACAAAGGGCATATAGTGATAGGACAAGGGGGAATGACCTTAAGGTGAAGGAGGGTAAGTTTAGATTAGCTATTAGGAAGAAATTCTTTACTGTGAGGGTGGTGAGGCGCTGGAACAGAGAGGTTGTGGACTCCTCATCACTGGAGGTGTCCAAGACCAGGCTGAATGGGGCTCTGAGTAACCTGATTTAGTGGAAGGTTCCCTGCCTATGGCAGGAGGGTTGGAACTAGATTTTCTTGAAGGTCCCTTCCAACCCAAAATATTCTATGATTCTGTCAAATGTGGCTCATCACTAGCCCTGTGTTGCCACAAAAGACAGAGTCATCTTTGGTTTTTTTGAGCAGTAAGGAGTGAGAGAGCAGGGTCTCTGAGGCATTGGCTCAACCGAAGCAAATGTTCCTTTATGAAATCACTCCAGTTGCTCTTATTTCAAGCCTTCTATAGAAGATTAGAAAAGATTGTGCTAGTCTGCTACAAATAGCTCCAGTATCAGTCCATGGCTTTTGATTTTGTTAGAGTAGTAGATTCAAATAGTTCTGCTCACTGTAGTGAATCATCCGTCTGAGGCAAGGATGTTTTCTACCAACCAAACCAAGGCTTTGTTTGGTGATAGGGTTGATTGCTCCTCCAAAGTATAACAAATCCCACTGGAAAGCAAGAATACTTTCACCAAGAGCATGTGGTCCATGATGAAAGTGGAAATGTTTTTCTGGATGAAGTAGATAAGAAATTGAGCGATGCTCATTTCAAACACTTTTATCCTAAACTACTGACCTCCTCTTAAGTAGTCCTGAATTTCTGTCAGCTCAGTAGGAGCCCTGGACTTTCATCTGTCTGTTCAGGATAATACTATGTGTGTGATTATTATACAGTTAAGTTTTTGAGGGATTTATTCCCTGTGTTTGCTCTGCTGCCTGAACCATACCTATCCTGGGAGTTGATTGCAGTATTTATCAAAGCTATGGAGCCCCCATTGGAGCCATCTGTAGGTAGTGGTTGTGCCATCTGTCACTAAAGACTGTGTTCCAGAGGGAGAGACAATATGCACAGACTTCGTCATGCAAAGCCTGTAGGGTATGGTCTCTGATGTTTGCTTTATCCTTCTAATATGTGTAAGTTCCAGTGTTACACTAATTTCTAAACTCTTTATTGCAAGAGGCTTTTGAGCACTACAGTAGCTGGTACTTCATCCTTGCACCTCTGTATGCATTATGCATTTTACTGAACTCTGCACATTCCTCTGAGACGTGAACTATGATCCCTAGTTGTTAAAGACTGCAAGAGTATTAAAAAATGGGCAACACCAAGCTGCAAAACATTTCCAACTAGTATATAAAGCTCAGAGATAATGGCAAGAGCCACAAAAACTAAGGTGCCTTTGGGTGCAAGCATACAATTTTCTGAATATTTTTGCTATGTATTATCAAGGATCACAGCAGCAGCAGATGTTCGAGGCAGCATGATATAGATCGTGTATACCTTTGTGCTATGATTAACTGAGCCAATATCCTTGCACGCTAAGAGATAGGTGACTTAAAAAAGTTTCAAGAGAACATCAGCGGAATACTTCAGGAATGCTTTCCCTGTAGATGTTGCTACCAAAAGCAACATTCAAAATTTTTGTGTGGTGTTTAGTGATCTAATTTGTGAATAGCAGTAGTGGCATGTGATTAGCCACCAAATTTGAAGTGAAATTTGCATTATCTTAAGATGTATCTCATGTTGTATCTGGGGGCAATGTGATGACCTAGACAATGTTTGATGTGAGAACCTACTAATGAAACTGTAGGCCTTCAGGACAGCAATTTTCATGACTTCATATTCTCTCTATTGCACACGCTTAATTGTGGTCCTTGTCATAGGGAAGCATATCTCCTCCTGCTTTGCGGCCATGGGGCCACGAATCCTTGTGCTGCTTCTTTCAACTCTGAGTAAAGCATGGACCAGACACATGCTGGTAACCACAGAGTTCAGAGGCTACTGTCAGATTTGCACATTGCCCAACTCTGTAGCTCATCCACACAAGTAGGACTCCTGAGCTACTCTTATTTGTTTTTGACCACACAGTGTTGGCAATCTGTCAGAAACAGACATGAAATATAAAGCAACAAAGTAGTGGGGCTTTTAGTACATTTTTTTAAAAATGCAACACAAGGAGCAATTTGTACCAATGACAGCACCCTAAAAAGAGGTATTGCATCAGTAAGAGGCAAGTCTATGCACTGCTATGTTAAATGGGAGAGGAACTGATTTAGCATAAGCAAACGAACTTTAAACAAGCCCTATGATACCTATTCTTATTCTGTTACAGATCAGATGTAGCATTAAGAGCCTGTCATGACTTATATGTGTTATGGTTGTGTACTTATGTATGCATTAAAATATTCCAAGAAATACATAGCAAGAACATTATATTGTCAGTGAGAGGTTATGCATGTTTAATCTACACCGAGCTTCTGAAAATACTCATGAAATGTGGATGATCAAACATTTTATTTAAATATTGAATTTGAGGGCATTTGAGTGGATTATTCTTTGTTCTTTATGGATGTTCTCTCGACATGAAATGAAGGGAATATATAAATATATATATTTCCTTTTTTATGTATTTTTTTGCAGCATAGCAAGGACTTGCTTCGTTGCTAGGTAACAAGGTATTGCTTTATTTGCAGGAACAGTAACTGAGTTGATAGTGGAGGCAGTGATTTATCTAAAATATATTAATATGTACTGGAGCAGTAATAATGATTATTGAAATTGCTTATTTTTATGTGCTGCATGCCATGGAAAAAATATATAATCAGTTCATTAGAATATTTCCTTCTACTGTGTAGAATAAATGCTTAATTACTGAGAATGTCCAGTTATTTAGTGAAGCATCAGAATCGGTATAATTTATTTGTTGTCTTAAAATGGGTTCTTTCAGATACAAAACAAGAAGTAAAGTCGTACCAAAATAAGGGGATTTTTAAGGTGTAGCTATAACTGTCCATTCATAGTTTTTTTGGCCTTTCACAGACAGGCTTGCTTTTTCAGCAGCAATACATTTTCCTCCAGGGATCAAGGCCAAAGCTGCCAGTCACCAGGGCAGGAGCTGGCTCCTTTCCTGTGGCAGGCTGCCATCTCGGTTCTGCCTCCAAGAAGACCGGCAGGTGGTCTCCAGGCCACTCCACTGCCTCCTTTCTCACAGGAGTCTGGAAATTCAGAATGGTCACAGTTGCCTTCAGGGTAAATGCTAATGCTACCTGCTGCCACTGCTGGCACGGTGACTGACTGGGTGGTGCTGGATGCTGTATCCGTGACCAAAATGTCGCTGCTGTTCATTGTGCTCAGTTTTGCTGCTGTTCGTGAGAGGGAAGCATATACGGCCCTGGTGGAGTCCCCATCGACTTGGTGCTCGCTCCTCTTAGGTCGGGTTACTCTTAGCCAGGTGACCACCTTCATCCCTGTCTGTTCTGTGAGATATATTAACCAGGTCTCACTAGTGTTCATGGATGCAGGAAGACTGAGTACGTGGCGGAGGATTTCTGTGGTCATGCTGAAGCAGAACAGTTGTTCTTTCAGGGCAGTGGAAGCCGTATTGACTCAGGAGAAAGTTGTCCTTCAGCATTAGCCAAGTTAGTGAATGTGGTATGGCCGAACATTTTTTTAGTATGATTCATGGAACCCTAGAATATCCTCAGTAAGAAGGGAACCACATGGATCATTGAAGTCCAGCTCCTGGCCCTGCACAGGACCAAGCCCAAGAGTCACACCCTGTGCCTGAGAGTATTGTCCAAATGCTTCTTGATCTCCGTCAGGCTTGGTGCTGTGACCATTTCCCTGGTGGTTCCCATGCCCTCTGAGTGAAAAACCTTTTCTGATATGTAACCTGAACTTCTCCTGACTCAGCTTCATGCCGTCCTCTTGGGTCCTGTCACTGATCACCAGAGATAAAAGATCAATGCCTGGCCCTCTGCTTCAATTTGAGTCACTCTTGCCTAAATTTTTGACACCTTTCCTTCTTGCAAGGACTGAAGTTTAATAATAAATCACATGTATAATTCTGCTATTTTTAGGGTAAACATTGACTTTTTCCTCATGTCAATCAGTTTTTAGCAGCTGCAAATCTTTTTTAACCTGCAAGATAACCCATTAAACTTTGAACTTTGGTTTCAGATATCCACATACTGCTCCAGAAATCTTCACCTCCACTCATGCAGATTTTCTCACCCGGCTGTTTTTACCTTTAAAAAGGCTATTACTCTGTAGTCTTGATCATTCTGTTGCATTGGTTTGTTGAGGTTCGTTTTGCAAAGCAAGATCCTGCTTAATTTAAATAAAATGCGGTGTTTATCAGTCTCTGATGGAGAACAAGAGTAGTCTACAAGGGACAGCTGATGAGCAGGAAAAAGCAGGATAGAAGAGATGGCAAAGTTTATCTTGACGTGCCTCACCTGTGCTAAGAAGTATTTGCAGCTGTGGGTAATGTTGCAGCTTGTAGTTTCTGTGTTGTATCACACTTGACATTTTCCCTTAGACCTCTAATGACTTCTAAGACAGTCATCGACATAATCATTTCATAAGTAAATAGCTGCAGGCTTGGACAGTGTCTTAAGAACTAAAGTATTGCTGATCTTTTGGCTTCCATTTCAGCAAAAACAATGAGTAAATAAAACGAGGCAAAATGGCATTCTCACAGTATCTGGCTTTCCTGAAAAGTTGCAGAAAAGAAAAAAAAAGCCAAAGCACAACAGAGTTAAAAAGAATAAAATTAAGAAAGCTGTTTCTATATCTATAAATGTAGAAGATCAAAAGAAATAAAAGGAAAACAGGGCAAATGAGAGAAAATGGATGCTGCAATAACAAAAGAGCAGCAATTGTGCTTCAGCATGAGTCAAAAAGGACAAATGTAAGGATGGTTCTCTTCTATAGATCATCAGAAAGAGAAGGTATTTCGAGCCATCGCTGGATGAGGCCTTCAGTATATACAATTCTGTTATCTTGAAGTTAGAGGAAATTTTTTTTTTTTTACGTTTTCATGTCCTATCAAGTGAAAGTTACGCATTAAGGAAACATGCATCCAGGGTTGGTCACTGCCTGTCTGACCATCCTCACCTCACTTTCACCTCTTCTGACAGCACCTAGCTGCAGTGTGTTAGGGCTTGGTGTGATTTATCTTGGCACTGGGAGCATCTAGAGAACCCTTGGATCGTCACTGTCAGAGGCATACTAACATGGACTGTAGGACTTCCTTAACTCCTCAGATTTAGTAAGCTTTGTGTTTCATTTCACTGCTGTTTAAAATTCCCCAGTAGTAATAATGAGACTGTCAGAGAACAATATTTGCCTGCCTGATGTTTTGGTTATTTGAGCAGCCAGGTTGACGACTTGGTTCTTCGCTGAATAGAAGATCACCTGTATGGCTATTTTGGTAAAAATGCTTTCTTTTGTGGATAAATCATCGAAGAACTGGTGTTTTTCTAATTTCAAAATACTTGAATATGTTAGTGTAGGTGTGTTATAAGCTCAGAAATCAATCTGATCCTTGCTCTTCCTAAGCATCATATCTCTCTTTCCAGTCTGCGTCAAAAGAACGCTGTGTATAAATTTTGAGTGTGCATACTCAGGTGAGAGGAATCACTGAAGACAGTTGCTTAATTAATCACTCTTCTGACAGGAGCGTGGAATGACATTCACTCTACATGAACGTCATGTCATTTAAGTAAACACGAGTGCACAGCCTAGGTTTGTTTTGCTGACTTGTGTTTATCGTTGCAGAAGGACAGAATTGAATCTAAATTTGGAGTGCTTTAACTTTTCTGTTATAAGCAAAAGAATACTAAGAGCAGCACGATCCTTTTATTTGATGAAGTGAACAGTAATTAAATAACTGCAGTTATATAGAGTTACGTAAGAAATAAGATTTGATGTTCTTGCTCTGAACTGTGTTATTAAAAAATGTGTATTTTAGCATTTTTAGTCACTGATTTACTCCATTAAAGTTTCCTTTTGGGGAATACTTTTTAACCTAAAGTACTATGATCTTGCAGTGATTCTGTTGGTCTTTCAAACTGATTGGGCATTTGAGCTGGAAGAATGGTTTCTTTCAGAGATATTAAGTTCCCACAACTTTAATGGAAGTGAGTAGATGGAACTCTTTTAATATCCTCATTGTGGCGAGGATATTGTGGCGTGCACTGCTGAGGGTAGGAAAAAGCACAGTTAAGTAGTAGAGCCATGATGGGAAGCTGAAATTACAATGAGGATGGAGTAAGCTGAAAATGATACAGAGAGAGGAAGAGTTCTGCTGTGGGCCAAGGGAAGGATCGTGGAGACATACATGAAAATCCATAGGAAAATGTGCTGTTATTTATGCTCCTGGTGGTACTGGTCCATCACCGATTGCCTCTTTAAAACTGGTCACTGCTTGATGAATGGCATTTTGGCTTAAGCAAAAGCACTCAGTTACAGGTGACTTCTCATGCTGCTCTCCTCACTGTGATGGTGCACCCTGACTGATGAGAGCCAGCACCTGGTGTACTCGTCTTCCGCCCAGAGAAAAAGCCAGTGCCACACAGGAGCTGGATCGAGCAGAATGACACAGTTTGGGAGAAAGTTCCTAGGTGTATGTGTTGGGAAGGCAGAGGCAGATAAATATGCCTTCTATCTGGGATGGAAGGCACTGGAGTGATGTGATAGATGGTGGCATTAGAAATTCACTTCTGCTTTCTCACATATTTTTAATCAGATATTTTACTTTTTTTACAAGGATTAATGTTTGCCAGTCCTTGATTTGGATTTTCTTTATATTTTTGATCAGTAAATGCAATGTCTATTATGTAGCCACAATGATTTTTCACTTAAACAAGCAATCCATGAGAAGAAGTGTTGTTATCTTCATAAATATACTCATTAGTTAATGAGAACAAAGACCACTATAAGAAAATAGTGTGGAACATCTGATTTTAGGCTTGCAGAGAGCAAAGATGGTGAATCACTTCTTACGGTGCCTGGCCAGATAGCATACATGGTAGATGTTTTTTAATGGTCTTATTTCACCCATTCTGATTGTGTGGATACAGCAAGTAAAGCCAGGATGATTTTATGAATAAGGCACGGTGTTAGGATTTAGAATATATGGTTTTCATTCCTGTTAGTATGCCAAGTTTCACCTGCAGCCTCAAATTTTTCAGTTAAGCCACATGTGCTTCAGGTTTGCATTTGTTCAAAAGAAAATAGGAAAGAGAAATCAAATTAGTTTGTTTTTCCCCTCTGCACTGATAGAAACATACACTTGCATTATTCAAAGACTCGAGAGCCACGCTCTCATCAACAATACAGAATCAAGTGACCACATTGCAACAGGGAAGGTTGACTCTAAAATTAAAGTCAATGCATTAAAAAATAGGCTTGTAGCCTGATGTGTGTACTATGATAAGACTCGCTAGAGTACAATAAAGCTTGATCATATGCAATGTAGGATAGTGGATTAAATTTCTTAATTGCTAATAATAAGTAATCCTCATGTCTCCAGGGTATATAGAAGGTTGAAAAGCAGCCAAACCACTGCATTTTCATTGTGTCAGTCTCCTTGGCAGTTGTCTGTGGAAGCATGCTGATGGGCAGATGGGAGGTTAGGAAGAGCCTGTGGGTATGTATGGCATTGCTGTCAGGTTAATAAATTACATGGGTCCACTGCAAAGTGGGCACATAGAAGGATATTGTATATTCTTCTGTGACACTCCAGCATGGCATTCTTCTGGCTCAGGGGACTCAGTTATTCATTGCTCTCTCCCTCTCTTAATTTAATTTGTGAGCTCATTTCACAGTAGCCTATTCTACTCCTAATGCTTCTACATAACATTCCAGAATACTAGAAGTGTATAAAAGCAATGAGAAGAGAATAGACCCCTGAGCTTGGACTGTGTTTTTCACTGTGCTAAATTCGTGTTTTACTGCTCATAAGCTCTCACTCTACAAAACCTGTGCTGCTGTTATAAGATGAAATGCGTAGGTTTGGATTTTATTTTTCTAGGAAGCTGGATAATAGATGTAGAAGTGATGCATACAGACACATATCAGAATAGTTCTGTGTTATATTTCTGTATTTGAAAGTAAAGCTCAAAGAACAAGTCTTTTATTCTCCTTCACATTTCTTTAATCATTTTTTAGCGTGCTGTGAAATAAAACATACTGTGTCATATTTTTCTTCTTAAATCACCTTGCTCTGCCCTCTTCTTATTTATGTAGTGAAGCAGGAGGCCATGTCCAAGCACTTGTACTTTGCTCCCTGCTCTCCAGTTCCAAACTCATTTGATGATTTATTGCCCTTTTTCATTTCATCTTGATGGCCCGTGTCTTATCTTATACTTTACCATGGAGTGATAGAAGTCCTGGATGCCTGAGATGCAAGGACAAATCTTAACCAAATGGGATGCATCCAGTTCTCTTCATTTCACCGAGGGTATCATTCTTCTTGAGACCTGAGATCCTTGTAAGCTTCTGCGGTAGTAAAACATGGGTGTTAACAAAGCAGTCTGGAAACGTTGAGAGTTGACAGTATAGGATCAAGAGCAGCTATTAGTAAAAGTTGCTAACACCTGCATCTTATCCTAACATATCACTGAAGTTGTGACTGGGATGAGCTATCTGTGGCTCTTAGCACCGACAGCCTGGGCGAAGTTCCTGTAGAGGAGGGAGAAACACATCAGAACTGCAGGTTGTCCCCAGCTTGTCTCAGATCTGCCTCAGTTTTACACACTGAAGCAGTGGGTTGGCAGGAGAGGATTAGCACTAACAGCAGTGTCCTTTACACCCGAGTCTCAACAGAGCCCTTTACAGAACACAGTCAGGGAGAGATATCATCATACAACTTCTCTCATCTTTGCATATGGTTTTGGGTTTTGTAGTGTGATTACACTTGGGTCCAAGCTTTTCTTTGCATCCCTCAGAGACTGTAAATTCCTTCTACTTAAGTGAAAGTTAGAATTGTTGATAACTCAGTGTTGTGAAAAGCTGAAGCTTTGTTACCCTTCCCTAAGGTGCCCTGTTCATTTTGTTTTATGAACCTCAAGGAAAAGGTTGTCAAGTTTGGAAATAAGAGATTTCTCTTAACTAGAATGTGCATGTTGCCTGAAAGTCTAATTTGGTCTCTGTAAGGCTTCTTTCTTGCCCTTATGCAGTAGTAAGGTGACAATTTACAGTAGGGTTGCTCCAGCTTGGGCAGATTGTTCCAGTGTGCAGAATTTGGAAGTTCAGTTTTCCTTTAATTAGTGATTATCTACATGATGAAAAACTAGTCAACCTCAGGGCTTGAAATACCATAGGGAAAAAAGAAGTCATAATTCAAAACTGTCTATGCAGTCATGGGATTTGTGCATTTGTCTTCCTAAAAAAAGCTGAGATTCAAAAGTTTGTGATTTTGGGAAGATAGACTTTGTTGAGACTTGTGATGAAATCACAAGAGTGGAAGACAATATACAGGATCTGCTTACTCTCACCATAACTGTGCCATCTCTGAAATTGAAATCAAAAGTAGTCCTAGGGTGTTTTTCTAGCTCTGAGTATAAGCAGCTATTATATTGAATATATTTGTAGGGTAGGTCTGCTGAATAAGAAAATACTATTTTTACGCAGTCAGCTTTCATTCTACCATTTCATTTTAACTTTACCCATCCTTTTCAGTTCTGCAGTGCAGTGTAATCCCTATTTTATTGGAGTACAGCATGTCCAAGCGAGACACTGGCTTCATTCCAGTCGATGGTATTTTGACTCTGACATCAAGAAAACCAAGTTCTCATCCTTGTTACCAGTACGTGGTTGAAAGAGAATCTTTCACTCACATTAGATCATTGCAGGCAGGTAATTTATAAACTTGTGGAAAATATTTTAGGTGCTTTCAAAGTTCTAGTGTATTTATGCTTTGTTACTAAACAGTGTCAAGCTGATATTCAGTGTACATTCAGAGATTCTTACAAAGCAAAGATTCCTTTGGGAACAGGGCGCCTCAGACCAAGAACATAAGTGTAAATCTAGACAAAAAATAAAGTGTTAGCGCAGATCGAAACATGAGCAGTTTCTACAGCGAATATAGGTTGTGCAGCCCCAGATGTCCAGCATCCTGGTACTTCCAGCAAGCTGAGAAGGCTTCTCACTGGGTTTTTCTGCCCTGGAAAAAGTACATGGCTCCACAGGCAAGGGGGAAAAAAAAAAAAAAAATGGGGGCATTTTGATTCTCCTTGGAGGATTTTGTTGTTAATATTTAAGTTAATGAAATGCCTGACCTATTGAATTATTTTCTTAACCATTTATCCAGCTTTAAAATGCATGAAAAATTCAATGCCACTAACATAGCAAAAATGATTTAAATGTGTGTTCCTTGAGTGCATAATAATCTGCAGTGTATAGATAACTTTCCAGTTTGCTGCACAGAGATTTATCTGTGCAACTTTGAGCTAAGTTAAAATAATGATGTACATTTTCCCATTTAATTTTAGATCCTATTTTTCAGTATATGGGTCAGCCTCTTAAGTCAGTCTTGCATTAGTCTTGTTGCACAAAGCAGGTTTAGAACTGCAATCAGGTCTTCCACATTTTCATTTCTTTAAAATACTGAACTGTAAATGAGATGATTTTATCTAGAAATACAGATGTGTCCAACAACAGTTCTTGTCTTCTTGCAATCTGCACAACAAAAGTTATATTTATCCTCTGAAAGAAATTATTTTTACTAGTGACTCTTCTGCTGATAAATCTCTGGAGTTTTTTTAACCTTTCAGGAATTAGAGAGTTTAGACAGAAAATTTTTTTTCATCTCATCTTAATCTCAGTTGTAAATTTTATCAGTGTTTGCTATCTCACTTGGCCATGTACTTTCTCTGCTGTTGTGAGGAACATTTTAGCACAGTAACTTGTGTCTGTGTTTTTGTTTGGGGTGGGGGAAGCTGCCTTCATTTTGAACTTAAAATAGATTGTGTGAGCCTCTGTGAGAACATCTGAATAAGTGATTCCTCATCTGCGTACCCCAGAAAGCTGTGGCTTAGCTCCCAGTTTGCTCTGACCTGGAGCATATTGATGCTACTCAAATACAGCCTTTGGTGGTCTCTGTTTCTCAGGCACGTTGTGGCTCTGCTGCAGTAGTATGAGGGGTCTCTTGTGCATTATTCTTTCCTGTTTTCTAGCCATTGTGGGCGTACAAAGACGGTAACACACATCACGCACTTTTACTTAAGAGTGGGTGTATTTATTTAAACCCCACATACTTGCACACCAAGTGTTTGGAATCAACTCAATGAATCATGCCGGTGCAAGATTCATTATACTTTCCTTTTTATGCCTTAAGACTATGCCTTTGTGAGGAGGGTGGTCTGAGAGATTTGTCAGTACAGGTCACTGGAAGGTATCTCCGAGAGATACCAGCCCAGGTCTTGTCCATGGAGCGCTCTGTATTTAGAGTTTTTGTACTCTTCATATATGGAGATTCTTCCTGCCCTCGATTTATTTTTGATTCAGGCTTTGTTAATGCACATTTTCTTATCACACACTCAGAATAAAAATGTGGTTGAAGTTAAAAGAATAAGTGACTGCCCTTGCACAAAGAGAAATCTATACATATATATATATATATATATGTATTCTAGATATACATCACATGGCCTTTAATCTTAACAGGTCATATGAAGTGGTGAGCTGTGAGGTAAATACTGCCCTTTTCCTATCCCTGATTTTAAGAGGTATATGTGGGGGGGTGGGGAAAAGATGGCTAGCATAAGCTTTTGGCTCTTTACTGCCTATTGAAAAATAATTCCGTGCAAATCTTATGGTAGACACTTTTCATTGTGCTTGACAATTGTTTCACAGCTTTACACATGTTTTAAATGAGATAGCTGGACTACATTGCTTTAGCATTTAAATGAAGCCAAATTAGTATTCTGTCAGCAAGCAGAAGGGGTTTTTATACTAGAAAGGTGTAGGAGGGAGATGGATAATGAGGGATGAAACTTGCTGATACAAACACATGCCATATTTTGTTAAAAAGATGAAGTTCTGAACCACTGAAGCTTGTAAATTACTAAAGATGACCCATGATGATTTTAACATACATGCTGCTGTTCCTGGGGGCTTATGAAATTTTATATTAAAATGATACAATGGTAACATACAGGTGTAAATTTTTATATTTTCTAAGTATTTCCTGCATCATGACACAGTAATAATTTTTGGTTTAGACAGTAAGAAAATGTATCCTGGTGAGGAGACTTCATGGGATTTTAAATACCTAAAAATTAGATGCACACTTTTATACAAAAAATAATTGATAGCAGGAGCCCATGTTCGAAAAATCAGTTCTTTCTTCAAAATGTTACTAAATAGGCGTCCATTCTGCAAAATGCTTCCTATTGGTAAAACTTTGTGTTCTCTATATGTTTTATCTCAATAAAGAATTAAGCAATCATACTATGTGTGGTAGTAAACTCAGTCGTCCTAGGTCACAGCTGATGAGGGGAGGTGGTTGCAGTTCTCCTTGCAGCACCACTTGTACACAAGACTGCACAGACCATGAAAGAATAGAAACGTATGTGGGTGTTTGTTCTCTTCATTTCCACGGTATCCTAGAGTTGCAAAATAAGGACAGAGATTGCTGAAGAGTGAGGCGGTCTTTTTCTGCAACCCTGAGTGGTTGTCCTGTAAATAATGTATATAATAGACGTTAAACATACATTAAAAATTTTAATTACGTGGTTATTTCACTACTTATGGAGGAGAGCGGATGCCATTAAATCAAATCTGATTTTATTATTAATCCTGCTTCCTTTCCGTTTTCCTGTGGACTTTTTGTCTTACTTGTTGGTCAGCAGTTTTTGCTCATTCTTTTGCTGTCATTTCTCCCTGTCACCTCTGCAGTGGTTGGCTGGATGAGGTGGAAATATGGTTGCAAGTGCAGATAAATTGCTGAGCTGGGTGGTGGATGATGGGTAAAGAAATGAAGGGGACCTAGAAGAAAGCTGCAAGGGAAAAGGAGTTTGGGGTCTGTTGAGCTAAAAATAATATGCAAAGAGAGAGAGGTAGAAGGTTGACAGAGAGAGAAGGAAGTTGAATTTGCAAAGAAGAAAATAGGAGAGTTACCCAAACAGCCAGAAGAGACAGATAAAATATTCTACTCTGGTTATCACAAAGGCCTTCTGATGTCACCTGCTGATATCCTTCAAATAGTTGCTTTTTAATTTTATTGTAAAATGTTAATCCTTCCATTAGCTATTTCTCATCTGATTACTATAATGACCCATTTTCTGGTCTTCCTATTCTTCTCCCGTGTTATTCATCCTCTTAAAATTCTGGCACTCATTTTATCTCTCGTAGGTTCCAAATTCTCATTTTGCCTTATTATTTCAGGAGCTTGCGTTGGTTGTATCTGCAGTTAAGAAGCAGATTAACGAAACTTAACATTTGCATTTTAAGTTCTCAACAGGTATAATTCCTTGTACAGTTAGCACTTAGTTGTAACTTGTGGGTCTCTCGCCATCTTTTCATTTATGATTTGCACATGGCGTTTTGTCATTTGTTTGCTTTCCCTGAGCATGGATCCGGAGAAATCCCTGGCCTGTACAAGGTCTTATTTCCCCTTGGTCTGTAAGACAGATGTAGATTGTAATGTTCTACAGTGCTAGCTCTCTCTGAAGACGAGAGCATTCGTTGGTGCCTAAGATGAAGCCAGAGACGAAGCATGCAGCAGTGCATTCAGCATGACCCTGTTTGCAGCAGCAGAGCTGCGCGACGGCAGCGAAGCAGCTCCAAGCAGCAAGGGCACGCTGAGGTGCTGGTAGGAAACTTTGTGCACTGTAGCATTCCACTGTGCTTCAAACTCCATCCCTAAGCCTACCAGCAACATGGTTTGAACTGGAGCTTCTGTGTCAGTCCTCAGAAGGCTCTGCCAGCAGAGAGCTGTTGCCTGGGAATAATCTTGACATTTCAGGGAGCTAATCAGTGCACTGTGCTCTGCTCCCTGTTTTCCGAACTGAAATACACATTTCCATATCCTGAGCAATTCTGAAGAGCCAATACATTCAGTGTTTTCACCCAGAGAGTGGTTGGGCACTGGAACAGGCTCCCCAGGGTCACAGCAAGCCTGACAGAGCTCAAGAAGCGTTTGGACAATGCTCTCAGGCACAGGGTGTGACCCTTGGGGATGGTTCTGTGCAGGGCCAGGAGCTGGACTTGATGATCCTGACGGGTCCCTTCCAACTCAGCTTATTCTATGGTTCTATGATTTTAAAGTGTTTTGCTAATTTTATGTATAATTCTATATCTTCGAGTGTGAAGAATCTGGATCATTTTTCCCAGTCCATCCATCCATGACACGCTTTGACGGCAAAAACCTGTCTTTACCACTCTTGTGCTGGTTCTGTCCTTTGGGCCCGTAGCCAGGAAGGGCACCTGGCTCACGGGGCTCCGTGGGAACATCAGCGCTTGGTAAATTCCTTGTGATCAATGTTCATTCATGAAAGATCATTGGACCAAGTTCAGGGTGAAACACAGAAAAAGTTCATGAAAATTAAGAAATTTCCCACTGCTAAGCCTGTAGGTTTTAAGGCAGAACTATAATATAACGTTTCAAAAGCATATTTTAAATTCAACACAGTCATTTCCTCACAATTCTGTTCAGAAATTTGGTTTACTTATGCAGTTGAATATCTGTGAAAAATCTCTTTGAGAAGAAAATATGGACACAAAATATGAATGGAAAATATTTTATGATTCATAGGTTCTTATTACAGCAGAAACAAGTAAGTTTAAATGTCAGGATTCTTAAAATGAGAAAAGGCTTACACTTTTCTGGATCCAGATCTGGATCACAAATACAGGAAGAATTAAAAAACCTACATAAACGAGATGTATGCTTGAATAGTAGACTTTCTAAAACTATGCTTAACAGTGACTAAATTTAGGCTTGCTGACTAATTTGAAAAGCCAAAATGTTATTTAGTTCTCTAGTACAACTCAGAAATACATTTTAAGTAAGTCATGTGAAGATACCTCAGGTGGCTACATATTAGAACATAGCAAATATGTAGGTTACATTATCATCTAATTGTCCATAATAAGAGTTTTTTTCTCTTTGCTTGTTATTTATATAAATCTACTCTTCTGATTCATTATTAATCACAGTTCATGTGGTGTTTTGGTGTAAAATGTTCATGACAGGATTTCTTATGTTATAGTGAGTTAATGTGATCTGTACTGTAGTGCACGTTTGTGACAAGATGATATAGAAACTTAATTGACTTCACGATAATGCCTCTGGCTATTATACCTAATACTATAAATTAAGAGATATAAATCTACATGTAAACTAATCTCTTTCTTTGCTGTAGCAAAACTTGTCATCCCAAACAAATGTGGATTTTCATGGCATTATTTCTCATCTGAATGGTGATTATTTAACATTGTAGTAACATTTGTAAAATAGGATTAAAATAGAGTGTGATCTTCATAATGCATAATTGGGCTGAATCAGTTATATAAGATTTAATTGAAGAAATGTGAAAGTGATTTATTTCGAAAATACAGATCACATGAGAGAATATAATGAGCTCTGAGTATATCACTGAACAGCACTACGGGGGAATAATTTGGGCAGGAGGATACAGCTACTGGATATTTGACTGAACATCAGTCAACAACAGAACACCAAAAAAAAGACAATGATATATGAATGTTGTGCATAGTAGCAAGAGGAGTGTGTATAAAAACTTGCAAATTTCTGTCCCCTAGTGTGGTTCCCTTCATATTTTGCTTGGGATAATATGTTTATAGATTGTATTCTTTCTGTCCGCTTAAAACAAACTAGGAAAAGAAAACTAATTTCTATTCTTGGTCAGAGTTTTGCAAAATTGTATGTGTGGTACAATAAATGACTTGCAGAAGAAAGTAAAACTGTTTAGAATGATGAATTATTTTCATAAATCAGTGAGGACAAAACAAGAGATATAGAAGTGACCATTTAGGTTAGATATTAACAAAAACCATAATTCAAGAATCAGCAGGATTAGTTGTTGAGTTAAAGATCTTTATAATCATAGGATCATTTAGGTAGGAAAAGACCTCTAAAACAATTGAGTCCCACTGTTAAGCTAACAATGCTAAGTTTAAGCTAGCACTGCCAATACATTTGCTGAATGACAATATTTAGAATTACAAAAAGATGTGACTAGAGATTAGGGAGATCCTTGACAACATTCAGTGTGGTTTGGAAATCATTAGAGATGTGATTCAGGGCATCTGATTTCTTGCAGCATGGACAACTATCCTGCAGCTAGCTGAACCCACAGGTTTGATAAATCAGTTTGGTTTCATGGAGGTACAAATATCTCCTCATGTAACACTCTGCAATGTAAGGACCTGCTGGTGTTACCGCTACTGATGGGAAAAGTGAGGAATGGAATCCTTGGAACTGTTTTTCCTTCTTTTAACTTTATTGTAAGGGTTGGATGGGGTTAAGATAAAGAACAAGAAAGTCAAAGCCTGAGCCAAGGAGATGAGGTTTATCCTTCCTTTGAGGAGAACCTTCCTTTTTCAGGAACTTATGATAAGGCTGAAGAGAAAAAGGAGAAAGAGTGGAGGTGTAGAAGACATGATGCACTACCCTGTACGAGGAGTCAGTCCTGTACAGCCCTTCTCACTGAGAAAATTCGTATAGAATTTGTAGCAAGAAAGCCTTTCCCATGACAACCCATTCATTGGTGGGTTTTGCCAGAATGCTTCATTAATAATGGATTTGCCCAAACAGCAGATTCAAAAACATACATCTATATTATTTTTCATTTATAAAATAACTTTCAGGACAAGAAGTTTGAGATGAACAAAATTTTGCCAGTTTTCACTGTTAATATGAAATTCGGTTTATCTCTTTTTTTATTTTAACCGTAGTACACAATCAGCCTCGTGGTTGGAGAGCTTTTCAGTGCAGCTTGCTTTGTTCTTTTGGTTATGTACAAAAATGTTTCTTCCTGAAGCCAGACTAATGTTGAATGTTTAATGAAGGAATCTGCATAAGAAGATATGTATGATCTGAACTGCCTTGTGGTTTCAATTTCTCTAAAATCACGCAGACAATAATCTTTTCTGTTGGAATTCGTTGTGTTGCTCAGAGCCACATGGGAAGAACTTACTTGAGCTATTGACGGATGAATATTTTTGCCACTTCATTTGTATCCTTTTGTAACCCCCCTTTTTGATGGTATTCCTTCCTGCTCTTACCTCAAAGCATGAAAGAAAAAGATATTTTGAGACATGGTTTTGCTGTCCCCTTGCTGCCCCTGGCAGAGTTAATCCAGCCGTCCTGCTGTGCTTATAGAGCCTGTTCTTTCCCACCCACGGTGCTTCCTCCTCACAGATTAAGAGTCAAAGTACAGGATGATGCTGGCTCTGCCTGTGATGTATGATTCTGCTCTGCCGTGGTGGCCATTGCCTTTTTTTAAGATAAGGACTATCATTGATACCGTCGTGACAGCATTAAGGATACGAACAAAGCCAGGATATAAGGGAGAACTAACAGCTTTTTTAAAGCCATATCATGTATTTGGAAAATGTACAAGATTTGGAGTTAAGAATCTGGCAAGCAACGTCACAATCCAAACTGAGTGTAGATTAGTCAAAATTTCCCTTAATTTATTTAAAGTAGGCTGATCAATCAGACTACCTGAAAGAAAACAGTGGATTACTATAGCTGGAGTTGAGATGACTTGGTAGCTTTTACGTATGCAGCAGCTTCTTCCGTTTGGTGTCAAAGGATGAGGCTGATGAAGGTGGATGGGAGTCTGAAACTTAGGGAGAGGGGCTGGCATTTAATTCAGTAATTGTTTAATGAGCAAAGATTACAAACCAAGGTAGTAAAAAGATGTCTGGAAAAATAATTAGATGGAGAATTTTTTTTTATTAATTATTTTTATGCTAAGCTTGTATGTCACAACGTAACCTATACTGAGTTTATCAGTTATTCAAAGTTTATTCTTCTAGAGAGTGTCCTTGCTGAAAGAAAAGTGATGGAATTGGTCAGCTGGCTGTTGCTGCAGTGCAGGTAGAGCAATAATTGAGAATCCTCTTTACATTGTGTCGTATCTGTTGGTGCATATTTCCTGTAAATTAATGAAATCAAAGTCTTGATAGTGGTGACATTCCTGGATGGCATAACACATGGTGCCCAAAAACAAAGTTAAAGCTGCCTATTACCAGGACATCACGTAATGTGTTCTTCCTCCAGTGTGGCAGTGTCAGTGACAGTGGTGTGGCCAAGGGTAAGCAGCCACTCTGCTGTAGGGTGAGTCCACGCTGATTGCTGTTAAGACAGGAGCTGCTGAGTACTAAAATGCATGGGCTCATAGACCACGGTTTCTGCTAAAGCATTTGCTTTATGACTCTTTACAGGCTTTTTTTATCCTAGCTGCCCTCTTCCTTTGGGTGGTCCATTGTGAAAGAAGCTGCAGATTCACTGTAGTGGGTTCACCTCATGTTTGGCTTGTGCTGCTGGAAGCCCAAGCAGCTGCTGAAAATGAGATTTCCACGTCTTCTTCTTTCTTCCATCTCTGGCTGTACTTTTCAGCCCATTTACTTGTGCCAATGTTAGCATTTCTGTGATCAAGGAACGAAGGAGACGAGGAGCTGGCCATACAGAGAGCTGCTACCTGCCCACCTCCCAGGTCCGTTTTTGGAGTGGATGGGATCCCAGGAGTGAGATCCCTGGGAGGTTGCTCTGCTGCAGCTGCTCACACTGCAGCCCAGAACCCCTCCTGCTGGACCAAACCCTGGTATTTCTTTTTGCAGATCTTTCTTCTAAGGAAGCAGTTCCACGCAGTTTTCATGAGATTTATAGGACAATGCACCTGTGTTTTGGCAGTGAGTTGGGATAGGTTGAGGCCTTAGGATCATGCTGTCAGTTCATAGTAGTAGATTACTGACATTACCAGTGATGGCTCTTGTATTGAAGCCTACAAACTCTGAAAAGTTTTATCATGACAATAGTTTTACAACTTTTCCCTTAAAAAAGCATGCTGGAGTGTGTCCAGAGAAGGGCAATGGAGCTGGGGAAGGGTCTGGAGCACAGATCCGATGAGGAGTGGCTGAGGGAGCTGGGGGTGTTCAGCCTGGAGAAAAGGAGGCTCAGGGGGGATCTTATCACTCTCTACAACTGCCTGAAAGGAGGCTGCAGCCAAGTGGAGATTGGCCTCCTCTCCCAAGTTACAAGTGACAGGACAAAAGGAAATCACCTCAAGCTGCACCAGGGGAGATTTAGTTTGGATATCAGGAAAAAATTTCTTCACGAAAACAGTTGTCAAGCACTGGCACAGGCTGCCCAGGGAAGTGGTGGAGTCACCATTCCTGGAGATATTTAAAAGATGTGTAGATGTGGCACTTAGGGACATAGTCTAGTGTTGGACCTGGCAGTTTTAGTTCTGTGGTTGGACTCAGTGACCTTAAGGGCCTTTCCCAACTTAAATGATTTCCATGATTCTGTGGTTTAATGGTAGCACCGCCTGAATGAAGCCATAGCCTCTGTGCATAGATCTGTCTTGAACTAGGTATTCAAGAGTGGAATCGATGCTTTAAATATGAATGTTTTACAATACAGAAAAATAGTTTTACTAAACTGAAATAATTGTGATGCAGAAGTAATTAGGTCTTCATGCATGTATCTGGTAACTGGCAAACATACCAAGAAGCTAAATCTGTTCTGGATAGAATTTCTTAACAAGATTAGTTCTGATCCGCAGTCCAGGTCCTTCTCTCCACTGTTTGGGTTTTCTTTCTGTATGTTGATGATAGTCTTTCTGCACTCATTGTATGTCTAAGGAATGTTGATGATTTAAAAGAAAAACCAAAAAAAATATAGAGAGACTTTCATTAAACTCTAGTAGTGTATTTAACTACTAAGAGAAGTAAACAATTTATTTCCAATTTTAATGTATTTATATCTTTATAATTAACTGATACTATTCCCATATTATAGAGCTTACCTTTTCATGACAACCTTGGTTATGACTGTGAGCTAGAGTAATCTGCATTTTTACTCCAAGCAGTGAATGGCTGTTTGCTTCTTCTGATATTGTAAAAACACTCATTACTCTATGTTATTAGAAAGCTTTTTTAAAAAGTTATTTACTTAGTAGACAAATGTCCCATTCTGTAAATGGGCTTGAATGTTTGGGGTTTTTTTCCTTTTGCTTGGAATTAAGTCTGCAATGAAAGTGAATCAAAATCAGAAAAAAAAGGATCAATTTTAGAGCTATTAAAATTTTCTATAGAGATTTTTATTTTATCTCTTATTTCTCATTACATGAGCTGTATTTCATGCTTGTGTACAGATTAGTGTGCTTTGCTGATAATTGCCTATTAAAAATAGATAAATAAATGATTAGCTCATTACAAAATGTGTTGTAGTACCAGTAACTTTAATTGTAATTTATCTGCTGTGTAAGTAATCCTGCAAAATATTGTGGGATAGCATATTACAATTGCAATTGCTCTCTTGTAGTGCTGTATGATTAACACTGGAGACCTCAAGGAGTAAGTACTCCTGGTCTCTGTGACCACACATTCTTCAGATCTGATCCGAACCAAAAACTGGACCTATCATCAGCTCAACACATAGGTAAAAATGCAAGTCCTCAGTGGAGGGAACAGTCTATCTGCTAGGACACAATTTGGAAATGCGTTCCACCTTTCAAATTGTCAAATATTTTTTCTACTTACTTCCTGTGAAAATGGAATGTTTTCCTTTATGTACAGACCTGCTTAGTGATTGCCATTTTTCACATAAATAATATTTTCAGCCTTGTCTCTTAGAATAGGTAATCATTATTGTAACAATCTTGGTGTTTGTATGTACAATCGATCTTCAGGATTTCTGATTTATGGGGGTTTGAGACTAATGTGACAAAAATGCACATACATAATGTTTGTCATTACATCTGAGGCTTGTAAAATGATTGAACTGTGACTTATTTCTTAAGAGGCTGTGTGTTTAACTTTTTAATTTAAAACCTGTTTTTAAAAAACAGTCCAGCATGTAGCCTGAGACACATCCTCAGGAGGCAAAGTGGCCAGGTATCATTTTCAGCCAGGTCTTATATCATTTAAATCAAGCATTTTCTTGAGGTTTTTTTAAGGAAATATTAAATTGATTTTTTTTACTGAAATATTAATAGTTATTGATTACAAGCATAAAATTACAGTTACTATTTTTATCGTTAGTGGAGCCAAAAGTACTAGCACCTGATATTTTCAGCCAATTTGGAAAACACTTTAATGATGAAAATGACTTGTCTGGCCAAGTCAGGACAAACATTCCAGCAAGATTGATAGTACCAAAATCTGTCCTGAGAACCCCTACAAAAAATAATGAATTTTCACCTGCGTCAGTATGATCTGGGGTGGCAATGGCACCTTTACTTGGAGAAGACTCTTGGCCTTTGCTTTCTCAATGCCGTTAAATGGAAATCTGCATCTCAGTTATTTATTTGAGTGATAGGGGACCAAACGAACATCAGTTCCTCATGATAACGTATAGAAATGGGACTTAGGAGACAGCCTTTGTGAAATGCTGTCACCAAGACAATTGACATCTCTTTCCAGTTGGGTAATTAATTCCAGAGGATTGTGATGCATATTTCGTATCCTTATGATATGAAATCATTATGATATGAAATGATAAGTCTCTTAGAGGTGTCTTCATAGGCCCAATAAACACTTGCTTCCCCTGCAGTCGTGGACACCAGAGGCGTTGCAGCACGCCTCTGACCAGCAGGATACTTTGGTGCTTCTCTGTTGCCACGTGCTCAGAAAGAGCGTGAAGTAGCCCTGTGTGAAACATGCAATAGAAGTCTAATACGGTTTGACTGGATTTGGCTTTATCTGGTTTTGGTAAAGCCACGGGGCATTCAGCATCGTAGAATCACAGAGTGCTTTGGGTTGGAAGGGACCTTGAAGAGCACCCAGTTCCAAGCCCCCTGCCATGGGGGCCCCCTGCCACTAGACCAGGTTGCTCAGAGCCCCGTCCAGCCTGGCCTTGAACATTTCTAGGGGTGAGACATCCATGACTTCTGTGGGCAACCTATTCCAGTGCCTCACCATCCCCACTGTAAAGAATTTCTTTTTAATATCTAATCTAAACCTGCCCTCTTTAAGTATCATAGCTGACTTGGGCTTCTGTAATTTTCAAAATATACCAATTATTACACCAAGTAATCTTGATCAGTATGGGGAATATGGAGTTTTTTGAACTTTTTTGTTTGTTTGGTGGGTTTTGTTTGCGTGCTTGTTGAACCTGTTAACACTGACAGCATTTCTATGGATAAGACCCATAAAATTGATGCTGAAAATTTATACAAGTATGTTTAATCCTTTTTCAAATTCTCAGTTAAACCAGTCCTGTTGATGTGGTGAGCTGTACAGTTGAACTGGGCTCACTTCCTGGGTGTTCTGGGCCCTGCCATGTTTTAGGATTAGCCCTGTGGGGCAGCACTGTGGCAGGAGAGGGGTAATAATCGAATGTATCTCTTCATCTGTAATTCCAGATAGCTTGGAGTTTATTCCAATATGACCAGCAGTAAAATGATTAATAATATTGATTTTAGCAAGTGTTTTGGGCCGTTTTCTTGCAGAAATAGGAAGATCCCACTTTTTTTGGCTTGCATTTACCATTTTTTCTTGAATTCTGGTGTTTGATGCTGCTACCAGAGAAACACTAGCACTATTCTGATCACTCTATCATTTTCCACTTTGTATCTGGTTCCTAGTGTCCAATTGCTGCTACACATTTAGTCCAAACCTCTTGTGCTATTATGATACTAATTTTAGCCCATACAATAACTTTTCAGATTATTCCAGAAGAAAGAGAATTGATGTCTTGAATTTCAGTAATCTTTGTAATAATCTGAAAAAAAAAAAGTAGAATCATACAGTATTGGATATTATTATTCGATTAGAATAAAAGATCAGGCAGAAGAATGTTGCAGAAATAATGCTTATTTTTAGGTGGAATAACTTGTTAATTCCAGCGTCTGAACATACACGGTCATCAGGGAGTTATTGGGCTACATGTGGTTTTTTGAAACATCTGTCAGCTAAGCCAGAGATCTTAATGCAAAGTGGTACATTGGTTGTATTTGTGGATTTCTTAAATTTCCTAGTGGAATTTCATTTTGTACGCTAATCATTGCAGAGTACAGAAGTAAAAATAAGCTTAAATTTTTGTGCATGTATCATTTCTTTGGACGAATGACTTGCCCCATTCTCTTTTAATTGTATTGCAACATCAAATACATGAGATGGCGTAGTACCATTTTTGTCTCGAGTATCCTGCTGTCAGTGTGGAAAGAAGCATGTCATGTACATGCTATTTTTTTTTTTCCTTTTGTCCCAGTAATGAAATAACATGCTGTGGAGGGCCTTGAGCTACTCTGAGCAGTTTGATGACACGTTGTTGCTGATTCCTGCAGCCACACTGCAAAACTCATTTCATTGTTGTATAGTAAGTGGGCTACAATTCATTTGACAAAATGCCTCGCTGCATAACACTTAGGTGCACTGTACTGACTGTCCTTATTCAGTGTTAGTTCAGTGTTATGGTGTTCACTGTTACCTGATTTGTAGAAATTACATACCAGGAAAGCTAACTTGTGAGCTGTGTAAGTGCAAGACTTTCAACATTAACACATTTCTATGGTACTGCTTGAGGCAACTGTACCGTTCCACACCGTTGACCTATATTTCTGATATTTGACATTTTTGATAAACACTGTTAAGGATAATCCATCACAGGATGAGTTTCCAGAATTTCAGGATGTTTGTTAAACCCTTATAACTCAAATATAGAAGCATTTCAGAAAACAGTATTTTACGTTTTTAAGTTGAGAAACAGGTTTTCCAAGTAAGAAAATTGCTAGGTAGTCACTTCCAGAAGAATGCAGCTGTCTTCAGTTAACGGAGTATGTGCTCCAGATGAGACTGGGATGCAGCTGCCTGTTGCCTGAGGACCTTATGTTTCTGTAGGTTGCATCATTAACTCCCTCTCATTCACATTTGGGGCGACCACCATTATAACAGAAAAACATAATATGGAGTAAGCTTAGCAGTGCCTGTGGTGTTTAAAGATCTGTATTACTTTCAAATTGAGAACAATTTTTGAAAAAATTTAGTCTTTGAGACCCATCTGCTAATCTCTTATGTGTGCAGTCCCTCAAGACTCACATCCTTTTCTCTCCTGTTGTTCAATGCCTCTGTGAAGTCAAAGAGAATTGCTTTGTGTGGTTTGATATAGCTAATAAGGCAGTCAGAGTGCTGAGGACCTTGAAACAACCCAAAGAACTTAGCTTAGCTTAAAAATCTCTGGATAAATGATCTTGTTGATGGGGAAGCATAATGAAAGAAGCAAGTTCACTGAAGTGCATTACTTGACTAATGCTTAAAGCAGCTGTAGTTCATTCACGTGTTTCATATAGTTAAATACAGAGATAAACTGTGCACCCTTCTGTTTAGCACTCAGTGTAAACTGAATACATAACTAAGTCTCCTGCATGCCTCAGGCATTTCTCTGTGTGCTGCATTATCTCAGCTTCGCTCGTGCTTCTCTAGATTTAGACTGAAAGGATAGCACATAGCAGGGTGGTTTGTGGGACTGCAGCTTGTGTCTGCTGCTGAGCTGCAGGGTCTGCAACACCCCTGTAAGCTGCCTCTCGGAGGAAGGCCTCCATCTGCTTCATGTCATAGCCCATCCCTTTGGAGATGCGGGCACAAAAGAGGTTATTGATGTTCAACAGTATCAGATAGCACAGACACATCTAACAGACGAAGCGGGAACGAATTCATGTGCACATGGATAGGCAGGATAATGGATGGCTAGGCATGGATACCAGAATAATGACAGCATGTTGCCATACCGTATTTTGAGGTACTGGATCTAAGAGATGTAGCAGGGGAGTTGCTGGGGTTTGGGTTTTGTTTGTTCTCATGAATTGTAGCTCTTAGTGCTACTGCTTAAGATGAGGTGGTTGTTCATTTAAGATGTAGCATTTCCAGGTTTTTTTAGGGACTATTACTTTTTCTAGGTTGAGTGAGAACTTCCTCTCAGCTGAAGGGTGTTGACACACGGTGGTCCTAAATATAGTGGGAAGTACTGTTTTCTGAGAGGGAATGGAGGCAGCTCTGGAGTATGAAACCACATGTACAGTCTGGAGGAGTTACGTAAGGACACTGCTGTTTGCAGAGCAGAGGCTTTGCTGCTACAATTAGTGCTGCTTTACACTCCTTACACCACAGACATTGTAGCCATTAAAAAATAGCAATGAAATATGTTATTTTTCCCACTAATACTTAAAGTTTCCAACTCACTGCTTCTGCTCTCCCTCGTGTCCTGAGAGCGGTGGTGGTTTTGGACGAGGCAGGGACACAGAGAAATACAAATGAGTAGTTGCTGTAAATTTGGGGCAACATTTTGACAACGTTCTTGGAGTTTGGACAAGCATGAAATGTGTGGACGTACCCACTGATGGATGGACACGTTTCTGTGCAACAGAGATTTTGCATCTGACAAAAGTAACAGAAATCCAGGACAAAGTTTGTCCACCCTGTGTTTCTCACACAAGGATGATTCTACATGAGAACGCAAACTGTAGGAGGTATTTTGAGATCACCTGTGTGCGTGAATCTGCACATACAGGTAACCAAGGGCAACCATCAAACCACAGCCGAAATGCAAAGAGTAGATGTATTTCATTACCTTGCTAACCACACCAGGTGACAAAGGCACAGGGACACAGCTCCATTCTAGCTGGCAGCAGGGGAGGGGAAGGTTCCTGCCTCTCTATAGCACAAGGCTTCCCCCTTGTCTGTGAGAGCGTGTTAGCTCTCCAAAGGAATTCTACTTCTCAAAACAGGCAGAGGATGAACAACATTAAGCATAATAAATGGCGTTTTCCCACACCAACATTTTTAGCATTTCCAGCTGCAAGGTCACTTTGAGCGAAACTATTCTCTCCTCCTCCTCTGAAAAATCTTCCAGTTTTAACCCTTTCCTAGCAGCACTGTGAAAGGCATGGTGAATAGATTTAAAAGTGGTAACATTTACTCATCGTACAATTCCTTTTTTCCCTTCTTGCCCCCTCTAAGCATTTGCTGGCTGTTTCTCACACTCTTCCGCATCCATCCCATGAATCACTTTAATCCTTATCACTCACTGTTTGCATGCACCTCTGCATTTCCTTATCCAATCTTCTCATCCTCTTTCCTTTTTTTTTTCCTGCTCTTCTGCCTTCTCTTCATTTCGTTTTTGCCTCCTCTTTACTCCTGTTTGAGTCTTTTTTTTTCAGTTTTCCACACCTATACATGCTCTAGTTTCTTCCTTCATTTTACAGTGTTTTTCCTCTGATCTCACCTCTCATTTTCTCTCGCACAGCTCCCTGTTTACTCAGCCTGTCTGGACGACTAAATTGTTAAAAGGTTTAAGGAGAAAATGGCTTCAATGTGAATGGATCTTCATTTAATGGTTGTCGTGTGCTCTTTTAATGATGTCTTTTTGATATTATTGCAGGTCTTAAAAATTAGCTTGATTGGCCACCGGAAGCGTGTTCTGGCATCTTTGGGAGACAGGCTTCACGAAGATCCTCCTCAGAAACCACCTCGGTCAATAACCCTCAGGGTGAGTCCCCATGAAAATTTGTTTGCATTTCTTGACAAGTCAGCAAGGGTTTCATAACATTCACATGAAAACTATGGCTACTTTGAGTGGGGTTCAGCTTGCTTCTGAGGTGTACAATATGGACATCTTAGGCTGACCTGCTCTGTCACACTTCCCTGTATGGCCAGTGGAGATATATTGACATTTTTACAGGGTGCTCCATCTGACCTGTTTCAGATGTCTGCCTTAGGATGAGATAAGTAGAATCTTAGAAGTACTAGCTTATCTTTGCCCAAGTAACTAGCTCAGGACCAGGGATGTAAAAGCTGCACGTCTGCATTTGCCCACAGGAATCCCAGCACAGCCGATCAATATTGCAGGACAGTTACCATTTTCCTTTCATGTTTTTGAATGTTTGCACTTACCTTCCGGACATATGCTTTAGGCTTTCTTTAAGGAGAACCTCTTGAAACTGTTAGGCTTTCTTTAAGGAGAACCTCTTGAAACTGTTGAGATAAAAATGCCATTAAGGTGTTTCTGAATATCAAAAGTTCCATCATGTTTTTAATTTTCATTTGTATTCCTTCCTTCAGAAACCTTGTTGCAATGTCCCTGGGGTTTTTCCACACTTGACCACATTTAATCTCCTCTCATTACACCGCCTTCACTCGATTTCTCCAATCCAACGCCTTTGCTTACTTGTTGTCTGCTACTCTTATCAAGTCGTGGTCTGATGGCCAGTTCCTACTGAGTTCTCTCCAGTAGAGTTCATAGCAACATTTTTATTTTGATATTTTAGGTCACACCTTTTGCATTTGATTGGATCTGATTATTTTCATGGGGCTGCATTTCTGACGGGAATCTCATTTGGGATTAAATTTCAAAATGTCAGAGAGTGTCTGTTCCCAAGTTAAATTTCCTGGTGTACAGAGAAATACAGAAAGACAGAATGAGGGCTTATTTTTAGGTGTACTTAAAATTTCTGTGACCAGCCTGTTTTCACCCTGCTTATTCTCAGATGCCTCATACAGACATTTTAGATCCCACCACTTAATTCAACCTATTCCCAATGCCATATTTAAAAAGGTCTGACAAATCTGTAATGTGCTCTAGGGCAATTGCCCAAACGTGTGGATGTTTTTCTTGTATTTTATTTTTTATGTATTTTGTGAATGATTCCTGATGCATGGCAGGTGTTAAAACACTCCAAGGAAAGACAAATAGATGAAAAGGCATACTTTTTTGCTGAATGCCTTCAATACTCTGGACTGGATAATTAATTCCTCTTCAGAAAAGTTTCCACAGTCCACATTCTTGGTCAGGAATGTATATTCAGAGTTAATATGGAAGAGAAAACTGGATGTCCTCCATCTGTAGTCAAAATGATAAAAAGCAGTCTGCCTCTGCACAGCTAGAGCTACTGATGCAGGCCAGTGCTAAATGTCATTTATCACCTCTTGGAATTGGAGTCTTCACAAAGAATCCTAAAGAGGGGGACATGCATTTGGAATAAAGTTTTTCTTTCCCATCAACTGCTACTATGCCATTTCACACGAAACAAACACATAGTGTTTAGTTTGTAGTCTGCAATAATTTGTATCTTGAAAATTGGCTTAAATAAACTGTCTGCCGCTGCTGTAAGATTGATTTATATAGAATCACAGAACAGTTTGGATTGGAAGGGACCTTAAAGATCATTGAGTTTCAACCCTCTTTGCCATGGGCAGGAGCACCTTCCACTAGACCAGGCTGCTCTACATCAGTAGAAAAGGTAGTTTGTTTTTTAAAGTCTACTTTTAAGTTCCCAAGCTCAAGCTAAGCAATGCTAATGCTTCATCTTTTTTGACTGTTTTTGCATTAGCTTTTAAAATATTTCAAAGTGCAAGGTTAAATATTGAGGAAAAGCAAGAAATCTTTGAAATCTTAAAAATATCCACAACATATTATTATTCCCTGTTGTATGTTACTGTGTACTAAGGAAACCCTATTTTGATTTCAAATATACTCGAATACACTATATTTAAATATATATACCATATATTACATATATATATGTTCAAATATATATATACACATACACTGTACAAATATACTTTTCTATACACAGAAGTATAGAAATTGCTGGATCTCAGGTTCCATATGCAATCTTGCTTTCTTTCCTTGAGTGCATGATAATCTTTAATTACAGGACCAGTTTCCATGTTCTTCATGGGAGCCCTTCCTCACCCAGTCAGCAATGGATGCTGGAATTTAAACGGAAGGACCAAGAATTTAGGCAGAAAGTTTGGAGAAGTGTTACAATAATAATGATAGTTTAACACAAGGATTAGTTCACTGGAGAGAATTCCTAGTTTTAGGTTACACAAACATGCGTGGGACCTGAAGTGTGCCCAGGGAGCTTGGGGAAGGATCTCTTAAGCTCCCTCCCTTGTGGTTCCAGGTGTCCATGAGCAGCAGGTCTGAGAGGGGATGAGGCAGATTCTGACAGTGTAATATGTGATCAGACATCCCTGCAGGTCATGTGTCCTTGCATTCACAGCCGGGTGGAAACACAGTAGGAGTACCCGTTGACAGTAGCGTGGCACTGAGGCCATGCCAGCACCTGCAAGGGTGCCCCTGCCTGGTCTGCAGGTTTGTTTAAGGAGGTGAGAAGGTGGGTATGGAGTGAGGAAGAGGAATGAAGGAGGAATGGGAGAGAGGCTCGTGATGAAAGGAATATCTGTACCTATGAAACTATAGATTTACACCTGGTTTTGCCACAAAAAACTTGGATAATTCATGGTAAGTTATTTAATTAATTGCCTCCTAAACAGTCACCAACTGTATGTTACTGACAATCTCCATATTTGACTGGAGTCTTGAGTCTGATTTATACAAGTGCTGAGTACACAGTGCTGAAAATTAGATCAACAGAAGTGAAGTTCGGAACTCAAGCACTTGGGAAATCAAGCAATAGATGTTGTAGTTGAGTGGCTGGTACTTTCTAACCTTTGTCTGTGTGTCTTAGGTCACCCACACTGAAGCAGTGATTATATAATGCCAGAAGTCACAGGGTGTGGTGAAAATTAATTGATTGACATTTGTAAAGCACTTACGAGCATCATGACTATGACAATATTAATCATCCTATCTTCAGAGCAGGATTTGAAAAGAGTTTAGGAGAGAGGTTTAGGGCCACAAACGAGGCGAGAATAAAATACTGACTACACGGTAACTAATGATAACACGGTGCTGAGTACATGACAACACGCTGCACAGTTGAGGATCCATCTGTGCTGTGAATGACAACTTTGAGAAAATAGCATAAAATCGTACAATGACATACTGTTCCATAATGCAAAGGCATGGTAATTCTTTTATTTCTTGAGTTGGTATTGTCTGTATTGCCTTGCCAGCAATCTTCAAATATAGATCTCGGAGTGAATTTCCTCTTCTTATGCAGTTTGATAAAATATGAAAAGCTCGATGAGGGCTGGAATCTCTGTGTTCGTCAGTCACTTTGATCCTCTGGTGACCCTATCAGCCTGCAACAGTGGGTGAATCCTGATTCAGAGCAGAGAGATGTTCCCCACCTGGCTGGAGCAGCAGGTAGCACTCACTGGAGAGGATCTTGTTTGGTGCCCATGTACTCCGGTGATTTTCAGGGCAGAGGTGTGTGCACCATGTTTTTAGGCCTAGCGATGGTGAGGTTTAGAGATTATGCCTCACCGAACCTCCTGAGCATGTGCAGAGTACAGCTTCTCAGAAGCTTTTAACTGGGCCAAATGTAGGTGGATTTTTGTGAAGGAGGGAAAAGATTATTCCTAAGAGGAAAACACTCTCTTCTTTGCCCTGGGTAATGTCAAATGCTTGTCTGAGATCATAGGAAAGCTAGAGAATTTTTAAAAAAATAAAAAATCCCAATTAATTAAGAACTACTAAAGAGCTATGTTTTCCTAACATTTTTCTTGTTGGGAACATGAAAAATACTAATCCATTACTGTGATTGCAAGGAATCATGTCACATAGACTCCTACACTTCAAATATTGACATCAGGTGTTATTATGGCTTGAACTTTCCTTTCCATTTGGAAGAGATTACAACTCTCTGATTTCTTACACCAGATCTTGTTTCTTAACAGCATGGAATAAAGTACCTTGATGCTTTTCAATACTGGGCTTGCTTCAATGTGATAATGCATGAATCATCCACTTCAATTCTCTCTTCAAATAAAAAGGCAGAACTTTTTTACCTTCCACACTGGGGCAGGTTTTTGCTTGCTTCCACTATCTTCAGGTCACCTCTTGTTGCTCAGTGTTGAAACAGAGCATTTACAGCAGCAGGTGGTTTAGAGAAGGCCTGCACTGTGTACACATGCTCCTGGGCACTTTCTGCCCAGTAACCTGCGTCATGAGAGAGGAACATTCCCCATTCAGTTGCTGGGGCAGTGCTTTCCTGCTCACACCGGGCAGGACTCGTACAGACTGGACAGTAAACTGTAGCTCCCTGCTCCTGCCGATGGAGCTCCAAGGGAGTGTGGAACGGTGGACCTGGACACCAGTGTTTGTAGCTGGTGTCTGAACAAGTGGCGTCATGTGCATGAGAGTAGGTGTTTCCAAACATACACACGATGTCTGGCTGTGGGCGGTGTGGTGGCAGATCCTGGTAAAATGTATACCAGGAGGACCTGTTTGTTTATTAAGTAACATTTATGTATTAATTCAGTGTGGTATTTGTACACTGACTGATATAAGGTTATAGTTCAGTACAGGTAACAAGAAAAGCCAGTTAAAATATTTGTACTCTGATGCTTTCATGCATTCCAGGAATTGGTATTTAGTTTGTGTCTTATATCTGGTACTTCAAGTTAAAATGGATGTTCTGCAAAGCCTATAAAAATTGCAACAAAATGTCTATACTGTGTAAATGGACATGCATTTCTTTTTTCCAGCAAGAGGTGTTGCTAGCGTTCAAATCACTTTCACTGCTCAGAGCAGCTGCTCAGAAGTGGTGAGAATGTATTTCATCTTACAAATAGCTAGTCCTAAATCATGGCTTTATTTGGGCCTTGACAAGAAGTAGCTCACTGTTTTATCTCTAGGAGAGAGTATATATTACATGAGGAGGTTTTGGAGAGGAAATTTTCCACTAGTTCTTGTAAATAGCGAACTGTTTTTCCTTCTACGTGGGATCTGCACTTCAGGTAGAAAATCTCAAAAGTTCATCCCCAGTAACCTCTACTGCAGGAATTGTTCCATAATTTTTTTAGTTTGAGCCATTCAAATGCACTTTTAAATGTGTGATTTGAAGTCAGCAATATGCTGTTCTTCTTATGCTGCGTTTTTCTCTCTCTGTCCAGGAACCCAGTGGTAACCACACTCCTCCTCAGTTGTCTCCATCGCTTAGCCAAAGCACTTTCACTACTGGTGGCTCCCTGGACGTTCCCCACATTATCATGCAGGGCGATGCAAGGAGAAGAAGAAATGAAAACTATTTTGATGATATTCCCCGGTCAAAGCTGGAGAGGCAGATGGCACAGGTAGGACTAAAACCAGTCCCGTTAAAAGGCTGGGAATTTTGGTTACAGGACTAATCCCGACCATAGCAGTGGGTTGTATATGAAGGCTGAGTTGTAAACAACAAAGGCTGACAATTTTTCCAAGCTGTCTATTCGAGCTCTCTGTATTTCAAATAGTATAAATTGGTGTGTTGGTGTATAATTTCTCCTGAGAGGTAGAGGTTTGAGGGTGTTTAGATGTCTGGAGACTGAGATGAAGATGGCTTCTGTGCACCAGAGTGTGCAGTCTTCCCCCAGCACCAACTCTGCCCCTCGTTTTCATAATAAGGTGCAGATTCCTTAAATTCTGAGCAACCTAGATAGAAATAAGCTGGCATCAGTTCACTGCTGGAAACGCAGAGGACTTGAAGGGTGATGATTGCTGCATTTATTAATGGGAAGGGTCAGCATTATGCAAAACTGTGATCTGGGGATATATTGTGATTATTTTTAAAAAAATATTTAACTATGCAAAATTTGAACAGCACTAGACTCAGCTGGATGTTAAATCAAACTGTTCATGAAAGAAAGCTTAACATAGCCTCTATCTCTAAATTTTTTTCACCCAACCACTGACAGAGTACTGATAATTTTAAATTAAGCTTACATTGAGTAGAGTGATGCCACAGAACCATAGAACCATGTAGGATGGAAGAGACCCTTAAGGTCTTCGACTCCAACCCTTAACTCAGCACTGCCATGTTCACCACTAAACTATGTCCTAAAGAACCACGCCTACATGTTTTTTGAGCAATTCCAAGGATGATGATTGAACCACTTCCCTTGACAGCTTACTCCAATGTCTGACCACCCTTTCAGTGAAGAAATTTTTCTTAATATCCAATCCAATGTGCAGGAAATTATGCATGGACAGTCTGTTGGTGAAAATGCTTTAGAATGAGCTCAACTGGTTTTCAGTGATACCTATGATGATGAAACACAGCCAGGTCTTATGCTGCATGCTGGAAATAGGACTTTGATTTGCCGTCAGAAGCAGATGGGCAGCCAGGGCAGTTCCTGGAGCGACTCATTCCACGAAGGAGCAGGTTGCTGCATGCTTCCCTGCATGAGGCTTCCCAGCAGTGTCTCTGCCTGCCACAACCCAAAATAGAGCCTCTGTCCAAAATTCAGCCTCAAAATGGAAACAGCTATGCAAATAACTGTATTAGAATGAACAAAAGGCTGCAGTCTGTCAGCTAATTACATGAACAAGAAGTAATTAAATAAACAAACAAAACAAGGTGCTGCCATTACCTGGGAACACAGAAACAAATTGAATTCCATTTGTTCAGAGGACATTTCTAGGAAAGTGAAATTGCATTTGGTTGGGTGGGGCTGTTGCCTTGCCCTTTTTTAATCTAGTTTTCTGCTATACAGTCTTGTACAGAATTAAGGAGAAAGTTGCTGAGTGAACGAGCTTGTTTTCAAACCAAAGTCTGCTGGGCTTCTGTGGCAAGAATAAGGTTGAGCTGAAGTCCAGCAAAGAAAAGACAAGTTCTTAACATGAAAATATTTCTTGAAGGTCATGAAATTTAGCTGTTGGAGCATAAAATGCACACTTGCTTGTGGCTGAGTATACTGGTTTGTCTAATTAGTTCATTTTATCACTTTGTTCACAAATCCCTATACTCACTACCTCTTTTAGTCACTAACATTGAAGACAAAAAATAAAACAAAACAAACAAAAAAACCCAAACAAAAACCAAAGAAATAAACAACAAAAAACCCCAAATGCTCTCAATTCTTTCTGACTCTGTTTCACTCCTTTGTTTTACTGATATTCCCAAGAGGTATGACATAATCCTATAAATGTCACCTGGAGATTTTCTTTGTGCTGTTGAATACTGCATTTCCAGAAGGACTGTGATATGTTACAAGTCCAAAGAGAAAACTGAGCAGTTATTACTTACACCACTCCAAACTCCTGTAGAACCAATGAAGTGCTTAAGGGATTTTGTTGTTGTTGTTGGGGTTTTTTAGGGGGTTGTTTTGGTTGATTGTTTGGGTGGTTGGTTTTTGGGGGGGGTTTTTTTTGCTTGTGTTTTTGGGGTTTTTTTGTTGGTTTGTTGTTGTTGTTGTGGGAGTGTGTACCCACAGAATGGATTACTTCAGTGCCTTCTCTCTAATTTTAACCGTGGAATATAGCTGTCATCCTTTGGGACTCCAAAGGGGAAAATGGATTCAGATGAAATCCATGAAACAGTGGTTTGTGTTGTTCCCTGAACTCCAATCTGTTTGAAGTCTTTTTCAGTTCTGCCCCCAAATTCTGCATTCCTGATGTATGTAAAATTCCCTTTGACTTTAATGGGAAAGTCAATGACTCCCTCTGGTGATCACTCTCAATAAATTGGACTCACCCCATTAAGAGGCTAATCAGGGATTTCTTCAACCATTCTAGCCCAAAAATAGATTCTTAAGTTTATTTTGTGCAATATGTGCTCTGCCAAAATGAACTATATTTCCTTCAGTCTTTTCCCCCAAAGCCCCTTTGAAATTAAAAGTAAAATAATTGTTTCTGCAAAGTAAAGGAGATACAACTGGCTCTTAACGTGAACCTTCTGCTCTGTGTTATGTGGGGCTTTTTGGGTTTTTCTTTTATCTAGCAACTTTCTCCTTGCTGGTGCCTTTGGCTTGTGTCAGATCAGCAGCAACTTCTGAACTGATACCAGTCCAGCTTCCCAGCTAGAATTCTTCTAGCATACAGAATGATCTAGAGAGATTATTTGAATTGCTTTGAGGATGTTCTTTTGTCTTAACCCTTTCTTTGCTAGGCTGTTTGCATGCTGCTGTATGAATCTGCATGTTTACTGGATGCTATAGTACACAAATGTGCATAAAGACAACTTGGATGCTGTGATGTTTCAGAAATGTTTTAGATGTGCTCTTCACGATGAGATTAATGGGCATTTTTATGGCCTTGAAGAGAGAGGCCAACACGGTATTGCATACTTATTTACTGCATTGCTTTCATGTACTTGAGTTTATTTTAAAAATGTTAGAATAAGACTATCTTATCCTTAATTTAAAATCTAAAATCTGAAGATATTTCGAGGAAACTGGATGTTCCCATCTTTACTATGGCCTGTGTTTTCACAGGCCTGTTACAGGGAGTCATCAAGCATGTTGATCTTTGCATCAATCAACCAGTATTTCTTAAACAATGAGCACAGCAGCTTAAATCTGTTTTCCTTTGATGTGCTAGATGTGTTTAAACAGTTCTCTAAACCATAATCAAATCTGCTTGTAAGTAATACAACTCTGTTTCCTGGAGGAAGCACTGCTTTAAATTTACTTAATGTGGGTGGTTTTGTCTCAAGGCCAGCATGTACCTTCATTCACAGTTCCCTAGCAGACTGTTTGTGACCTAAGGGGGAAATCATAATATAAACAATGAGTCTAACCAATTTAGATTCCCCAATGGAATAGGTTTGGTCATCCAACCTCCCGGTTGATCATCCAGCTCTGAAAGTCTGTGATGTCTGGTTGTATAAATCATAACTGCCAAAATGGTAATACAGAAGGTTGTGAGATGGTTTGTTTTCCAAAAAAAAAGGAGAAAAAAAAAAATCTAGAAAGAAATGAGTAGTCTGAGTCATCATTGACTGTGGATGTTGAATTTTGAGCCTGCAAACTGTAGGTTAGTATGATCAAATTAACGTAGTTTAAAATAGCTGAGGTTGTTCTTAAGATTGCCTGAACCTTTAAAATAGAACTGAAATCATGCAGGCAAAGCTTGAGTACTTTGGAACCAAAATCGGTAGGAGGAGGAGTCCCACTGAAGGGATTGGGCTCTTCATTCACCCCTGAAATAGTTGCAGGGAAGAACTTTGGAGGTTGAAAGGAATCATAGCTAAGTTCATTAAAATACATCAGTTAAAATGTCACCTTTGTTAGGATTTGCAATTCTCCAAGCAGGAGAGAAGCTTTAGGTACTAGCTGCAAGCATATTCCAGACTGCCAGCCCCAGGGCTGTGGCTGTTTATTGAGCCAGCCAGTGACATATGGTGCTTTTAGCCACCCTGGTCCATGAGACCTCTTGCCGTGGTGTTCAGAGCTCTGCACCCTGCCCTGAGCCAGGAGTGAGGGCCAAAACCATCTTTCCCGTGGCAGGCATGCAGGGAGGTGCAGGGAGCGCCCCTGCCCATGGCACTCCTTGCAGAAGGAGAGCTGGGCCAGCCTTCCCCCATGCCGTCACGCGCGCTCGCCCTGGTGCTGAAGCAGCGGCGCAGCCCGGGCTAGGAGAGCTCTGTCATCTGGGGGGCATTGGGCAGGAGCCTCTCCGCGGCTCCGGGGACAGCTCCAGCCTGTGCGTGCCTCTGGGAGGACAAACTGGTGGTGAGGCAGAGTAGGCTTTCTAGTAGGATAAACGGTCATGGCCCCTGTGGGGGCACCCCAGTGAGCCGTGGTGGAAGGAAGAGACCTTTCAAGATCTGAGAGAGCTGAAAAAATTATTCACAAAGGCTGACAGGAGAAGTTCTTTCCCAGAGTTGCTGAACTCAGACTTAATTTTGAAAGCCTTTCTGGGTTCTTCAGTCACATGGTCTGAGGGCTCTTACTTTTTCTTTTCCTTTTCTTTTCTTTTTTTTAAATTTTTTAAAACTGTTTTCCTAAAGCACAAGGTAGCTTAAATGTAAGGCCATTGTAATGGCTGTACAGTGAGTTTGAAGTAAATCTGTCCTGATTGTTGGGATTCTGCCTTTTAACATTATTTTGTAAGATACAATAATTCATTGCTGGGCTAGGATTGATATGCAGGGGATAATCATTTAAATGGATTTAGTACAACAGATCCTTTACCTAAAAAAGAGGAGAAATATCATAAAAACAAAAGACAGAATTAGCAAAGGCAAGTTTATATTAAAATGGTGAAATAATTTTGCTTCTTTCTGAAATAATACCTTCAACTCAGCAATGTCTTCCAAATACTTCACAGATACTACTGCATTTGTATTTCCAGTGCACTGTGGGGCTGTGTGATTTAAAATCACATTTTCCATTTTTCAGCTAGGAAAGCTGACGTACAGGGATGTTGCAGGTTGAGTAAGATGACATAGAAAGTTTAAAGGAGCCAAAAACAAAGAAGTCATCTTTAGTTTTGTAACTTTAAACCACAGTATGACATTTTTTTATTTACTTGCTTCGTGTTTGTTTTCCTATCTCCTCTGCTTTTGAAGGATTTAAAGATTACTGTGAATGAAGAAAAATATGCCCCAGAGAATAACTGGTGTGTAAAATGAGATTATCTAAGAAGCGAGAAGGTTTTTTTATCAATGGTTGAAATTACTCATGAAATAACAGAATGCTTTACTAGCTGATTTATGAAGCCATAAATACAAAAATGTAGTTGTCTAGATTCATTCTCTTGTTACTTCTTAGGCTTATTTCAATTTTTTATAAGCATAAAATAGTTTATGTTTTGACGATAAATAGCTATCTAAAAAAAAAAGGTCAAATCTAAATAAAATGCTCTAAGGTTCATATTTTAGATGCATTATATTTTTAATATGGAAAGATGACTGAACTGTGACGACCTTCAATTTAACATCAAAAGAAAATTGCTTAACTAAATCTATGCATGGTATAGGTATTGCTGGCAGTTGTATTTGTAATTCACATAGATGCAAATGCCATAAACGGCTGTACCTTGGTCTGTAAATTTCAGCTCATTTTCATCCGTAGATCCCTTGAGAATTGTGTATTTCATAGAATCGTAGAACCACCACTGGGTTGGATCATCTCATTCCATCCTCCCTGCTCTGAGCAGGGACACCTCCCACTAGAGCAGGTTTCTCAAAGCCCCATCCAACACAGCCTTGAACACTTCCATGGGTGGGGTATCCAACACTTATCTGGGCAATGGACAAGTAAACTGATAAAGACATTATAAGAAATGTACTTAATTTCTCCCTGAACAGAGAGAGAGAATTTTTTCAAGAATGTTAAAGAAGCTAACGTTTTAGAACTGAATTCATGTTAGGTGGATCATACCTACAAGCCGCTTCAGCAAATGGAATTAAGGAAGCCACTTCTGTATTCAGTATTAATGATCCAAACTTTAGCCATAAATACTACACCAAGAAAAGGACAAATGTTCTTCATTAATTTACTCTTTTTCACACTCAGTCTTGTGAACTAGAAGGTCTACATTGAAAAGATTGTATGAAAATGGAATTTTAATATCTAACATCTACATTTTTGAGCTGCTGGAAAAAAGCTGTCTTAGAGTTTGAGGTGCTTTTCTGAAAGAGCTTTTTTGTTGTTTGGGGGTGTTTTTTGACAGAAACACCTATACCCAGTGTTCAAGGATTAAAGTCTCATAACCTTTATTGGTGTTTGTCCAGAAGTTTGTACCCTCTCTGCAGGGCTAAGAGGCTGCAGTACACTGCAAGCTGGCAACACCAGCAGAAGGAGTATTGTCAATTAGAAGGAGCTCACACCTATCACCCATGGCTTGCTCGCAAGAGAGCCAAGGGGCCCAGCTGTTGTCTGGGAATTTTCGTATAAAGTATTTTCAGGAGAAGCAGAAGAAATACACCAATGCAAAACATGTAATTTTTCTAATAAGAAGTGATATTTTGAATTTATGATTCTCTAAAAGAAATACAAATTTCACTCTTCATCTCTGAAGATCTGGTTTTTTTTGAAGGAGGATTTACGGTTATTTCTGCTAGTAAGGCAAGCTCTCCCGAGAGCATTGAAAACATTTAGGGATGCAGCATCTATTGAGATGGCACAACTGCTCTCCTATGTCCTAAAACATTTGGAGTGACAGTTACAAAGGGGGCCAGACAGCCTCATTCATCTGATTTTCATTTGTTTCTTTCAGCTGTTGCACCTTCAAAGTTTGTTTGCCATGCCAAGAGTGATTTTTCTAGGATTTAATCCTAAGTTATCCTGTTTTCTGGAGCTAGACTGAATTATAGTTAGTGAGTTAGATAATGCACATCAGAGGGAGCGGGATTTCTCTCTATCCCTTCTGCACTTTTCTAGAGCTGAAGTGCTGGGAGTTGAGAGCAATTTTCCAAGTCTCAGCCCTGAGGTGAAACACAAAGGAAGAGGTGGCAGGGGAATGAGCCCAGAGATTGTGTTCGGCACCTCCTCTTTTCCCTGTACACCGTCTCTGCGACGTGGAAGTGTGAGAGGGTGGTCTTGCTGAGGAGAGGTGGGAAAGGTGGCAGAAGATCAGGAGTCACCAACAACCTCTACTTGGACCAGCTCAGGGCTGAACAAACCATTTTCCTACCCAGAGCCATGCCCTGGTGTTTTCTAGACTTCTGCTCGTTGTTGTTGCCCTCTCCTGGATCCCCTCCTTGCACTGCAGTGGCTAAAACCGAACACCACCCCGTATGAGACCTCCCTTGTGGCTGCCTGATGTGGCACAAAAGTTTCTTCCCATGCTACTTTTATTAAGTACCTGAGGTTTTTTATATAGGAGAAGGAAATTCAGAAAAGGGCCACCAAGATGGTTGGGAGCTGAAGCAGTTGCCCTCCGAGGAGAATCTGGACGACCAGGGCTAGCCGGAGAAGAGGTGGCTTTGGGTACTAAAACTGAAAGAGGGACACTGGACGTCAAGAGAAACTTTCTCCCCATATGGACAGGCAAGCAGGGAGACAGGTAGTCCACAGAGTCTGTCCAGTCTCTGTTCTTGAGGTTTTCAAGACCTGACAGGATGAAGCCTTGAGCAATCTGGTCTCATCTCACAGCTGTTCCTGCTTTGAGCTGGAGTTGGAGTGGAGATTTCCTGAGCTTCCTTGCAGCATGAATTATCCTGTGATTTATATCCTTATTCTTTTGAAAGACTGCTCTATCTAATTTGAAGTATACTGAAACTGTCAGATCTTTCTTGACCTCCCCCAACCTAAATCACTTTGCTCATTTATTTTCCATTTTATTTCTCTGTGTAATCCTACTAAATTTCATCTGACTGATCTGTAGTTCATCAGATCTGTTTTCAGTTCTTACCCCATTCTGAGAAGTCCCTCTCTTCTGGATTCTCCTTAGAGAGCATTGGCACTCCTCCAAGCCACAGCATGGAGCAGGTCCTTGCAGATTGCCTCAACATGTTCAGTCCATTTGTGCTTAAATACCAATAATCATTCTCGAAACGTGCTGCATCAGGAGTCACACAGTGTCCAAGTCTTGCTGTACTTCTCCTTGCTGCTGCTGATTTAATCCGCCAGTTTTCCAACACAGGAAGGAAATTTGATCTGAGATGATTCATACTGAAGAACCTCATTATGAACATCTTGAATTTTTCTTGGCGCATAGAAACTGTCTTGGTAGCACATGGCAGGCAATATTACACTTTTGCTTTGTTATTCTCAATGCATGCATAGGTATAAATATACACATGCATACATATATTCCGGAGTGTTTATTTCAGATGGCCAGGAGCAATGTCAGAAGGTCATGAGAACCAGGGAATGCTGGCTGGATTTTTAAACATTTCTAGTCATTTGCTGGTCCCTGCACTTAGATTGGCTGTAACTTTCTGAACTTTCCTCTTCTCACAACTTAAATATTCTTTTAGCCCTTCTTTGGTCCTTTAGTATCTTCTAGGACTTTTCAAAGATAATTGCTCCTAATTTAGGTAAATCTTAGATATCTCCTAATGTGCCATTGGGTGAAACTCACTGAGCTGTAATGAATACATCCGGATTGCCTTCCACCCGACTCCTGCTCCTCCTGCGTGTGCTGTCCAGGTATTCTTTTCTGTCACTTTCCTTCTTTCCTCTCCTTAGAAAGCATATGATTTCTATGATCAGTCTTATAGTTACTTTCTTTCTTCAGATTATCAGCCAAGTTTTCCTAGTCTATAAGGAGGAAGCCTAAAGTTTTCCTTGGATAATTCTTTCCACCCTTCCTTTGCCCCTCCTGCCTGTCAGAGTTGTGTTCCACCGTGACTAGACAGGGAAACCTTTTATGCATGGGACACCACAAAAAGGGTATGATAGCAGAGTCTTGCTATGACATTCCTTGTAAGCATTTATCTTTTGAGAAGTGTTAAGATAACAGCATGTGTGATACTGATCAGACAATAGACAATGCTCTTATTTTGCTCTTCTTTGCCATATTACTTAGGAAAATGTTCTTCATTAAACTCTTTCACAGAACCTCTGTGTCAGTGGTATTGGGTCCCCAAGTGTATTTGTGTTTATTGTGGTGGAAGTGTATGCACAGATTGAATTCTTTAGCTTTTTTTTTTGAGAGCATATGTTTTGAGAGCTGAAATTCGTGAGTGTTTGAAGCCTATCCCCATTCTTCCTTCTACTGCCTATTTTTTGGCCTCAGATAATCACTTAACCTTTTTCCTTGCCTCGGTTCCTTCCTCTCCAGCACAGGGCTATGCAACTTCAAGTACTTCTCCTGGGCATTTCATAATACATTAAAAAATTTAAGTACTTTGAAGGTATAAAATATGTATATAGTAAATACTAAATATTTTTATAATGGTGCAAGGAAAAGGTTGATTTCTGAATTTGAATTCATTACCATCCATAAAATTAATGTTCTGTCAGCACTGCGTTTCAGTACCTTAGTCATTCAAGCATTAATGTATGCAAAACTGAGTAATGAGTTTTGCACTGCTGCCCTTCTGACTGGGCATTCATGGAGTCGTGGGAAATTCTCAGCCTCTGCTGGTCTGCTTGATTTATTGTTGATCGTATATAAAGATTATTTCACTTAAGCCTAGATCCTTCAAACCTTTAATTTTGGAGGTAGATCTGTTTGTTGGGGGAAGTTCACTTGAACAATTCTCAAAGCAGAGACTTGGATCCAAAACGTGTCTCTCATACATGAGTGCTCCAAACATCTACTTTTAGGCACTCTTCTTTCCCCCATTTGTAAAAGGGGTTGAAGACAGCTTGTCTTCTGCTGCCTCTGCTTTAACCTGTGAAAGACAAAGGTGAACTGCAAAGGTGTGAGTTCCCTCAGTTTGAGAAGGGCATCAAATTGAGAGTTCCCAGGGAAAGTGCCCTAACTGCTCTGCTTCCTTTTGGGAGAAGATGAGCTGGGGAGGGAGGAGCAGGATGGGTACCATTGACAAGTGTAAGAGAGGATTAATTCCCTGCCCTCTTTTTAAATGGAGAAACTTGAAGCTTGGGCACACACGTGCTGCAGTGTTACCTGTCCCTGAGTTAGCACCAGGGCAGCTGAGGGATGTACCCGATGTACCGACACCTTTAGGTGCTGCAGCACGCGGGGCCGTGGTGGCAGCGACACTGTCAGTGCTGCAGCCTCGCTGGGAGAGCCCTGCGCCTCTCTGCTGTTCAGGAACAGGCTCTGGGTCACGACTGAGTTGGCTGAGGCCCCGTGCCAATCCCTGAAGGCAAGGCCTCGAGAGGGGCAGGATTTAAGGGCACACTTTTGTGTCTAGAATATCGTGATGCTGAGAAGCGGCTGCATGATGTGGCAGCATCATGGCAACCTCTTGCCAGCATGCAGTACCCTGCTGCATCTCTTGTTGCTTTCAGTACCTCCGTGTGTACAAATAGCAGTGCACTCGGTTTTCTTGGTTACCTTGATTACCAGAAGCTTGGGCATGCTGCACCAGCATGGAAATGCCTTCTCTTTGCTCTTCTCTTCGAAAGCAGAGGCACAACCTTCTGCCATGGATTCCTATTCAGGAATCTTCCCCTCCTCAGGCAAACAGATATAGGCATCACAGCGATGGGTATGGCCAGAACATCCAGAAGTCAGTTTGCTCGACATACACGGAAAAAAGTCACTGGTAACCACTAGTGCAACGTCTTAAGGATGATGCTGCAGTGTTTGCTGCAGCAGTGTTTGCTGCTGGCCTTGCACTGAGACTATGTGTTCATCACATGGAGAAGGACTAGTTTGTAGCAGGTTGCAGAGGATGAGGTAGAAGACTGAGCAAAAGTCAAAGTTTTCATTAGCAATGCTATCAAGATGTAGAGCCTTGCACATCATGAAGGAGAAGCAAAGAACTTCGACAACAAGATGAGGGAGGTGGAATTAACCACATATGTGAAAGTTTTAAAGTTACTGAAGCCAGAGGAAGGGATGTGTGCTTGTGCATTTCAGATGGTGAAGGAAATAAGGGACAATTAACAACATTAGACAGCCACCAGGCTGTCTGGCAGCACTCTGTAGTCAGTCCAGAGGATGCCAGCTTCCTTGACAGTAACCAAAAGTGGTAACCTATTCTGTCACCAGCCAGGCAGCCAGGGTGCAGGCTACAAAAGGTAAGAGCGAGAGTCATATTTTAAGAAGAATTGCACTTTTTTGGGTTGATTTGAGCATTGGTGCTAAATTCCTGCTCCTGCTGCTGCTGACAAAAACCAGCAATGCACATTCTTGATGTTGTTAAATTACTGATATATTAATTGCTATCTCTTCTGGATGCTGCAGTTGCATTTTTCATGTCTGTTTATTGCCTTTTGTTGCTGCCTGCTGAAGATAGCGTGGGCAGATCCTACGTCTGATGCTTTGTTTTAGTTGCCTGGCTACTGTAAAACGTTATCTTAGCTTTTGCTGAGGTGCTACAGATGCTTTATTGATGATTGTCCAAACAAGGAAATATATAAAAGATGCTGGTGAATGCTGTGCTTGCCTAGTTCTGCTGGTTTTGCTAGAGATGCTACAATATGCTTGCTTTGCTTTGCTACTACAGAGTCTCTGTACGATAATGTAGAGGGTAGACTTTCATTTACACATTGGGGTCATGGTCAATGCCAAAGGTAATATTATCTGTATCTTAGTATGCAAAGGAACTGTTGTTGGAAGGAGATGGTGGGCAGCTGCTTCACTAAATTGCAATGCATTCATTTCTGGTAATTGTTATAAAGAAAATGTATTTTTCCTGTTGATTGTGTTGCCAGATTTTCCCCTTCCTTTCTCCCTGCGAACGTCTCCAACAGAGAGAGAGATTTAAGTCTCAAAACTTACTTGGGATGTTGACTTCAAACTTCTTCCCTACCGAAAAGTGAAAGTAACCAATATTTCTTCTGCTCTAGGCAGTTTGTATTTATGCTTGCATAAATTTCTCTCTTTACATCACGAGCACTTCTGACTAAATTGTTTTCTTGTACTCACAGTCTGAAACCTCTTCTAAAGTCTCTGGATAAGCTATGTTTCTTTTCAGTCAGTCCAAAAATATTTTGTCAGCAAATAAATAAATAAATAAATTACTTTTAACAACTGTTTTACTTCCTTCTTTAGTATTATTGCAAGCCTTGTCTTAATTATTCTTGCCTTTTGGCAGTTGCAGTGCATTAATATTTACAAGATGAGATACAGTTTTCTGTTTATATTAGCAGTCTTCGGTCTGTGAGATCTGGACCAACCAGAATGCAGGATATCCTTTCTCATCGATTCATCAGGTTCATAATGTAAGATACAGTGATAAATGGCTATGTTGTCACTCTATGGATGTACAGTCTGTTGCCTTGGTGTTATCTACGGGTGTCATGTCGCTGAAATGACAAAAGCCGTCCATACCTTGTCCGCCGTGTGCGGGGACCGTGTGTGCGCGCATTCGTGTATCGTGCCTATCGTGTGGTTAGCGCATGTCGGCTCCGTTGTGTGCGTACGTACAGGACGGGGGGGCACTGCCAGCAGCCGTCTCGCTCAGGGGGAGCTTTGAATTCTCTTCCCAATGTTTTTGTTCACTCACTCTTCCAAAGCGGGAAACCGTGTAAACAGCTCGGTTTGCACAGTTTCGCCCCCACAGTGTTGTGCTGCCCTCTCTGTGTTGGTCCGTAGGCTTTGCCCAGCCAAGATTACACACTGCCTTTGCAGAGGCACTTTGGGGGAGTTGGAGGTAATTGGAGGGCTGATGGTGCCCTGAATTTTTGTCACTTCTGTGGCAGTCACAAGCGCTGTGCACGTGAGAGCAAACCTGGTGATCCATACTGCAGGATGGTAAGGACGACAGCCAGTTGTTCAGCAGAGTATTTGAGAGCAGCTGTAGATTTCTCCTAATTCTGTCGTGCCTCCTTGGAACATTTCTGTGCCAGAGAGCGGCCGTTTTGGCTACCGAGCTTTAGAAATTTTTTAAATCTTAAGTACATCATGAACCTGTTTCCATTATTTCAAAAGCCAAACATATAAGGAGTTAAAAAAAATTGTCTTCCTCTAGGAATTAAAACATAAGCAGATAATGAGGATTTGACTGGTCTGCAGAACATTGAAAATTTTTACAGGGAGAAAATCATAAATTTTTCAGCCAGAACTGTTGTATCCATGTGTGCTCCAATTTGTTGTTGTCATGGTGACTAATACACGTTACTTACCATAACGAGGCATGAGACTTAACAGGTGAAAAGTTATAAGATGTGGTCCTTGTTAAAAATAACTACATTCAAACCACTCAAAACCAGGCCTTCTTGGTTTTTTTCTTCCTTTTAGCATGGAGGCTTTTTAACTTGACATTTTTATAAAAAGACGAGGGAGGTGTTAGATTTTTATAGAAGATTTATTGAGGTTACTTCTTATCTGCGACTATCTCTGCATCCAGGTGCTTTCAATACAAGTCAAATACACTTCTCAGAGAATGAGATGAGATAGGAAAATGTGCAGCAATTGTAGAAAAAAAAGGTAGAAAAAATAATAGCTGTAGTCTACTTCTGTAGCTCTTTTGACATGAAGCATCCGACCCTTTCTAGAGCACTGAGAAGTGCATATCTGCCCATCTTTGGGGTTAGAAAACACTGCAAGAGCACAAGGTATTGGTCTCTAAGGCTATTAAAAGTTGTCATTGTAAAATGATTGAATCCTTACCACTCTGGCACCTGCCTTGAGACCATTTTCTGATTATAAATTCTTTATCTGCAAAATGAGGAGCAAAAAAATCTTCTTTTTCAAGTTAGCAGAGGCCAAAGAGAGGAAGGGTGCTGGTTAAAGTCATAGGGAGGTTAGAATACTAAACCACAGTACAGCAAAAACCATGTGATAAATTGCACAGCTGTCTGATGAGCTGTAAAGTTAGATGAGGAAGAAATTATCTCTTGCCTTTCTACTTCATCAGAGAGATAAATATCTCCATCCGTATATTGTGTCATAAAAAATACATAAGCTTAAATGTTTGATTATTTCTTATAATTGCAAATTAAATATTCAAACCAGAAAATCCTTATCCTATCATATCTATTTTTAAAACTTAAATCAAACATTATAGTTGGTCTTTCACGGCAATTTATGAACGTTTCTGTACTGCTTGAAAAGTGTATTAGGTGCTTATGAAGGGCCTGAATCTCAATACATCACCCATAAATTGTTCCACATCAACTCCTCAGATGTAGGACTGCTAGTAATTAATATTTTTCCACCCCGACTTGAGCCTTGTGGTTTCAAGTCTTCTCTAGGTCAAAGATGGTCCTATTTTGTATTTTACCTGATGTTAGCTGTCATCATCACATCCTAAATCTCAGAATTTCAGTATCCAACTAGAGCCAGTCAGCTGAGAAGCTCCCTTTCTTCCTGTTGAGGTTTTTAGACATGGATTTACGAATGTATTTAGCTGTCTAAATCTCGTTTAAAAGCTTTTCTTCCCTAAAAAAAAAAGAAAAAAAAAAAAAAAAGAGGAAAGGAAATTGCATGGGGAATATGTAAATATGTAATAAGAATTACACTTCTAAACATCTTCATGGGTCTGGGCTTTGGAGACTACCCTGTTACAACTCAGTCTAAACAGGTTATGAATACTAACAGTAGTACTGTTTAAAAGTCTAAGGAGTTTGGTAAGAAACAAAAGGAAAGGAAACCAGGAGCCACTTCTGCTGAATATTAAAAAACACCAATGATACAGCTGTAAAAGAAAATTTTGACTATGTATAATGTCTTCTCCGTCTGTCATAATAATCTATACTTATGTGTTTCGTTTTATGCAACTTTTCTTAGCAGCTGTTCTCTCTACAAGGCACGCTGAAAGACATGAAAGGCCTCCAGGGGCAGGGTCTGTCAGGAACAGCAGAAATCCTGTGTCTCTGCATTCCCCTAGCCTCAGCTCTGTTGCATGTTTAGAACATCGTAAAGATATGTATAGCAATCTGGGCAATTCTGTTTCGTCTAATTTAAAAGGAATAGGTAGTAGGATGATTATATTGGTAGAGCCTTCAGTGGATACAAACACAGTCTCCCCACAGTCCCGCTCTAAGTGTCTCATACACTAGTTTTATTAGCCTGGTTGAAGATTATTTCTCATTTCTTTATAAAATGGAGCCAAAACAAGACATAATCACTGTTTCCCTTTTTCTGCCCTTTATTTACAGACAGAAACAATGCAGTTCTCTATGCTTTTCATACTTAATGTGCAAAAGGGAAACAAACTGTAAAATTATGTACTCACCTTACTCCTTATGTACCCTGATTAATTTGCCAGTGCTATCCCTTTCCTGCATGTGAGGGAAGTCACCTGCTGAGCAGTGCAACAGAAGGGTTGGGAGAACTACCCTGGACACTTGTTTGGTGGAAGTTCTGGTCCTGCCTCGTGGCCATCCCTGTGCTTCCTTTGTGGAGAGACCAGCAGTCAAAAGATGTACTTTTGTAGCTTTTCTCTCCTGAATTTGCTCCCTGTCCATCATAGTAACCTTTTGCTAAATGGCTGGGATGTGCCTCCTGAGCTCTGTGTCCTTATACAGAACAAGCAGGAGTGTTTCTTTGTTAGGGGGGAAAAAAAGAACTAAATCAAGTGGTCTGTTAGCCGTGGCCTTGAACAGCTCATAAGAGACAGCTTAGCACACTCGGAGAATTTGTGATGGGTGCAATCCATCTTCTCTTGTCAAAGGAAGGCTCCACTAATAAGGATGCAGATCTTTGCCCCTTGTAATATGATGGAAATCTTATTTTATAAGAAGAACTGCCTCATAAAGAAATCAAATTCTCACTTCAGAGTAAGTAAGATAGAAAGTTTTTATGCATTAGGGGCCAGAAGGATTCATTTTATGGATGCGAACTGCCAAAATTTGGAGCAATTGCTCCTGCTGCTTTCCTTTCAAAATCTGATACTGAAGTCATATCCATGGCATATAGGCAACTTAACTAGGGAAGGCAGAAATTACACTACTGTGTAATTGGTGCCAACAGTAACTAGGTTCGACTTGTTTTATGATGTTCTCTTGCTTGAAGTTGCCATATTGGCAGGGTAATGCTGATGTTTCCTGGTTTATCTCTTGCTTTTCATTGCAGAGCTGTGCAAATGCGTGTCATTTTGTTATTTTGTGACACATGAAAATGATGTACTTGTTTTGTTTACTCTGTCCTGACTTAATTAGTAAGATGTGATAGTTTGCCAGACTTTGAATGTCTTCGATAAGCTATTTTTCATGTGTTTTTGATGCTTAACTTCTTTTTGCTATAAAAGTCTAAACTTCTAGCCATATTCTGTGTGAAATGCTGATGACAATTCCTTGCCAGTTTCAACACATATTTTAACAATATGACATACATAGAAAATACACAGAGATAAGTGCAGGTAAAGAAAGAAATAGCATAATCTGAACTGAAATAATCATATAGGAAAGGGTAAAATAGTTTCAGAGAGAATGGGCAGGAGAAGAAGGAGGATCAGGAAGGACAAGTGTAATTGCAAAAATGCAGAGTTAGGGACATTGAGAGGCAGTCCAGGCCAGACAGGATAGGAGAGAAGCAAGGGTGGTGGCAGATGGAAGAGGGCTTAGGAAGAGAAGTTCATCCATGGGTCATTTAAAGTGAGCTCAAGCATGAGCCTGCAAGGTAGAAGGAGCCCCTACAGTTCATGTCCTATGGAGCCATGATCAAAGATACACAATGGCAAGTGAGACCCAGACCAGCACTGCCAGGCTGGGGACATTCCTGTACTGATGCCTGCATTGGCTCTTTTGGAGGGAAGAAGAGTGTGCGGCGAAGGCATTTGGCAGCAACTGCACTCCTACCTGTGTTCTCTGAGGGCTTTAAGGAAAGAGAGGAGATGACAGCTCAGAAAGGCAATCTCCTGTATCAGTGAGAGTGATGAATGTGGAAGGGCAATGTTAGTACCTCCACAATGAGGCATCAAGAGAAGGTGATCAAAGTAAATATTCATAAAGAGATTAAAGAATGCCTCATGTGTTTGAAGAATGTATAATAAGTCTTCAGATCAAAGCAAAGTCTCTGTTATTTAGCCATTTAGGAAGGTTAGTTATTGGTTATATGTGCCAGATAATGGAAGGCGTATTAACTGTGCAGAAGAGCTTGTAAAACACATAGCAGAATTTGTGAAAGGCATTTTTGTGCATCTTGATTTTAGCAAGTGCTCTCATCCTCATATATGTATTGTAAACACTTATTTTTAAGGAACATTTCCGGTGCCTAATGATTTTATTCTCAAAGCAAAGAGATTTAATTAAAGCCTCATTAAACACTACAGTAGATGACTTTGGATTATAAATTAAATCATGAAAAATGTTGTAGGAGTTGTGTTCCCTTATTTTAGTAACATGGCACTATGTGTATAAAATAAATCCGTGTTAATTGAGCACAACAGTGGAGGGCTACTTTACAGTGAATTTGCCTGCACATACTCTTACCTTTTGAACAACTGTGATTTTCAGACAGGAGACTGGGGAGAGCCTTCAATTACCTTGCGACCTCCAAATGAAGCCACAGCATCAACGCCTGTACAATATTGGCAACATCATCCAGAGAAACTCATCTTCCAGTCATGCGATTATAAAGCATTTGTAAGTGTTGATAAATGTAGTGATTTGATTTGGGGTAGATATATTAAACTTAGATTTTTATAGACTGTTGTGTTTTACTTTCATTTATAATATTTTTTCAGTCACTTTTAGAGAGACAAGTCACTACTTCTGAAATACTGTAATTGTAATAAATGAGAAACAAGGATGCACAGTACTTTTTTGCTATGAATTTTGTGATCTATTTCAGTCCACATGGCGTTAGTGTTAGAGAAAGGGCACTATGAGTAAGTGGCTAAGTTTTGTTGAAGTGATAGTGAAAGCAAGCACCCCCACTTTTCATCTCTTACAAATCCCTGTCTAGTAGTTATGAAGGAATAGTAAAACATAATATGGGATCCTCATAGCTACCTTAATGCTATGTGCACAGCAGTTAAATCAAGTGTTGCCTCACCTGAACTTTATACATGTGTTTTTGGGAAAGGAAGTAGAGAAGATGGAGATGAGGGTCCTGAGTGTTCTCCATCCATGGGACAAGGGCACATTCAGACCTCTCCAAACCTGATGGCTACTTGAAGTACCAGTAGCAGTCAGTTCCATCAGGGCAGGGCATGCTTGTTTTTACCTCCCTGTGGCTGCAGGGGATTACTGTTTCCCATCCCTGGGGAAATGGAGCTTCCCTCTACAATTAAAGACAATTCGTTTTCTCTGGCTGTTATAAATGCTTGTGGAGGAGAGAAAGGTCTCCCACGGTACAGAAAGTCATTGAAAGGCTTTTTTTTTAAATGAAAAACAGTTTTCTGAAATCCTGAGTTCCCTGTCAACAGGGTGGGGGAGCTGGAGCTTCTGCGGAGCTGAAGAAGTAGCTCAGCCCACCTGGAGCTTCTGGGGAGCTGAAGAAGTACCTCAGCCCACCTTTTTAAATGCTTGCATTTCCCCTTCCAAGTTTGCTGGAAAGCATTGTTGAAGTTGCTGAAGGTGCCTGCCGGACCACTGTGTGTCCTGCCTTATGAGGGAAGGCTGGCTTATTGTACAAAGGAAAGGGGCTCAGTAGTTGCAGTGTCTTTAGGATAATAGCTGGGGGTTAACTACTGGTCCAGGATGTGGGATTGAGATCCTCTTCACTTGAAGGGGCTTGGAGGCTTGAATCTTTGGAGCTTTTTGGATAATGCTCTGTTCACTAAATACTGCTGCATTTTGGGGAACAGTTGGAGGTTGCTGGAACACATTTACAGCATGTCTGGGAAGATAGGAATTAGAGTCTAAATGCAGGTGAGATGAGACAGAGCCTGGCTCTCACTGAGGAGGGGCAGAAGGGATGTTACAGACCTGTCTCTCTGGAGCACATCTGTAACTTTCATCAGACCCTCATGGGGTTAAAAATTGCCATGCATGCAGTGATTATCCCTGGACAGGAACTAGAATCTCTGCCTTCAGCAAGTTATGCTCAAAGACCAGCTCACCTGCTCTCAGTCTTGTTCTCCTACTATTCAAAACCTCCTTGCTCACCTCAGATTGAAAAGGAAGGTTAGCAACTTCTTTTTTTTCATCGTTTTCAGTGAAGTGAACATGTTTATCTCAAGAGTGCCTTTTCTCTTATTGCATGATCCAGCAGTAAATTCATAATTGAATGTAACCTTTGTAGTAGATTGGAAGATGGATCATTAAAGAAACTAAGCTGGAATGACCAGGAATATCCAAGTTAATGGTGATTAAGGAAAGACCTTCCTTTCCTAAGGACCATGTGTCTCTGCTTTGTTTCAGTTCCTTGAGCCGTATTGACCTCAGCCTTAATAGAGTAAAACCCTGGCTTGAAAGTTTGAATGGGCGTAGCTTTCACTGTATGCCACATCACTCAGTTAAACTGTTGGATGTTCTCTGTACTGCTCCCACGTGCACTGGGTGTTTGACAAGGAACATTTCCAAAAGTACAGCAAGTCAAAAGGAAGCAAGATTTCCTCCTAGAGTTTCAGATTTTCCTGACAACTAAATTGGATGGTACTACTGTGATTTGTGTGTCTATTCCACAGTCCACCTTGGGAAGCATTTCTGAATGCCTTCAGCTGAGGCTTTTTGCTGCTGCACACATGGGACAGGAGCTGTCCTTCTCTTCTCTTTCTTCCTCTTGTTCTGCCGTAAGCAAAAAGCACTGCTTTTTTACCCTGATGCCTGACCAACTAGTAGCTTTCAAGGAAAAACCAATTTGTTTTACTGTAGTCTACAAAAAAATGAGAAAACAAAGAAAAACAAACAAAAAAACCCCAAAGCAAAATGAAAAAACACCCAACCATCCAACCAACTAAACAAAAAATTGAAGACATTAATTGCTACCTGCCCAGAGAAAGCTAAGGATTCCAAATGTGTCAGACAGCAGAATGCAGAGAAAAATACAGTTCAATTCAATATGGTTTTATTTACTCTTCTAATTTCAGAGCTTGCTTTAAATTTGTTGTTTTTCTTCAAGGGCAATATCAAACTGTCCTATCAAATTAATGCCCAAAGCCCTATTCACGTCACCATCGAGGCCCCAGCTGGACTCACAGCTGCTCAGTTTATGAATCTTTCACATCTGCAGTCCTCTAGGAATGCCCTTCATTCATTCCTTTATGCTTGTCCTTATCTGGTAGTGTTGATGTTGCTCACTGGCCCATTTATAATGCCCTATAAAGTGTTTCTCACTAATTGCTGTGTTGGCTACTGTCTACATTGAAATATTTATGCATTTTCTTGCAGGTCAGAGACTCTTGCAGTACACAGCGTAAACTGAAGGCTTTAAAGAAAATATCTCAGTTTAGGTCAGGAGATCGGAGAACTGAACCAGCAGACTCTCTGTTCAGTTCCAGCTTGCATTCATCTCTAACTGAAGTTCTTCTTGATAGGTTCTTGTCTATGCTGAAGCTGGTTCACCATCTGGTTGGGTCAGTTTAGTCTGTTTCCAAGTCTGCTAGAAGGAGAAGAGTCAGCAGTGGTGGTCTGCAGCATCCTCCACAAAGGGGCTCCTGCCCACAGTGCTTTCTCTCCTCCTGCAGCCTACTTACCGTATTCTCTCAGTGGCATGACTTATCTTCAGCTCCCATATTGCTCACTTCGGACTGGAAATTTAGGAGAAGCTGTGGCCTTGTGCTGCAGTGGGAATACAGAGAGAGACTTCTCTGTGCCTGAGGAAGAGCAGGTGAGGGGTTGCCTTGCTGTGCTCTCTGCCCAGTTAAGCCAGACTTGCATGTGACATCGTACGGAAATTCAGAAACATCCCGTTTGCACAGAGCTATAAAACAAAGAAAAACACAGCAGATGTGCACACCAGCAGATATGCACGCCTGTAGCATCTACAGGAGAAACACAGAGTGTGGTGTGGCTTCGGTACAGCCCAGTTACAGTAACGAGAGCCCTCGCTGCTAGGTGAGAATGGCAGGGATGATGCAGCCAGCTGCATCCCTGGCGGAGCAGCGCCATTCAAACACGGTGTAGGGGGGTACTGAGACCCCAGAGGAGCAGAGGCTGCTGTCAGGGTGCAGGAGGGCTCAAACTGTCTGTGCCAACAAGTGGCACAGTGAGGGAGAGGCCTGTAGGACAGGGGCTGTGTCGCTGAAGCACTGCCTGCCTTGTTACCCATGGGGATGAGCAGGCTCCTCCGAGGACACGGTGGCTTCCAGTGAGCTGAGCCAGGACGCAGCACCCTGCTGCTTCCTCTCACACAGCCCTCCTCCAGATCACTAAAGGCTTCAAAATAGTAGTTCAGGGTCAGCCCTTCCTTAGGAAGAAATTTTATATATATATATATAATAAATTTATATAAATCTGTAATTTAAACTAGTTTTAGTACAGATTTATTTTCTGTTTGCTGACGTTGGGCTCTGCTATTTGCGCATAAATTAGTTACAGAGTGAGTACACTGAGGTTAAGATCACTGCTGGCCTTCTCATCCACGTGATTGCACACATACCAATAGGAGTTTGGCAGATGGCAGCTAAAAAAAGCAAACTCTCCATTTTTTAATCAAATGGCTTTTTTTAAGATGGAATCTGTAGTTGCTCGTTGTTTCAGTAACTAAAATGATAAGCTAGAAGACTTCCAGATATTGTTTCAAAGGACTCCAGGTGATTCAATATACTTGTTCCTGTGCATTCTTGTTTCATGGGTTGATTAACACATTGGTTTAAATGATTTATCAAAGAACTGCAGAGTAAAAAAAAATCTAAAGCAATATATTAAGAAATTGATTGCTACCGCTAGGTTTTTTAAAGCATTTTTAGTGCATTTCTGCAGATGCTTGTCTGTTCTGGAATTTCAGTTAATTTAATTTCAATGGATTTTCGTTCTAGTATTTAGGTTCCATGCTGGTGAAAGAGTTAAGAGGCACAGAGTCAACACAGGATGCATGTGCAAAGATGAGGGTGAGTTTCTCAACCTACTCCTTTCTCTGTTGTAATAGTATTAAATAACAACGATTGCTTGTACTATACCCTTTTTGCTTTTGCAACGTGCTGTTACCCATTTCCTTTCCTTGCTTTTACATTGGTATTCAATAGGAAATCTGTTCTGTCTTATATCTTAATTTGAAGTAATACCAAGATTTAAAGGTAAATTTTTACTTTGCCTGTTGTATCTAACAGAAAAACCCAAATGCATGTGTTGTGTTTTCTCATGAATCTTTGAGTATGTTTCAAAGTACTGTCCACACAATTTAAGTATGCCCATATCCAATTGTTTTATAAACAGAATTTTTAGCTTTTATATGATGATCTAGATTGAATTTTCAATGTTAAATATGTAGTAGAAAAACATATAACATGTTACCAAACACACTGGTTTTTACACGTGTTCTAATCCAACAATCACATAATCCTGTGGATACTTTTACTCACATGAGTATTTCCCTTAATTATGAGTTACTTATATGCTTTTCGATTAAAGAGTGAAATGAGATCTAACTCCGTTTCCTCTGATGGTGGAAAAGCAGCTAGGTTTCCTTCAGACTGTTAAGAATATGTTTTCCTGTGGCTTTTTGGCTTGATACTGGTTTGTAGAAAATTACAGCAGTCAATCTCCGAGAAACATTGCTGCTGGAAACTCAAAACAAGCCATAGCCTGATTTATTCCCAACTGTAGTTTTAATAAGAACACACCTGTTCCCAGCCATGGCGAGCATATCATGGTCTGGCATGATTAATTAATGAAGAATATAATTGTTTGCTAATCTACCAAACATGTACAATTACCTAGATGAATGAGCAAAATCTTTTCTGCTGTGTACCGTACATCTCTTGTGCAAGATGTCTCTGAGCACAAGACATGACATTCAGATCAGAAAGCTGGAAGATGTGTAAAATTCGTGCAGACAACCATTTCTGGCTGGTTACATGTGTGCAGCACACAGACTTTCATACAAGCTGTTTTAGCTAAGTAAGGGCTGGCAGTAATTCACAATTACTAGAGTGCCTGAAGATCTGAGGCTTTTCAGCTAATTACATGCTAATCATGCCTTACCTGGGCTTAAACTCCTCTGAAAAAAACCCCAACAATTTGACACACAGGGATCTACAATCACATACACGTGTTCTGGGGAATTAATTGAGGCTGCAAGCATTCCATCTTCCAATCCAGTTTTGAACCTGTCAGGCTTAGCAGTTCAATTCTTTAGGCATATGCCTGTGCAGAAATTAGGGCACTATTTGACACCATAGTAGCATATGACAACTTCAATAAGTTTTCTGACTGAACTAGGAAGTTTAACTTCAAAAAAGGCACTCTAAATAATTTATAGGCATTTTAATATATATTTCTATAAGTAATAACTTTGGCCAATTAAAATTATACAACTGAAAAAACTAAGTGTTTGAAAACAGATTTAATTTAAAATATACATTTCCTATATAAATAGTGCAGTTGCACTAGTTTTCTACAGTGCCACACAGAAGACTTATATAATACAGTGATGGGGTTTATGTACATTTCTTTTTTACATTGTCTTTTGAAACAATTGTTCTGAGAGTGTTTACTTTCTGGTTTGAGTTTTTTTATTGCAAAGATATTTGAATAAAACAGTTTTTAATCAGGATTTCATCTATTTTTTCTATATAGTCCTTTTAATCATGTTCCTATTCAAGTCAAAAGCAAAAACCTTTGACTTAATGAGAGCAGATTATTATTTTAGCCTGTTTCCCAGTGAGAAAAATGTGTCTTTTTCCAAAACTTTCTCCCTCTGGATGTCTCCTGAAAGTTGTTGTCCGTGAATTGGGAGTCCATGTTGTCCAAAGTCATCCTGAAATTTTGCTGTGATGTTCATTATTGTATTTAAGTAACCTTGGGTTGTCATTGAAAAGCTGGCTTCTGTTATAGTTACATTTTACTTCGAATGTACTGAGAGAGACATTTCACTTTAAAAAAAAGAAGTGAAAAGCTAGATATATTTGTCTGGCTCTCAGGTACTGAATTCTTTACAGTTGTCCAGCATCTCTAGAGTCAACAAGACTTTTACATACGGTTGTACTATTGTGACAGAACAATATTTTTTATTTTAGTATTTTATTTGTTTTTCCATGTACATATTGCAAATCTACAGCCTGCTGCAATCTGAAACATGTTGGGTATGGGGGGCAGTATGCCACATATAATCTTGTACCAGGTTGAGGTCACTCCCTTCAATTTTTTTAATCTTTCTGGACTCAGCCACATGATGGCTTTATGGAGAAAGTATGAAAATTAAATACCTGATTTTTCTGTCCATGTGGCTTTTGATTCTCCATCTTTAACCTGATGCTGCTCTCAAAAGCGTTGACATTCGCTGCATGTCTTCCAGTCAGCAGGTGCACAAGGATGAAAGAAGCATATCAGTGAAAAAAAATTCTTGATCTTCCTTAATCATTTATAAATACAGAGAAACAACAAAAATTACATGTTTGCTGACTGCAGATCCCTCACTGTTAGTTGTAGATGCTCCCAGGGCTTTCAGTTATTGCAATTGATGGTTTTGGTTCTCAAAGGAAGTGTCTTGTGGATATCCCTTGTGTCTCTCCGTGGAGAGGCTTAAAGCAGCCTCCTTCTTTAATAGCTTAAGAGTGAGGGGAGAGCCTAAGTCTTTTATAATGTAAAAATACACCAATAGTAATTTTTAAAAAAGCAAACAAACAACAACAAACCAAAAACCTGGGAAGCTTTACCTTAATAACTCTTCTTGGCAATCCACCATGCTTCTCAGGATTGTGTAGCAGTGTGCTCTAGCAGGACAGATGATGGATTTGTTTGGGGAAAATCGTGCAGATGCAATAGCCTGAGCTCATCACTTGGGTCAAGGTTATACATGCTTTTTTTCCCCACCCAAACTGCATATTCTTACAACCACCCATAATTATGGATATTTGTCAAGAACTTTACTTTTCCATTCATATCTTTGCACTCCTTTATATTTTATGGTTTCTTATTTGTTTCCAGCTATTTTCTCTCACAAACTCCCTCTCTAGTGGACAGCACTGTTTCCTTATCTCCATCCCCACCTGCTGTAAACTGACCTTTCCTACTTGGAGATTAAATCTGGCTGTCCTGGCCAGAATAGATTTATTAATTATATTTGAGAGATGCCTTCAAGAAGTTAAGAGATTTCATCTTTTTCAGTGTGGAATAGGAAATACTGCAAGTTGCATTTTCAATCAGATTGCTGCCTTCATTGCAAATTATCATAAGAACATGAAGGGAGAATAAGATGTGTTTGCATCAAAAAAAAGGCAAGAGTTAAAGTTAAATTTGAGCTAGAAAGAGACTTGTTCTCTACAAAAGACTTCATTTGGCATTTACACATCTGAATTCCTTGACCAGATGGGAAGGGGATTGTTCTATACTTACTGGCATGAGCACAGCAACAAGGTAGACTTTTTCTTTGCAGCAGCGTTAAATCACTGATGTTGCATACACCAACTGAACAGTCTAAACCAGTCAAATATTTACTGCAGCAGAAGGGAACTTAAATTTGGTTCTTGGATCCTGCCACCTTCCTGCCATTATATTTCTTTCTTAAATATTTTCTTGTTAGGAATAGGTTCTTAAATTTCAGGTCAAAGTTCTGAGGAACCAGCAATATTATTCTGTTCACAAAGCAGGTATTTAAATGTCTTACTGACTTAAGACCAAAATGTCAAAGTTGGAATTGCTACAAAATCTGATTCTCCTATCTCTGGAGAGGAAGGTGAAGCAGAGTTGACTCACTGAAAACAGGCAGCATCTGGGGCCTTTCTTCCTCATTTCATTTCTTCTTATGTAAAGAAGGAACTGAATTTAGGTGGCAGTCTCCTTGTTGCTACTAAACCCTTTCTTACTTTTCAATCTCCATTTCATTTTTCCTCCAAAAGTAGAAGTGTAGAAGTCTCCATATGCCTCCTGGTGAAACTCCCTAGGCAAAGATGATGTCAGCATCAAACACTATTTTGGGATTTAGATTCTTCAGTCTCTGCTCTCTTGGGACTTGTAGCTCTGCCTCTCTTTTGTGTGGCCACTGCTTTCAGAGGGTCTGCAGTGGAACAGGCACATGGATATTGCTCAAAAGGAAAGAATAAGTAGTGGTGGAAGATCTTACAGACATTCAGTCTCTAAGCACATCCACATTGTGCTGTACCATGTTCTTCAGAGGACTGTACGTCCTTGAATTCTGGCTGAAAGGAATCTAAGGGGCGGGAGGAATGCAGAGGAATGTTTAGAGCTATTGCAGAAGAAAAAAAACATCTAACTCTCAGCTAGGTGCATTGCAGCTGCACCCCAAGTTTAATGTTCACATTAATGATGTAGCTTGGAGGCATCCACTAATTGTAGAGCGGTAAAGAGTTTTGTACCGGAAGGATTGCAGATGTAGTTTTGTTCTGAGAAGTGTTAAGTTATGTCAGTAATGCATTTTTAAACCTTTTGCGCTGAGAGAAGTTAGTAAATATTTGTTAAAAGGCAAACTGGCTTCAAAACTAACTGGTCAAATGTGCACTTAGACTTTTTATTTCAATTTCATCTCATGCATGATCTCGTCAAAGTGATTCACTCAAGCTCCTCTTCCCCAGCTGGTCAAGGGAGGTGATTGTCCCACTTTATGCTGTGCTGGTGCAGCCTCGCTGTGAGTCCTGTGTGCAGTTTTGGGCACCACACTATAAGAAGGATATAAGGCTGTTAGAGGGTGTCCAAAGGAGGGCCATGAGGATGTTGAAGGTCCTTGAGGGGAAGCTGTATGAGGAGTAGCTGAGGAGACTTGGTCTGTTCAGCCTGGAGAAGAGGAAACTGAGGGGAGACCTCATTGCAGTTACATCTTCCTCATGAGGGGAAGTGGAGGGGCAGACACTGATCTCTTCTCTGTGGTGACCAGTGACAGGACCCGAGGGAATGGCCTGAAGCTCTGTCAGGGGAGGTTTAGGTTGGAGTTAGGTAAGGAAAAGATTCTTCACCCAGAGGGTGTTTGGGCACTGGCAGAGGCTCCCCAGGGAAGTGGTCACAGCACCAGTCTGACAGAGTTCGAGAAGCATTTGGACAATGCTCTTAGGCACATGGTGTGACTCTTGGGGATGGTGCTGTGCAGGGCCAGGAGTTGGATTCATTTATTCATCTGGTTTCCTTCCAGCTGAGATTTCAATGATTCTGTGAACTGTTTTGTGAAGTTTCATAAGCCTTAAATAAATAGCAGACTTATGGATATGATAGTAGGTGGTACCAACACATGTTTTGAAATGTGCAGTCTGATGCCATTTAGAATTAATAGTTGCTACCAGTTTGGGAAAAAGTTCAGATTCTTATAATGAAGTAGATTCCAGTACACAATTGGATAGGAGAATTGCCAGCTACGATGTTCATATAGTTATTAAAAATCAATGTAGGGCTGAAGATTCATTTGCAACAGTAGAAAGCCAAGATGAAGACTTAAGATTGTACAGGCTCATAAACTTTTACTTGGAATTTATTTATTTGCAATATCAAATATAATTACATACAAAGCTAAAAGTGAACCTGTTTTCATTTTGGCCAATGTATGAAAGCTGAGTAATCTAGTTATAAATGCATGTGTAAGTACATTGAAGTGGTCAACATGGCAAAGAGAAGTTCCAGTGTATCCCATTTCCTCTTGGCAGGAAATAAATAAATGAGATGAAAGATTTTTAGAGTGGGCTGTGTTACACCATGTGCTACAGTATATCAAGGGAATGCGTGAGCGTCTTACTTGGACACTGTTCTATGTGTGTTTCTGAATTTCTTATTCAGCTGCTTTGTATGTGTGTGCTCAGAGATACCGTGGTTTGTACACTGCAAGAGCATTCAAAGGTGTTAAATTAGTGCTCTCAGTTCTGCACAAAATAAGGTATTGAGGTTTTGTATTTGCTTTTTAAAAATAAACCGCTAGTTGATATTACTTTATTAAAAAACCAGTCCTCTGCCTCTTAAGCCATTGTTAATTACCTTGATTTCTTAGGCGTGCTGGCAGAGTGGGTCTCAAATTAGTTAGATTTTAGTTTATATTCTAAATAAATGTCTAGCAGTTCTGCACAGCCTTTAACTCAAAATCAATATGCAAGTGGAAGTGCTTTACCTACTTAAGACAATATGTAGTACTACTATAATATGAAAATGAGTTTAGACTCTGGATATGAGAGTGATTTTTTTTCAGCGAAACTAAAGAAAATCCATTAACAAGATGAGAGCAAGATTGCACTCCCTCTCTTGCTCTCTCTTGCACCACTGATCTTGCATCCTCTTATGATCCATTACAAAAGGAGGAATTGGGAGCAGCACTGTCCAAGCCTATGCGGGGTTTTGTTACTGTCCTACGTAATGGCAGCAGTGGGTTCAGATGCAAACTCTGAAAAGTCTTAAATTCAGACCTTTATTGTAAAAGCAGTCACTGTAGTAACCAGGCAGTTACGCAGAACTACCTTCTTCCACTGGGCTGATCTCGACTATGGGTGCTGAGGGGATGAAGCAGCTTCATTGCAGCAGCTGCATCAAAATACAGACAAGACTGGTACTGCTGATGTTCCTTGTTCTGAAGAGAAAAATGCTTTGTGGTGTTCAAGAAGTTTGGGGAAGCTGCACATATGTCACGTTAGATTTAAGATGGTGACACTTTCTTCTATCTTCCTGTGTATGCAGACAGGCATGTTTTATGGTTCTTGAATTATACATGGTCTGCTTTCCCATAGTCACCTACCTGTCTGGCAGCAAGGATGTCAGAGGTGGGACCAAAGCTCAGTCTCTCTAGCAGTGCAGACTCTGCAGCACGGAGACTCCTGGCTGCAGCAGCAGTGCACCCATGGAGACGGGGCATGCACATCTGTCCTGATGTAGATGGCCAGCTGATCAGCAGCAGGCACTGGCAAGGAGCCTGGAATAGGCTTGCTGTTCACCCGGGTGATTCTCCTAAAAAAGCGTGTTGAAACTAAGAGCCAGTTACGGTCATAAACAATGAAGTTCATAGGAACTATGACCAGTTCCAGGCTAGTGAGCACTTGCCCAGTGTCCTGTCACTACGATTGCTTCTATGTGAGATGAAATGTAATCCTGCTACTACGGTATGAATATGCCTTGGAGCATTAGACCATATGTCAGCATGCACATGACATCCAATGCCAGCCTTCAGCTGTGGCTCCTATAACTTTGGCTCTAGTCCATATGCTTCCCATAGAGACACCAGATGGACAAGAATATTTTGTCATCTCACTGTGTCCTTATGGGCTTGATACAGTGGCTAGAACCTGAAAAGCCCGAGGAAAGGGAATACTGACTCCTGTGTCCCACCTTCTTCTCAGATTCTGGGCACAGACATGGGCAGAGATGCCCACTTGGCCTGCACAGAGGTGTGAAATGTCTGACCAAGAAAGCTGTGGGACTTCATCTCAGCATCCTAGAATTCAGAGCCAAAGCACCTACAGTGCCTGAGCAAAAGGTATTCATACTGTATCTCTGAATTCTTACGTTACACGTTCTGGCAGATAACTCCTTCATTAAAAAAGAAAGGAACAACAAGCAAATAGCATGAGCTCACCATGACAACTCAAAACTGTTGAAGCCTGGAAACTGCTTGGAAATAATGGTTATCTGGTGGACTTCAGTTACTGTATCACTAAGAGTCCAGCCAGGGAATAGAACCGCGTGTTTTTCTTGATGGCACTGTCATAATAACAAAGGATGCTATTCCACTGTCCAGCTGTTTGCTTCAAAGGGAGTACAAGTGCAGAATTTTAACCCCAGATTGTAATTCTGCACTGGACTGCAGTCTTCCAGAACACCTTTGCACAAATCCTGGCATTTGTATGGTTTGCAAGCTGATGAGGAACGTCCTGTGCTCCTTACCAGCTGAGACAGTTTGGCTTAATAAATTACAAATGTCCATCAGTCTCTGATTCATTTCCTAATTTGCCAGCTGTAATTTAATAGCATCTTGATGAGCTATTTCACTCGGAGACAGTCTTCTGGCAGTTCACAACACCAATTAAATACTAGAGGTCAGGTCTGGTCTAGACAAACCCAGGTGAATGTGGAGCAGATGAAGATGATTAAATTACTTACTACGGGTCTAGAGGAAAGAGGTAGTTGATACAGTGTGGCCTGTCCAACAGGATGCTTCACCTTTATGGCAAATACCAGACAGTGGGAATTATACCGAAAAGCTAAAATATGTGAACTTGGTACCTGTGTTTGTATAGCACATTGGAGAAAAGGAATTTTGCTGTTAAGAAGGCAAGGAAGGAGGTAATTACAATAATCAAAATGGGAAAGAAAGCTCTCTTGTGTGTAGCTGTCGGACTAAAATGAAAGGACAAAAGTTGGATGATTGCTGTGCAGCCTTGCCAGATGATTAAAGTGAAATTGTCGTATTTGTGACTATTTTGTCTAGTATGAGCATATGCGGTGTTTATTGCTTGTTATTCTGATAAATGTATGTACTGCAGCTTCTGTACAGTCACTGCCATGCTTCCTGTGCATTGAAATTGAATTTTATGAAAAGGCTTATTTGAGACCTGTTATAGTGACACACACACATACACACAGGTAGCTGCTTCCTCTACTTTTGGCAGGGATACCATTTCTTTCTCCACTCAGTTCAGAGGTTCGCAAATCAGATTAGTGTCTTTCTTCAGATTTTGTTAAAATTCTTCAGGATGTTTTACCATTTAAGCTTTCGTTTCTTAAAAGTGGCGAGCATTCCGGGTGAAAGGAGTTTTCTCCAGGATAAATTGACACTTGATTGCTGTCCCAAGTCTCTCATCATTTGATAAGGAGTGATCCAACAATCCTCTCTATTACACGGACGGGGGGTCTCTCCTTGGAACTTTAACTGGAGATTTTAGCCTGCATGGCATGGACACTAATTGTAGAATGTAGCTGGATCTCTATCTATGTAAAAATCTTTGAATTTTATGCTGACAAAAATGGAGTCTTGTTTGATTCTGGAAGGATCAAGAGCCAATAAAGAGACATGATTACAGGGTTGGTTTATTTTAAGTTTCTGTTTGTTTCACTCTCTAGTGTTAGCATCACCTGTTTTTTCAAACATAATTTTTAAGTTGCAGTTTGTGTTTTCAAGTTTCTACCTCTGCTGCTTTAGGTTTTTTTTAATAATACAAAGCCACCGCTGCTACTTTTGTTCAGCTGCTCTAATGATCTTTTTATGTGCCAATTCTAGACTCTTCAGTGTGTTTACACTCTCTTTCTTGTGTGCTGATGTTTCTTCATGTTTACCTGTAACTGTCAACAGTTCATTTTCTCTCAAGAAAGTATTTGATTGATATTGGTGATTGTTTGCAGATGGTCCCATAAACAAGCATTTTCTGGATGTTATCTATTTACTTACAGTAGTTTTATGTAGAATAGTCTAGCCCATTATTGTCTTCCACCTTAAAAGAATTCAAATCAATTAAAAACTGTTATGCCACATTTGGGGATTTTGTTTGTTTGGGTTTGGGGTCGTTCTAGTAAATTTAATCTGTAAACTAAAGAACACTTTTTTTCTGCAGAGAACTTAAATCCGCTCCAAATATTTTCCCAGTCTGTTCAGCGGGAAATATCTTTGCTGTGTGCATCACACTGAAGGCACACAGATGTAGACTAGCATAAAAGGAAAAACAATCTTGGTAGGAGGGCACGAGCTGTAGGTAGGAGAACCTGGCACTGAGGGAATGCAGAATAAGCCTCTGTGCTAATTCATGTGTAAAGCAGCTTCCAGAGCAGCTGCACTCGGAGTGCAGAGTGACAAGATACAACGCTGGGCTGACGCTGGGCTGACGGGTTGACTGGCAGGCCTAGAGGGCTGCAAGGATTCCTCATGTCACAAGTACAACTGCAAGAAGGAAAAAACAGGGAAAATATTTCCAAATAACAACTAATTGCAGCAAGAAATGGTACTACAAGAAGTACTGTGCTGTTGATTCTTACAGCTGGGAAGGGCAGGAGAAGGGCAGGAGGCAGCAGTGGATGAGGCACAGCAGATAGGTGTCCTAAACACACATGTTTTGGGAAACACTGGTTGCATGACTGGTCTTTTTAAGCCTGGAAAAGTTACTTTATTCTCTTCCCATTGCGCTAGGAAAAAGGAGAATTTTTACCATACTCATAACAGACTTAAAGCTTTTTCTAGTTTTGTAACTACAAGAGAGCATAAACCCAGAGCACAGCTGGCTGAAGAAAAAGTAAAATATTTAACTTAGGTATTTATTCAGAAGAAGAGAGCACTGTTCTTGCAATGCAGTTCAACTCTAATAATATCTTCATTTTGATTTCAGAAGTCTACGGAACAGATGAAGAAAGTACCAACCATTGTCCTGTCTGTTTCTTACAAGGGAGTCAAATTTATTGATGCCACAAATAAGGTATGTGCAATTACTCAATAGTAGCTTTTGTTTCTCACAACTAGGAGAAATAATAATACCTATGAAGGCCAGGCCAGAGAGGGGACAGATTTCCACTTTGTGGTTTCCTCTCCTTTTTTTCTCCTCTTTTGCCCAAAATGGATGTAATGTCATTGTCATTCTCCAGAAACTCAGTCTGGAGGACGCGCGAAGCAGCTTTAATGGCTTATTTGGAGAACATTGTGTCCAGCGTTCTGCTATTAAATGCAAGCTTATCACAAAAGACATTCAGCAGGGAGCCTCTGTGGAATCCTTTACCATATTCTTCTCTATACAGTTTCTTAAATATGCAGAATATCTAGATATGTTCATTAATATAATTTGGGGAAATTAAAAAAAAAAAAGAGATGTCTCAATAAAGAATAAAGATGCGGTTTTATCCAGGCCCAGCCATTTTAAGAATAAGAAACACAAGCCTTGAATGTCCTTTCCAGACATTCAAATACCATAGCCTCTCTGTGAGCTGTTTTCTTGATGCTAGCCATTAAATTACCTGAACCGCAGCAGCTTCTTAATAGTTGTTATTCCATATTTTTTTTCATCTTCCTGTGCAGCAACGCTCCTGTGCTTTGTTTCTTACATTTTTAAATACATCCAAATCGTTAAAGAAAACCCAACTAACCAAAGCCACAAAAGCAGAAATTGAGAGATCAGAGAACTCAGTGATGGATAGAACAATGGATTATTGCTTAGCCAAAGTAAAATGTACAAGCTCTGTAAACAGAAGTAAAGTAATGCATTAATTACTCTTCTTTGTATGTCTAAAATTGCAAGGAAATGCAATCCATACTGATGCTTTTATATGAACAGAAAGTAAATTATCTTTTGTGTTATGTGACTAAATCTGACTAAGCAATATAAAAGCTAAATCTGATGACCCAGCTACCTGACGAGGTTAATAATGTATATAGCAGCTTTGTGTTGCTGAACATGCAGACCACACAGTACACCCAACCCAGTATCCCTCAAATTTGCCAAATCAATCAGTTTTTACATTTAACTAGAACTGTGTTTTAAGTGAAGGATGGAAGCAGATTTGTGAACTTCTTCTAGAGTTTGGAAGCCATATTTAGAGTTAGAAGATGGCATAAAAGAAAAACTGAGGTGAAATTACTGTTGTTTCAAGTCTGGCATATTTGCCAGAGCAGAGGGACCAGGGGTTCCTGTCCGCTCCTCTTCCTTTCATTTATTCAAAACTGAGCCTCTTTATGTTCTCTGATGTGTAGGGCATAAATCAGGACATTGTAATGCTATTAACTCTAACTTGGATAATGCTGGTTTCAGCTCTTAAATCTCCTCTGTAGCATAAAGGATGTAACTGCAGTGTCCTTAGGTTTACCAAAAAAAAAAAATCAGGAGAACAAAAGGAGCTTCTTGTGTCTCTTTGCACAGTGCATAGTCTTATGTAAGATGGAAACCTGAAAGAAGTTTGGCAAATTGCATTAGATGACTCTAGATGAGTCCCACTGAAACCTAGTAGTGCAACGGATGTATTTGATGGAGGTAAATAATGCCACAGTCCAATGTTTTTTCTCAACTGGTAGATTGCTTTCTCTCCAGTTCAAAATCTGCACTGCCTTTCCCTTCTGTAAAAACCAGGTAATAGCCTGCAACTCTCCCAGAAGCGTTGTTATCATCCTTGTCCAACAGTGTGCTGTTCCCAATTCCTTCAAGACCCAAAACAGATTAGCACTCAGGTGAGAGCCTGTTCAGACTTGTACTGCTTCCATATGAGCTTCTAGTTGACGGCGCTGGGCACCACTTAGCAATAAATGCATAGTTTTTAATGACAAAACTAGCTAGCAGTTCTGTGCTTGAAAACTCAGCTCTCATGGCTGTTCATCCTTTTCCTTTATGCCACTAAGCTAAGAATTTGTATTCCCAGTCACAGCAGGCAAAGTTTCAGGTGACGAAGGGGCCCTGACCTCATTCCACGACAGCCGTTTCAGTGGCACCTTGAAGCTTGGCATGACACCATTTCTTTGCAAGTGAGGCCAGAAAGAAATTACTGCTTGGGGAAAAGCAGACTCGCAGAATATTCTCGTGGCTCACAGCTCACCCTAACTTCTGGATGATTTCTGCCAGAAGGGAGATAGGCTGGCATGAGATAGGCAAGAAAAAGGAAGGCTGCCTAGCAAAAACCTGGCCTCTCCAAGGTATTTCCTTGGCAGAACCACAACTGACTTTCAGCTTCCCCACTTTTTGAGAAGCACTGGAGGTTTCTCTTGCCAAACTGAAAGACAATTTTTAGAACAACTGTACAGTGTCAGTCAGTGCCTGAGGAGTGTACCCAGAACAGCAAGCTGGTTCATATCCTTCTGCTTCCTACAGAATAAGACCATGGTCTACCGAAATGTGACAGTAGGACACAGTAAAGACATGCACTAAAAAATGTTTAATTTTGAAAGGAGATCACAGAGGATATCCTAGAGCAGCTAGGAAAAAACTCAATTTCACTACCAATTTCTATCAAGAAGATTTAGTTTAAGAATACTTTATTTTATTCAAAACAAACTTGGTATGTGTATGTTTCTAAAACTCACTTGGTTTAAAATTAAAACATTAAAATAATCTCCATGAATTTTGACTCAAGTGCAAATCCCTGAGTCAACCCCAAGTCACCTAGAAAAAGTTTCAGCATAGCAGAGCTCTTTTCACATATGCTGCATAAATTCAGGTGATTACATTGTGGCTCATGATTTGGCATAAATACTTCACATATTATTTTAACACCTTCCAAGCTTGAATTCTTTCTTCTTTCTGAACTACAATGTTGCCAACACTACATCAATGACAGTGTATTACAGCTCTATCTGTGGATATCTAAATCCCTGGTTTTGGTATAATTCTAATTCTCATCAAAATCTTTATTGAGGGTAAAAGTTATCAATTTCAGAACAAAGAAAATAAAATGCTTCAAGTAACATAAAAAGCAAGCAATTGTTGAGCAGAGATTATACATGTCATTATAAATTGGCATATATTGAAACACAAGTACTGGTTTTGTCATTTTTATGAATAATGCATTAAACAGAAATAATCAAGTATGTTGCAACAATTTAAGAGGATTATTTCTTTTCTTCAGTAAAAGTTTCCTTATCTCAGTTTTTCCATAATTTGAAATTTGGTATGCTTTTTATTAAGATTTTTCATAAGTCATGATTTCTTCAATTAGGTATGTTAATACCTCTTTTTGATAACTTGACACCTACATGAGAGGGGAAAAGTTGCCAGTTAGCAAATGAGAGAAGATATGGCAAAGCACCTAAAGTGATTTAGTTGCATGTATTAAGAAAAAAAAAAATTAAAAAGGAGGTGAAGAAAACGAGGTGGGAAGGAAAAGAGAGGGGTGAGGGAAAACCAGATATGCTCAGAGATTGTTTTAACTTGGACAGATGCCACCGTGGCAGCAGCAAGTGGTGGCTGTGTGAGGAACTGGGACACTACAGGTGTCACCTGTTCCATGATGCAGTAGCGATGTCATGCTGCAGCAGAATATGTCACTGTGGGCTTTTGTGGAAATGCCAGAGCTACAGCCAGCAGGGCTACAATTCAAGAAAGCACATAAACTAACCTCTAAGTAAATTCCTATCCAATGAATCGTTCTTCTCTTTAAACAAACCATTTGAAACATGTGTGTTGCTGAAGCAAGGCCTCTTCATAAGCCACTCTGCTGTGTCTTCTTCTCTGGCTTCATGGTTCCCTTGGCCTGAACACAGTAATTACATATCAGCAGTTTATGTAATGAGTATTCATAATTTTCTCCAAAGCTTTAAGACAGCTTTTTTTTATTCCATCAGACAGACATGCCCCACCTCTCTCTCAGTAGTCTGCTATAGCTTACATTGGCTGTTGCAAGTAGTGTGGCTCGGTGCATGAACGGTTTCATTTTCCTACATCTCTCTTACAGGATGCTGTTGTCAGTAAGTGGAGATAAGCTGCCAGATCTCCCTGTAGTTACCATTTTAGTAATTAGAGTCCTTTAAATATCTCACAGTTTCAATTATAAGTGATGTTTGGTGGTTTTTTCCTCCTGAAGAAGTATGGGTAAAATTTGTCAAAAAGCATGTGCAAAAACCTGGCTACTGAGCTTGCCGGGTTTCACCAGATCCTGTCCATCAGTAGACTGAAACAGTGTCCCATTTTGATCATTATACAAAAGCACACGACTTCATAAGATGCTGGTTTAGTACTTTGAAACTGTAACTATAAATACAATTTCGAAGCACTATACCAGCATCTTACGAAGTTGTGGCCTGTGTGCCAGGAAAGATGTGTCTTTGTCAAAGGATCCTGAATAAACTCCAAAGCACAAGTGGCCTCATAGGGAAGACTCTGTAACATAATGGTTTCCTACCAGCTGACTGCCAATTGGAGAGGGTCAAAATTCCAAATACCTGTGTAAGATCTCACATGGGGTATATGAAATCTCTTCTTATTAAGACATTTCTGAAATACTTTGGTACAGTAGATCAACGCAAATGTGAATCTAAACCCACACCTTTTATGGCTCTTTTAAATTGAATTCCTAAATTAACTGATTTTTTTTTTAAACAGAATATTATTGCTGAACATGAAATCCGTAACATTTCCTGTGCTGCACAAGACCCCGAAGACCTTTCTACGTTTGCGTACATCACTAAAGACTTGAAGACTAATCACCACTACTGCCACGTATTCACTGCGTTTGATGTGGTCAGTTTATAGAAGATACTTCATTTAATAGTTCTTTCTATTAGTAGTGGTTATTTAGTTCTGTTAAAACATTTTCAGGATATATTAATGGTGATTAATGGAAGGCATCAGTCATTTACCACATGAAAAGATCACTGTGGCATAGCAAAAGGACATTTCTTGAGAAGAACAAACTTTCTTTGGTAGCTCATTTCCCGTCTGAAATAACTCACCTCTGCCACCTCAGCTGTTGACTGTAAACTTAGCAAGTAGCTTTTCATACAAGTCTTGACATGTAATTCTTATAACCTAAGGTATAAGCCTAAGCCTAAGCCTTCCAAAATGTTTGTAACAAGTATGTTTGGCCAGCCGTTCTGAAATCTCAGCACATGCCAAAAGATTGCCTTTATTTTGAAAGTAGCAAATTAATTACTGAATTCTTATTTCCTTGTTCTATAACTCTTGCCTACATATCTCAAAATGTTATTTCAGCAAAAGTCCTTGGAGCTCCTGTTATGTTGGTGGAAAATTAGTAATTTCTTCCTATACTTACACTTTTCAGATGGGGATGCACAAACTATTATTGTTTCAAGAAATCATGAACACGTATCAATTAATCAGTCATGCAGTTTTCAGCTAAATTTGGTGATCTAAGTAGTGGCTAAAGTTTTTATGGCTAAGATTTATAGTCCAAAACTTTCAAAAAAACTTACCCTTTAAATTATGCACAAGAGAAATTTAAGGTGCTATTAAAACTTCAAAATTATTCAGTAAAAATATTTTAATATAATATAATGTGTATGAATTCTTGAAACATGCTTACATGTATATAAATAAGTTAAATCAAAAGAACAGGGTACCTGAACTGCAGCTTTTTATTTGGGACTGGGGAAATAGTTAATATGCACAGCACTAGTGTGTGGGAGAATTTAAATAACAAGATGTACAGGTAGGTTAGAGGAATTTTAGCATTTTGGTTGAGTGCTTTTGTTATTTAAATTCTCTTCTGACATTTTAGTATCCACAGGGAGTAGAAAAACTTTGAAATTGTGTTAAAAATAGATAGACAATGATCAACAAGATGTTACATTTTATGGGTTTTAGTGATATGCGAACAACTGAAATTAGACTGATTGAGTGAGGTTATTATTTCTCCTGCTCCATTTAAATTCTACTTAATGGTTTTGAAGTACTGCAGTTTCATTTATAGGTTTAGTAATCAAGCAGAAACATAGACTCAGGTATTGCAGATGAAATTCATCTCCTTTGTTGGCAAGGGAAGAAAGGCAATCCAGGAATAATTACATTTTGCCCACTTCCTGTACCTTAGGAGGAGCATTTAACATCCCAAGCACTTTAAATGACTGTTTTAAGCAATATGGAAACTTTAACTGTCTTAACTTAGTTTTCTCCTGCAACCTAATCCTCAGTGGGGTGTTACCTACTCAAATATCCTCTTTTTGTGTTGTTTTATTTCTCAGGATCTAGCATTTTTGATGCAAGTACAAGCTCTATAAAAACTAGCTAGGTGTTCAAAATGCAAGCATACAGTGAATTAAATTTTCTATTTAAAGCCTAATGTTCATGTTAACCTGACCTTCCCATTTGCTAATAGAAACAACTCTACCCATTTGCCAATGGATAGAAGTACAATCATTTTAAGAAAATTAAGGTTTAAAATGGGAGAAATCCACAATAAGGTGTAGAGGCATTTTAAACCGTATATATTTTGGTAGTACAATATATGCAATGTTATGAAAAAATAATCACTCTCTTGGGTCCTTCAGTTTCTCAGGAAATGTGGGCAAGAATAATTTATTTGTAGATAGGGAAATATTTTAGTGTAGTGACATGCAACCACAAGTATTACTGATACTATTTAGGAGTAACTGTACATTTAACTTGAGTACTCAGAGTTAAAATTCTATGATCAAAAATTGCAAAAACATCAGACTTTATTACAGAATATTGAAGGGGGAAAAGGTTTGGGGGAAGAATAGGATTTATTGCTCAATATTTGAAATCCACTTCACTTTGATTCTTTTACTAAGCAGCCTTAAATCTGTGAGCGAACGATTCCCTCTGGAGCAACAAACCACCAACACAGCTCCTATATCAATTTCTGGTTCGTATATTGGAGATACCCAAAGTAATTTCCCTCAGATAATCCTTCATTGCCCAGCGCACCTATGAATAGAAGACAACAAAAAAGTCAGTTAAAATGTGAGGAAACAATTAGCCATTGTGATGGGTTGGCTGAGTTAAAGCTAAGAATCCTGACTCAGGCTTGGGCTGGTGCTCTGAGTTGTAGCATTGCCTGGCAAACAAGGGAGGTGACCTCATTCCTCACCTCCCAGAAATTGTTGCTTGAAGGCATCGACTCGATCGCGTTCCTTCTGTGCCTTGCCAAGCAAGGAGCAGGATTGCAGCAGCCTGGAAGCACCGCAGGCCTTTCTCTCTCCTTTCGAAGGAGCTTGATGGAGTGCTGTGACAGTCAGTGTCTCCTACAGTGGCCAGGGGCTCTACAGCTTCCCTGCTAAGCATCTCTCGGGGAGGGAGACCTGTATCCTTCTTTTTGTGCCACTTGCAAAAAGTTCTAATAATCTCCTCACTCCATCAGAAGAATTTCCACAATGGATTTTGGTTTGATTTTCTACCCCTATCGTCAAGGGAGTCCTGCTCCTACCGGTCCAATATAGCCCCTGCAAGAACCTGTACCAACTCTGGGCCTTATAATTCTCTCCCAGTACTACAAGTGGGAAATTCCTCAAACCAACCTTACTTACTTATGGGGTTTTTTTTCAGATAACTTTTTAAAATTTTGCAAGGTACAGTTTTAAAGCCCTCCTTGCTCCATTTGCAGACTTCCCTTTGTCAAGGCTCTACCCCAGAACACAATGTATGAAATTTATGTACAAGCTATTGTTCAGTTTGCATTTTGAATATTGAACAGAACAGTGAATGTTCTGTTTTATTTGCTATATTTCAAATATTTATTAAGCAGAGAAACAGTTACATGTTTCTTATGGTTTTCAGGTCCCAGGCAGGCCTGGGTTTTTTTCATTTTACAAACAAAGGAAAACATATTATAGTGGCTTTATACAAGATGCAGGACTTAAACTAAATTTATGGCTCAGTATGGCAAACTTTCAGTCTGTCTCTGCTCTTATCTCCCACATTTTCAGGCCTGTCTCAGTGATCTTTTTGTATGCCACGCTGGATGGTGTATTTTCTCAGTCCTACTAGTATTGCAACCTGCATATTCTCCAACAAGCCATTCCTACACCTTGTCCTGCTGATGTATTCCTCAGTAATAATAATAGTAATATCCACTGCAGACAATCCCATCATGATATAGTATGCTCTCTTACTGTTACGACAGCTGATTCTAAAGACATCTCTCTTTAGAATCATATTCTTATCCCACTTAAAGGCACACTCCATTTCAAACTATATTATTCTCTAAATTTTTATCAAGTATAATCTGTTGCTTTTAATTCCATAGCCAGAATTCTGATAAAAGGCAGAGCACTTTATAACAGCCTCTTTAGTTTTTCTTTTATTACTCCACTGGCAAACTGCATTCTCAGTGTTTTTCAGTCCTGGCCAGTTTCCCTTGAAGTTAAAGGGATAAGGAGATAATTTGGAGACTACAGCTATCAAATCAGGCAGACATTTTTATTTGAGAAGCTATGAAACTTTGGCTGGCTTGCTGTTGTGACCGTAGTCGTAACAGCAGAGATCATGTCCCAGTGCAGGAGTATAATTGTTTTTCGTCTGACCTAACAGAGGGTAGAGCTGGCACCTTTTTAAGAAGCTCTTATAATGAGCAAAATATGCTGAATTTAGCCTGTATTATCTCAGTATACATGAGTGATAAAAAAGGAATGGAAATTCTTCAGGGAAATTAAAGTGTAGGGCATGAAATAAAATGCTTGTCCATTTAACTTTGTTTTAATGATTGAAGTGTGTAATAGTGTACTTCCAAGTGCATTGCATTGCTTTCTCACTTACTGCAAACTTAACAGTTAGACTGGACTAGTAAAGACATTTCTCATTTGAAAAAGTATCAGAAACATGTGGGAATTTTAAGGGATCACCTAGGATCAAAGCAACGCAGAATTTGCTTCCAACTATAGGCTATGGAGATTGAGGAAGGAGAGGGTAACATCTGAATCATATCAAAGATTTATGAATTATTCTAAGGGGACTGTAGGACATCATATGGAGGCAAGCCAACAGGCTTGCTTTTGCTCTGCAGGGGTTCTAAACATTATTGCAGAGTTAGTAGCCCAGAAATAGGCTCTAGTAGGAGCCTAAAAATAGGCCCCAGTAGGAGCCTGAAAATAAATATACAAAAACAAACCCACAAACCTGAAGAAAAATTACCATAGGAATTCACTTGCCATTTAGATTAAGGTCAAATTTGAAACTCACAGCTACTTTTTCATTGATGTATAACTGTACTGAATATATTTGTATCAACCCCTCTGATACCTCATTCATACTTTATAAATATTTCAGCAGGTTTTTTTTCCCCCATATTCAAAGAGAATTTAAAGTATTCTACTTATAACAGTGAACTGGTTTTAGGCGTAATAGCCTGACTTTTTTGGTTATGCCCACTAATATCCCTTCCCCTTGCTTACAAGAATGTTGAGCTCAGTTTTACTTCCAGAAAACAAATCCATGAGAAGGTTTTCCCCAGGACTCGCAGCGCACACCTGAAGCGGTGCACTGACCTGCGCGCATACGTGCCTGCACCCCATCTGTAAATCGGAGCACGCGCTTTCGACTGGCTCTTTGTCCCTTCAGAAGCATCACAGCCATGCTGCAGCCTCTTCCTGTGCTGCTCCGTGAGAGCACGGAGCATCCCAAGCCATGTGCTGGGGAAGCAGCACGTCAGGCTGCCGGCTCTGGAGGAGGACGGGTCAGCACAGGAGTTCTGAAATAGAGCGAGGCCAAATGTCACATTGCAACAGTGCAGGAGCGGCTGGATCCTGAGAACAGCAGATACGGGATGAGCTGGGGAGGTGGGAAGGTTAATGTACTGGTTCTAAAAAGAGATGACACTCACCCGCTCATGTTTGCATGTTTAATGATACATTTTCAAGGTGGTTAGAAGTAATTACTTTCAATACAATAAATTACATTTAGATCGTTTTTAATCAATGAGAAATCAAATGACAGATGTAAACATTACAGAGACTGAGGAGCCTCTTACCAGCGTGATTTTAATTATTTACATTACAAATCACTACCCCACTTCATGTATCTCAGAAAAATTCAACCTCACTTGAATTTTAACTGTTTCTGTTTTGTTCCAGAATTTAGCTTACGAAATCATTCTTACACTAGGACAAGCATTTGAGGTGGCCTATCAGCTTGCACTACAAGCACGAAAAGGGGGCCATTCTTCAACCCTCCCTGAAAGCTTTGAAAACAAACCCTCTAAACCTATTCCCAAACCACGTGTTAGTATTCGGAAGTCAGTGGTAAGTAGAAGGTAGTAATGCATGCAAAAAAATCCAAAATTCAGCTATACAGTTAAGAGTTTATATACTAGAAGATGTACAAATAAAAATACCTCTTGAGTCAGAAATGCTCCACCGTGCCACCTCTGCTCATCAGCTGGCAGGGTTGTGTCACCACAGCGCTGGCTGCCATTTCGAACAACTGCTTGTTTCAGATTTCTCCAGTTTAAGATGTTGCTTGTTTAGTCTTGTGCATATGTGTCTTATAGTAATTACAGAGCTTTAATTAATTCTGTTTAATCAATGCATCTCTCTCAAACTCTGCGGTTTCATGGACTTTCCTAATCTCCTATCACCTAACTTGTTTGGTATACGATCACGGCATATGTATCCTAATCAAATTACAAATCCAAATCAATTTACAATTATCCTGTCAGACCAAGCAACTTCTTTTCTTTTCTTACCCTTTTCTTTTTTCTTTTAATCTGGGATTCAATATACCTTTTCAGTATTAATCACAGACTCCTAAGAAACAAAGCTCATTGAAGCATACGTATTGATTGTCTTTAAAGTGCCCTCCTGAAGTGCAGAGATGACAGAGAAATATTCTTTTACAGTAGACATTTTTTTAAAATTATGAAAACTATTATAAATTAAGTGAGAACACAGGCACAGGGTGATTTGGGAGGGAAAGGAGAAAAATGACCGCACACTGTATCATATTCACTGACTATAAAGCAAGAACTGTACTCTATGACACTTAATTATCGGGTGAGAGGAAGGGGGGAGGGGGGGAAATGTATGACTGTACACTTTGTCATCCATTGCCACAGAATCTTCCTCCATAAAAGTTTAAGTAGAAACATTTCCTGATGCCATCGTCTGTCTCATTAGCGAACAGACTTCTCAGGATGAAGTGTGGCTTTAATGAACTATGATGCCCTATAGCTTGGGGGTAAACACAGCTCTGATCTCAACAGGAAGAAGAAGGCAGCCATGAGTACATGGGAGTGTAGACACCACCATACTTGCTGCTGTACGACTTTGTCAATTCAGGATTTGCCCTGTTAGTTTAAAGAAAAACCCTCTGCTCAAGCTGCCGTGCACGGAGATGGTAACCCGTCTGTATGTTTGCATTTGTCTTAAAGCAGATAGATCCATCCGAACAAAAGACTCTTGCGAATCTACCCTGGATTGTTGAACCTGGACAAGAGGCCAAAAGAGGCATTAATACCAAGTATGAAACTACAATTTTCTGATACAAAACTGTCCCCCTGTTCCTTGTTGTGCCTTGCACGCCAAGCAGTCACAGCACAGCCTTTCCTTTATGGCAACGTTTCAATCCAGCAGAGAGGAAGACTGCACTGTATGAGTGGCCTTGTAACTAACAAAAAAGGCTGACAGTCATTTCTGGTGATGTTCTTCTTCCTGCAGCACTGACAGAAGAATGACACTATATGAAGACTTTTAAAATTACAGTCCACAAGAGGAGTGAAAAACCTTATTTTTCATGCAGTTCTCCCTTGTGACTCTGCCACAGTGCTTTCTTTGATTTCTTATTTTAGAATTCTACTTTTTAAAGGAAAAAAAACAAAAGGTCTCTAAACTAATACTAATGCTGCCTATGAGTAGAGTATTTGATTGGGTTTTTTATTTAAATCTTGGCAGTTTTTAATTGAAATAGAACCAGAATTAATAAATAGATTATTTGTGAAACCACTGAATTCATTAATAATTACTGTGTTGAATAAAGAACTCATTAAAGTGACAAGAAATTAGGCACCCTGATTTCTGTGTACGCTGATTTTATATGTAATCATTGATGTCCTTTGATCCTCTACAGAAATAAGAACCTCTTGCATTGTAGCAAAGGATCAGAGTTTTATGAATGGTCAGAAAAAGGTATTAATAATGCACAGAAAACATTTATTAGATATTTTTATGGAAGAGAAGTACTATAGGAAAACATATGAATATTTATGGAAGGAAGCCAGATTAATTATGAGAAATATTGTTTATTTTAAAGTTAAGTAAATGATTGCTATTGCAGCATTATGAAAGTTATAAGAGTTGTAGCATCAGTGCACTGGATGTTCTGTGTGATCAGTCTGGAATGAAAGTGGAATGGTCATTCTGCCACACCTACATATAGTTTATGCAGTTGAACATTGCTATAGCCATGAATTCTACTAGTATTTTTAAAAAATAATCTCAGTGGTTCTAAAAAAAAAAGTCAAAACCATGGATTTTGCTATCAAGATTTCTGTCACAGAAAGCTTATTTGGAAGAGTGTTGATAAAATTCTACTGCAAAACATTTTCTAAATAAAAACAGCAAGAAAAAGAAAAAAATTCCAAAGTAATAAAAATGTTTTCATGAAACAAAACAATTAAGCATTTGCTTAATATTTGGTTAAATAAGATTTACTTACTTTTTCTTTAAAGTGTTTTAATTTTTTTAATGTCTGTGGAGTATTTGTATAATACCATGATGTATATTTATGTAGAACTGAAATTATAACAGTAAAAATATCATTATAGGAGAAAAATGGCATTTTAACGTATATTGTTCTATCCAGTCAAATTGTGAATCATTTTGAAGTTCATTATAGAGATATTGATAAATTGTGTGGTTGTCTTAATGTTTTTTTAATTATTATTTCATATCCAGCTGAGGTTTTTCAGTTAGAATCATCAGTTGGTATATTCCAAAAAATGGATAATTGAACTTGGTTTAAAACTGATAATTGTATATGGTTTAGTTAAACCTAATCATAGCGCTGAGTGATAACATACTTTTAATACAGTATTCAATTTACTTGAACAAAATAGTTCCTTGTACATATTTTTGCTTATTCACTGTTGATATGTACTTATTCAACTGACAGTAAAAAAAAAATAACACTAAAAATATGGTACCAAAAGGAAAATTGTATAGGAGAACAGTAAATAGTAGCCTCACTGCAACAAATACTTATGTAAATATGCTTGGGCTTCCAGTTATAAATTTTGTAATTTTGTCATTTATTTATATCCTATAAAAGCACACAAAATAAAAGGAAGTTGTACAGTCCCAGCTTTGTGTATCATTTTATCATTGCTAAGGGAAATCAGGGGCCTGATGCAAAGGATACTGAAATCAGTGAGAGATCTCCTCCTCCTATTTCACTGGTTTCACTGGGCTTTGGATCTTGTACCAAGGAAACCCAGGAATTACTGTGGAGAGAGTTTTGGTTTGCGATACAGATTTTGTTTACAGATGGTAAAAAGGTCCCACTTTAAAGTCCTTAATTAACTGGTTCTTCCATGCGCTGCTCAACTGCTGACTTCCCATATTTAATCACACCCTGTAAAGGCTTGTGCAGGAGTTATGTTAAAACACATTCACTTCAGGCACGTAAAGTACAAATGGGCCGGGTTTTCAGGGTATAAAACTGGGGCACCTCTTAGGCAGCTGAGTGACCCCTAAAATTAAAAGATGAGACAGGAGCTGCAGCAAAACTTTAAGCAGATGTAAAGGAAAGGTGTGAAACAACAGGAAGAACTGGCAGCTTGCAGGAAGAATTTGATCTAGGTTCATCAAAGAGATGTCAAGCAGGTAAGGTGGCACAGTAAGCAGCTGAACTCATTTGGGAGAGATAATTGGGGCAAGAGAGACTGAAGATAACTAGCAGGACTGATGAAAGATGAGGCAGATGAAAGACTGGTAGGGCAGAGAATTGAGTTTGAAGGTTTTGGGACACAGGCAGTGAACAACTGAAGCCCCCACAGCAGACATATATTTAAACTGCAAGGAAAGATAAGAATTAACACACATATAAGGGACTTCTGTATTTGCAGAAACCTGGGATTTTAGAAGGAAACATATCTGTCTACTAACCAATACTAGTGTAAACCAGCTGGAGAGAAGTCCACGGGGTGTCCTCTAGTATGGGACAGTGGTTCAGCAGTCCTTTCTTCAGATCCAAAGGGACTTCTACAAACTTGCACTAATCCAAAGGAGTTATCACTCGATCTTTTGTCTTTTTTGGTTGAGGTGACTTTTCATTTAAGTTCCTGGTATGCTGGAAGTACATGGGCAGTAAGGGGATAATGGTCAATCTTAAGAGTGAAGGTAGGGAAAAAGCCAGAGACCTCTATAAGGTCAGAAAGTCAGGAAAATTGCTATTCTTAACCTCTAGGGTAAGAGGGAAGCAGAGGCAGGTCAAGGAGGGCATATGAAGAAGCTGGAGCATTTCAATGCTGTAAAACCAAGAGTTAATTCCAACGACTGACTTAGAGTGGGAAGGTAGAGAATAGGCAGAAGAAGAGAGGTGATACAGAAGTAGATTGCATTTGACATGAGAAGGTAAGCAAATTGAAATCCAATGAGATGTGGGTGACAAAGGATTTTGAGAATTACGTGAATAGTGAAGTCTCTAATATGCTGTTGTGAATGGGTGTTTTAGGTCGCTCAAAGAATCACTGGCAAAGGTATCGGCTAAAGCAGGTTTAATAAAAAAGTGAAAGTGTGGTAAAGTTCATTGGCAAGGTTCACTTTACTGCTGAACCACATAGTTGAAGCACACACAGAGAAATTGGACTAAAATCTAAAATCAATCAAACTAAAATCAGTCTAACATTATCTATGTGGAGGTTGGGGCTGAGAAAAGATTAAGGATGGAAAAGCATAAGGATAAAAAGGAATGAGGGGGACCCTCCTGTTGAATCACAAAATTCAGAGTAGACCCTCTTGCCAAACTTAGTTCCAGACTTGACCAATGGCTTAGGCCTCAAGTTTTTAACAGCGCTTAAACTTAACAGCACTTCACTGATAGCCTAATTTAAACAAGTTAAGAAAAGATTCTTTAGAATTTACAATGAGCACAACAGTAACTCACAGGCCTAACTTATGAATCTAATGTACCTACGAATTACCGAGATCAACATTCCTGGTGCATGTGTGTCCTGGTTTCTGCTGGGACAGATTCTCTCACCGTTTCTGAGAGGGGCAGGGCCTAGAGGTGTGTGGATGTGACCATCCAGGTCATTGTGGGGAGACGTGGTTCCAGGTGGAAGAAAAGGTGAGTGTGCAGTGGAAATGGCGCCATTTTGTTCCTTTTTTCTGGAGGAGCAAAGCGGTGACCAGAGCCCTTGGGGTGGTGCGGACACGGAGCAGGGCAGTCAGGGCAAGCAGAGCGGTCAGTGCCGTACAGACGATCTGGCTTGGAGGGTTTCTCCACTGTTGTTTCTCATTGGCTTAGGCTTGGGAAAGGAGGACACTTGCTGTGGGAATGTCTGCCATATTGTCCTTTGTCTCTTGAAAAGCCGCGTAGCTGCTGGGCTGTGGTAACATCCACCATCTTGTCTTCGTCTTCGTGGCCATGCGGAGCTGGGTGGGGGTGGTGAGCACCTTTTTATATGTAAATCACCTCTTTTATTCACTGTTGTTATGAGTACTGTTTGGTTTCCTTTTCTCATTGCTTTTTCTCTAGTAAATTGTTATCTCAACCCATAATCTCTGCCTTTTTGTCTCTTTCTTGCTGGAGGGGACTGGGGAGAAGGGAAGGGAGAAGTTTGGTTTTAAACCACAGCAATTTGCTGTAGTATATTCACACTTGGCAGACACAGACTAAAGGAGTATGGACACATACCTGTGAAAAATTCCCCTCAGGTTCACTGAAGTACTCATGTTGGATGCCTTTGCGTCATTTCGAAGGGTGAAGAGTTGAGCCTCAAGGAGTGGGGGTATCAGCCCAGGCTCCATCGTTGTCCTTTGGCAGTGGGTCTACAACTAGAGTGAACTTGAGAATTTTCTCACTTGGAGAAGTGTCCTGCTCAGAGTGAGCTGCTGGCTGCAGCACTCTGTGGTCCAGGAGAGCTCAGAGGGTCTCACTTAGAACCACTGTTTATAGACTGCAAGAGAGTTTTCTTTTGTCACAGCAATTTTCCATCCCGGCCACAATTCAGGTCAGTAACTTTCTGTAAAAGTTCAATCATAAAAGTGATGTTACACTTGCATGCTTATGCAGGCAAGAAAAATAGGTTTCCAAGACTGTTCGCTAAAAAGCAGGAGCTCATTAGCCAAAATAAGTTCCTGGGAGCACACAGTGTTTCTGATAAGCTCAAGGAGCTTAGCCGAGCTGTCATTTGTCAAGGCCACAGCCTAACAAGCATTTCTGAAATCATAGTGTGGGCCAGTGTGAGGGGGGAGGCACCACCATGTATGAACGCTAAAAGAGCTGCTGCTGGGACAAGGCTTAAAACTGCGGAAAGTCCTGGCAAACAACAGGGAACTTGTGTGTTTGTGGAGTTAGAGGGTTTCCTAAAACAGATGTTGATGTTGCATTTGAGACTGGATGCAGTGACTCCTCCAAACTGGCCTGGTGTTTATTAGAAGGCAGAAGAGGCACTGCTTACAGCCGGCAGAAAGAAACACTCAACATCTCCAGTTCAAGTATTCTGCTAATGCCTTAGGATTTTAGCTTTTATCTTTTTCATATATTTGTAATCCTGCAATTCTGTAGTGTATAACTCTAAACTCCATATAGAGTGTTAGCTACTGCTTCCGCATTTTGGTCAGACACAGCAATTCCTCTCCAGGCCTGGGAATCAAGGACACCTGACTGTCTCAGGCCCTGAGAAATGTAAACAAAAGTGAGATGGGGAGGAGCAAACTTGGGGTAAATGACTTTATTACCTGAAGCTGTAATTGGAAGATTAACCCCCAATATGCAAATGGACCAAACTTGGAAAAGTATGAAAACCCATGACCCATCATCCATTCTTGGGTGTAGCCCCTTGGGGCAGGGCTTTGTCTGCCTTAAATGTACCAGAAGGCCCTTCAATAAATATAATTGCGTTTCATTCCCTTAATTTTGTCTGGCCTCTGTTTTTAGGTAGTCCCAAAAAGGCATCACTACCAGGAAGTTTATGAGAGGCTGCTTCACCTGCAGAACCACAAGGTGCACATGCCTTGCAGTTTAAAGTCAACATCTCAGCATCAAAAACTGGCATGGCCATAAAATGGTAACCATTGGCAAGGGAGTCATCAGGTTGTGAAGATTTTGTCTGTCCTTTGGAAAAGAAGCAGGATGCTAGACAACTAATGCACATACAACTGTGAGATAGTTTATCTCCCATTCTAGTTTAAAACAGGCAGTTTGTGCCCCATGCAGGACTCTAGTTTTGCCCTAGATTTCTTTCAATGTGTGCTGTTCAGCTGTCCCGTTTCACACTTCACTGGAAGATGGTGTCTAAGATGTCAACAAGACAACAGTCTAGAAAAAATAACTTCAACTACCTCCAAAGTACCAGCCCAAAGAACAATTGACTCTGTAAAGGAACTGTGTGGCAGTGACAAGCACATAAGTGAAAGACATGGCATAGGGATCAGAGACAATATTCAGGTGTGGGCACTCATCTAAGAAGAGCGATATTTGTTGTCTCAGGTTAAAACACCATCTGAAGAGACTGGGAGAAAAAAGGACTCTTAACTGGCTGGAAATCCTGGCAGGATTTTCAGCCCACTGGAAAGCATAAGAGCTCAGGCTTCTGCTGAAAAGCTCTGCAACTGTTCAGTGCTCTTCGGCTTCTTTAGGTGAACCAACTTCTTTGCTAAACCAGCAAACTGACTCTACTGCTGTCAAGGCCACACTGATTCTGGTTAACCATATGCTAGTTCTAGTTAACTTTCGCTCCTGATAACCTGAGCTAGACAGAGGCTGACCACAAGTTTCACTTGTGGCCAGAGTTCACACTGGATGTAGATTTTGTGGAACTGGTGGATGATTTAGTTCCTACTGACTAGACCGTCACACTCATCCTCATTGCAAGGCTGAATGCAACCAGCCCAAGCACCACTGTCCTGCTGAAGAGGCAGAAGAAGGAAAGCAGAGAAATGGCCTATGGGCCTTGCCTTTCAGGAAGGCTGTGCTCCAAATGCATGTATGGGAAACGGCATCTCCAGCTGGCTCCTGCGCTTGTACAGACCACTAGCAAATTTCTCTTCAATCCTACTTAACCTTTACAGAGTGCCACATCTTTCTCCCTTCTGTGGAAGTCAGGTACCTTGATATATCTTAGAATGAGGGTCTGGGTAAAGTGGTAACAACTAGGCAGGCAAAAAATGCTATCAGTATGTAAATGAAACTAAATTCTCTCTCTCCTGTCGTCTCTTGCCACTCTGAGCTTGGCTAGGAAAACTGCTTTTTCTCTCAATCATAAAAGCTGAATACAAAACACTTTACAGCAACATAAGGAAAGATGAAACTTACTGGAAATATTCAAGAACTGCCTGGATGCAGGCCTGTGTCATGTGCACTAGGGTGACCCTGTTTGAGCAGGGAGGTTGGACCCACTGTGGTCCCTATCAACCTTACCCATTCTGTGACTCATACAGTTTCTATGTGTGATGAAAAAGTCTTTCACAGATGTAAGGTCACTTGATTGTAAGATACATGCCTTTTTGTTTTTTTAAACATGGCATTTCCTACTTTCAAGTCATTAGAACTGCTCGGATTCTCCACATGCTTATATAAAGCTGAATTCATTCTAGTATTAAATCCTTATGGGGGGGGGAAAAAAGGAAAAGAAAAAGCAAAATTCATGCTCAATGTTAAGGACAGGCCAATGCTTGAGAGAATGTGTTCAGATTTGAAGGTGGTAGATTCGTTATCATCTTTTCTAAACACATAATAGAAAATCAGCCAGTGAGACGAAGGAAATGGAAATATGCTCCAGTATAGAGAATAAAGCATTAACTTTATCCTATAGTGACACCATGAGGAAAAAAAGAAAGAGACCACACTGATTTAAAAAACGCATTAGATGCAGTGCAGTCTTCATTCTTCCACTTGTGATTATTGGATAATTATAATTGCTAGGCTGCAGAATGTCAGGCTTGGGCATGTCCTAAGCAAAAATATCCTAATGTATATAGTTGAGGCTAGCACTACTTCTTTCTTGAGTTAATGTTGCAAAGACTAATTTTTTTTCTTTAATTCACCTTCCAGACAGTATGTAAATCTATAAAATTATCAGTCATGGATTAAATTAACAATTCTGCATTGGAATTGAGTGAATCTGCTGAAACATACAAGTGTCTGGGAATGCTGTGCATGAATGGAAGTTAATATAAAAAGATGTTAGATTATTCACCATGGCCATCGTTCTGTCACAGCCATTACATTTAACTCTGTTCTACTTACATAAATCTTGAAGAGTTAACTAAGCTAAGTACCTCAGAAACCTGGAATATTGAACTGATTTTTACAAGTAGGAGGGAAAAGAGACTGTTAAGGTGCCAACATTATCCACAGCCCCTGATGTGGCAGGAAAGCCCTTTGGTGAGAAGCACCTAAGTAATTCCAGTTGGTGATACATACAGCCTGCTCTGTAGACTGAGAAAAAGATGGGGGGAAATATTCCTGCCAATCTGACTTTGAGGATATCTGTTTCCCAGCCAGAAGTCTAGTCCTTGTGTGATGCAATCTGCAAGGAAACAAAAATGTGAGTAGCTGTTGCACCTGAAGGTACAGATCACCTGTGTTCAATACTGCACATCCTAAAGCCAATTTCATTGGAAGGTGAAAAGATTTAAAGATCAAATTGCACAGTACAAGAATGAAATTCTTCCTGATCTGCAGATGACCAACAAAACCTCTGAATCCTAGTATTTCCTTATCATCCCTCCTCTAGAGCAGACTTATGCAGACCTGAGGCAAGGAACATTACCGGAGGATCTCTGAAGTTCCCTTCTGTACCTATTTTTAGGTGAGACATGTAAAGCAAGGAAATAAAGTTCTTAGCTTTATAATAACCCATAACATTTGAAACACACAGAACATCTGAAAGCATTTAAGCAGAAATAGAATTTTTTTCTGAGATGTTTGTTTAGACTCCATTTTGCATAGAGACGTAGGAATTAAGAGCTAATTCCTTTGTTGCATATGATTTTACAAATTTGTTTTAGATCAAAATATGCTGTGATAAATCAAATTCCTTTAAGAAATCCAAAGTTCATGTATTGACAATGATGTGTTAAAAACAAAAATTAAATCATAAGCAAAACAATTAGAAATCTGTCAGTAACATCTGCCAGAACCAGTCTCTCAAAAAACCACAGCAGTCAATAATGCCTAGAAAAATCCTGTGGTGCTCAGAGTAGACTCTACTTTTCCATATAACCTTAAATTTGCCATTCCACTGTTTTCCTCAGGACTGACTTCACATCAGTAGTTGCCTTGGTCACCTCTTTAAAAGCACCAGAACTGCCATGATTCACAGCTTTTTGGAAATTTCTCATTTTTTCAAGGTGGGATGAATTTTACCAGGTGTGATTCAAAGGACTCTTCATCTTATCTATTGCAGACAAATGGCTGTTTAGCATCTGCACTTGGTGATTCAAAATTCATTAATTTGAACAAATGCATCCTTGCTACCTGTTCTGTTAAGATTATCAATTTCCAGTGCCGTATTTCCAACACCATATTTCAAAACTGGGTCACTGACACCAATGGAATATGCTTCTTTTTGTTAATTACATAGGTTTAAAATTAAACAACCTCTCGTTTGCTTTGCTTACAGCTATTTCACTCCTTGGTGTAAAAACCCTTATCAGTTGCTCTTACACTTCATAATTTGCACTCTAATCTATTATAAACATCATCTCTTAGTATATTTGTCTGTGTTGCACTGCACCTTCTACACCTTTTCTAAAGGGATGTCATGTAAGATAACATCTCATTCAGCGGGTTTGGTGGTGTGGTGGCTTTTTTCACATCTGTGGAACTGTGACTTCTTGGACTCCTTTCAAAGCTTTCCAGCTTTAACACATCCTACATTACATCTGTGCTCCCAGCCATGTCAAAATTTATTTGCTGGAATGATTCCAAATCTGTAACTCCCTGATCAAGGTGATATCCTGTTATACAAGGAATATGCAAGCAGAGTACAATCAATGACACCTGGAAAACTGATAATTTTTTACACCTTGAAATTGGTTTCATAATAAAGATTTCAAAAAGATTTGTTTTTCAAGAATGTCTCTGCTGATCCAAAGCCAAATGTGTGGGTGTTCTTCATTTCACTGTAGTTGATTTAACTTGTAAAAGGAGACTTAACTTCCTTTCTACAGTTCCTCTCAATTACATAAACATTCCTGTGAGCCAGTCAGTAAGAGTTTTTGACAGATTTAGAGCTGCTTGGTGATAATTTATGAGTACTTTATGATGGCCTGATTACTGAGATGTTTGTTATACAACTTCATTTGTTTAGTGTAGCAAGAATCTGTTGGGGAAAAAAACAGCTCTGAAAGGGAAGGATAGATTAAGGTACCCAGTTTTCAAACTCTACCCATTTCTTAAGGAATGCCAGAATTATTTGAACATCCTGTTTAACATAGCCTCTAAAATCAGCTTAGAGAATGAAAAAGCGAAGTCCACGAATCTGCAAGAGCAAACCTTGTATTTCAAATGGTAAGCAGAAAGTGCTTAAGTGCTAAAAGAAGTGCTGATTCTGCCAGTCACCACAAAAACATCACCACTACATCTACACCTTTAATGTGCCACTGCTGCTGGATTATCGGTGCTACTGATCTCTGACAGTGGTTGCTCAAATCTTGCCTTCACTTCCTGTGGGGAAGAATTTTTGCAGTCCTCCCCTTGGACTAAGCTCTTGGGTTACAATACCTAATTCATCTGTTCTCAGTTTGAAGTTCTGAGTGTGTTTATGAAAATTCCTTTTTTCACTTCAAGGAATCTCAGCAGCTATGAACAGTCAATTTAGAAATAACAACAAAAAAATCTCATTTTCAATAGAAAAAACATTTTGTTAGAACTCAAATGTTGTGCAAAACACATTCTAAACAGAAGACACTCAATTCCAAACCCATTGCTTCCTGTCATAGGTGTTATTTCCAATTTAGACAGCCAAACTATGATATATTCCTTCTCACAAAGCAAAGTTAAGACCTCTTGTATTTGCTGCTAACTGCTCAAAGTATTCACTGTGATCAAATTCTCATTTTCCAAATGAGAAACAAAATAAACACATTGACAGACACATAACAATCCTAAAGTAACTTCTAACCCATCATAGAACTCAAATAAAGAGCAAAATAAGTAAAGCAAAATCGAGGGACAAGCTGAATGAGCTGGAGGCACTGTGGTTTAATTTTTGAAAAGGAGGAGATGTAATTTACATGCAAAATAAAAATAAATATAGAAAGGATTATCATTTTCAGAGAACATGATCTTAATTTCCTAAACCCATACTTTAGCAAAAAACCCAGCTATATCATGCATAACACAGAAATGTAACAGCTTGTTAAAGATCACTTTTTTTTTTGCTATTACATGCCGAAGAACCAGAGAGATCCAGAACACAAACTGAGAAAATGTTCCATTCCACAGAGTCACTTTGTGATTAAAAAAAACCAAGAACAGTGAAGTACAGCTTTGCTGCAGTGAGTCTTCCCCTAACACTACCAATACTAGAACCCTGAACAGTGGAATCAGTCGTTTGAAGCAAGGTTGACATAAGTAATTAAGGACTAAATATGAGATGGAATGAGTACTACAAGAGTTTGAGAAACTGCAACGTGTAAAGAGCTCACAGCTAGGAGAAGCTTAGGAGGAAAAGTAGATCATAACTCAAGGAATAGACTTTTTTTTCTATAGCCACCAAAAGTTTAACGCTTTGAAAAAAGCTATTTCTGGGTAAAGGAGATAAAACAGTCAAACTGGTAGACTTATAGCTTATTGCCATCTACTGCGTTTAATATATTTTTAACCAAATTTAAATGATCAAGATACACTATGAAGAAAATTCCAGATCACATGAAGTTCAGTTGAATTGTACCTGTCTCTGACAGGTATTCACTAGTACAATCTTATAGTGAAAACCAAATTATTCTTCCACAAGTTCAGCTTCGCCCCTCAACCATTCCTTTGAATGAATGTGTACCCATAAGATCTTCCTCAAACCCAGTGCTCTAGACTATAAAAAACCAGCTGCTGAGTCAAAACAACAATTTAATAGCTGAATCCTTGATACTGTAGAAATAATTTTTTAAAAAGTAGTATCTGCTTTATAATTTTTGAAGTGGAAAAACTACAGCTCTTTGGCTTTGATAAACTGAGAGTGCGACATCTGCAAGACATTAAAACATCTCTTTAAATATTTTGAAAACTCAGACACATTCAGGTGACCTTTTTTCATGCTATTGTTGAACATATACTCAAATAGAGGTAAAATTTAGGCAACATTTCTTCTGTTCAAACTCTTTGAAACTGTTCCTCCTCCTATTTCCTAGTTCTGAAATTTAAGTCACATACTGGTATGTATGTCACCACACATTTTCTCCAATATCTCATCTGGAAATATAAAAAGTATAATTGCTATCTTGTACTGAATATAAATAAATTCCACAGCACCTTTTAAGAAATTGTGAAAATACACTGAAAAAATTAGAAGCTACCTGCTTCCGTAAGTCTGTCTTTCCTTACCGCGTAGATGCTGAGTGTTCAACCATCAAGATGTGATTATTGGCTTCAGGTTGGATTCTTTAGATCAAAATATTTGATCTGTATTTAGAGACAGATTTCCACTGGCCTATGCCTATCTCTGTTCATTCATCTATTCTCTGCTAAAAAAGAAAAAACTCTAGGCATTTCCAAGTCTCACATTAAAAAGATGCTATTCCTCTCAGGTATTATTTCAGGGTTATTAAACCAAAAGTATATTTTTCAGTCTTTCCTTAATGTTTTTTTCCTTACACTACTTCTGCCAAGGGGCTTATAAACAACAGCCAATACTGATCATAGTATTAAATTAAAGGATGAATTCAAGTGGTTATAACTGGGAAGCACAAAAAGAATGTCATTTTTACTCTGGGACAGCTAAACTTGCTCTCAAAACATGTCAAGACTAAGATTTCTTAGCACTGAAGTAAGAGTTTGACCCAGCAGGCTACAAAGTCTTATGAACACAAATACTGACTCTAACGAGGAAGAAAAATATCAACAGTTATTACTATCTTCGGAGGATATTGCAGACAAATTATATAATTTTTAGAACTAAAAGAAAACACTGCTATCACGTGCTAGAAAGTACTGCAGAAAAGTGCTGTAGAAATTACATTTTCTATACAATTACAGAAGAATTAGAAGAGTCTAATGCTTTAGAAAAGTAACAAAAAAAGTATTTTAAATATCAAGCATATTTCATGAGCATTTATGCATTAGAAATAATACATGCTTTACCTAAGAAACATCATGTTTACTTTTGAAGATTTTGAATAGGTAAATTTGTCTTTGCCTCATTTTGAGTCATTTTAAACATCATGGTTTTCAAAACTCACCTGAGTTTGTACATTATTAGAGAAACCGAACAAAGCTAAGAATAAACCAGAGACACAAATAAATTTATGGCAGCTAATACAGTAAGAAATTAAAACTACCACAAACACATGGAATCTAATTGTGGCATCCTAAGTAGTACTCAGAGGCTGCCTCTTGAGTACAGAACAAGAATCCTCTCTAGCCTGAAGGACATGAATCTAACCATTCTCACAGCACTTCTCCTATGTACAACATATGGTTTGTTAAATGGAAACAAGCACAGGAAGCTAATTTGTTCTGTAAACAGTCAGGCCCCAAGAGAGAAACTGCCTATTGAAACACTTATAAGATACTTTAGCTTTCTCATCCTCCTGAACAAACATACACAGGCAGCTTAAATAGTTTGAGTCCAATTATCACCCAGTTGTGTTATATCCCTCAAATGTAGCTTTAGGAGATGATATAGGAAGTGATGAAGCTGTCAATGACACATGCAGGCTGTAAATCTTACTCCTTTATACTCTTTTAGGATGCACCCTAACAGTCTCAGCCTAGGCCTCTATTAAATACAGTTGCAAGGTTTCTCATAAAAACCCCTCCTAGAACAAAGCTGTGCAGTGAATTAATCTGGAAGAAAAGCCTCTTAAAACCCAAGAAAAGCCAGCATCCATGCTCCAAACCCACTGGCCCTCACCTCCCAAAAAAAAGCCCACACCAAAGTAGACATGGATAGCAGCTCACCCCATAACAGCTTTAGAAGTGCTGAAAAACACAATCAATCTTCTAAAGAGTTCCAGCCATAAACAAGCCTGGTCTCAGCTTAACATCTTACTGCATATTGGCAGAGCCAGTGACGGTGCCCCATTCCTAGCTTGAAATGACAAAGTGAAACTGAGCACTGAAAAAGAAAAAAAGGATATCATAGTGGAAGTGTTTAGAGTATCTGGCACTCTCCCTGTTCTCCAAACAGTAAAAGTCATTTAGCTTCTGCTTTTCTTGGAGTCACAACAGTAATAAGGTGTCCCAAGTCCTCAGAGTTCTTGGGCGTCATCATCACAATCTATGAACCCAAATAAATGTGTGCCTCCATAGCAGACACAAGGAGGAGGAAAGTACAAGGTGGACAAATACACCTGAGAGCTCAGGTGTCCTATCAGAGGGACATACAGCCCCAAGGCTGACTTTTCCACTCCATGGCATTGCTACACAGTCTGCAGCTGCTATTAGGGAGAAAGGGCAACCAAACAGTTCAGTAACGGGGCTATGTTCTACTAGCAATTGCAAAAACATACCTGAATTCTCTGCAACCTGCTGGTATTCTGGATTTACTGGCTTCTTGAGGATGAGGGCAAGCAGCCTCCCTGCAATGTTCTGTTCCAGGAGGGCAAAAGAAACCACCCGAGTCAGAGTCTCTCAGTCTGGCTTTCCCCTGAAACCTGCAAGAGCATCAGCTTCTGCAAAACACCTCAGGAGAGCAGTGATAAGGCTGTTGTGGCTGGATACCTGGGGAGGTGAACCCCATACAGAGACTTCACTGAATTTAAAAATTGTAAAAAACCCCTCAAAACAGCGATTTGCACACCATTCTGTAATAGGGAATTTAACGGCGTCATTTTCAAAAGGAAGCAAAATAATTTTGGGTGGGGGAAAATCCTCTACTGGCAACAGGTTACCAGCTCCTGCTCTACCCCCATGTTCCAGCCCTACAAGAGATCTACGTGCAAAAACCTCAGGCACTCAGTGCACAGGTCTAATTCAAACAACTGTGTAAGATAAGAGAGGGAAGGCGAACACTGTAGCTGGAGGAATGGTACACTCCAATGCAATACAAAGCATCCTCTTGAGCAGCTGCATCACACACAGGTATGACCCCCAAGGAAAGAGGAAAAAGGGATAGGTGAAGTAGCTGTAGGTCTAATTGACAAAGTGAAGAGACTCCAAATTTCTAGAGAAACTGATAGGCATGATTAATAGGAAGTACACAAATTGTTCACACAAAAGCATATTATAATTTCAGTTATAGAACTAGATAAAATTGGCAATGCTCATTAGTTAAATTTGAATGTAGACTGATTCATTTAGATCTGGCATTAAAAAGATAATGGAAGCACTAATGTTCAATCTACATAAAAATTGCTTTTAGCCAAGTTCTCTTTTGTTTCCTTTACAATGCATGTAACATCAAAGAGAACAGCCAAATCTGATGATACAGCAAGACTTATTTTTTATTGCAATAAACTATCTTCTTAAATATTTTAAATTGAAGAAGTTGCTTTCCTGGCTCCTATTTTAATAATTTTTCACTTGAATTTTTACATACTTTCCCTGCAAATCAGATCTATTCTTTGGCTCTTCAGACATTTTCATCACTATTTCTCTTCTTCCACCTCAGTTTCAAATACTTACAGCGAGCTCCATACTTTTACATACGTGAATGCAACCATCCCAACATCACCTTCTGTGAAGAACAGCTTCCTCAGTTCCAGCAACAAGTACAGTGCTGCTGCTGTGCTGTCATTCTTCCAGAACATCCAAGAATGTAGTATTTATTTCACATTTCTTCAACTTTCTTGCTTCCTACTCACTTCAGAATTGCAACTGTCTCTGAACCCTGCTCATTTACCATTTACTTTCTGCATTAAACTGTGATCAGGTTTTTTTCCCTTATCATCAGAATTTCATTAGTGTTCTCTGAGAAGAGAACTTTCTGCCCTGGTTCCTCATGGGAAATATTTTTCCTGTACCTTTTGACCTGGTTGGGTCTCTAAGTTCAGCCCGACAGGGTCCTAAGCAGTAAGGACAGCACTGTCTCTGGGATAGAGGGATACTGGGTAAGAGAAACTTCCTGCTCCTTGGTTCTTCAGCTACTCAGAGGGTACTGATGGGCTCTCTACAAACTGGACACTAGAAGCAGCTCTGTCCTGAACATTGCTGGACATGTTCCAAGACTTTGTTTTCCCCTCTGTTTCCTTTTCCCTCCACACCCATATTTAATACTGTTGCTCACCTGTCAAAGCACTTTTGATGCAGTTTGTAAAGCAGCATTATGTTTTGTTAAGCAGCATTATGATTGAAAACAAAACCACAATAAAAGACGCAGCACTCCTCCTCCATCCCAGTTTTAAAAAAACTGACTCAGGAATTCAAATTCATTTACAACTTTGGCCAATATTGCCTGGATCATCTTTATTAAGTACTGTACATACTTGGAATACAAAACATTGTGGTCTTTTCTATTGAATTTCTTCTCTTTACATTTCTACCAGCAGTACTTTGATTACACTGACCCGTATTCAACAGCACCTTAGAAAGAGTAGAATTTCAAGATGGAAAAGAGGAAAAGCTGGTGATTGTCAAAACCAGGGAAATACTAAGAAGGCTTATTAAATTTTATGAAATGAACACAAAAAGTACTAAAAGTAAAAATTTCATTATTCAGTACCAGTTGAGATACTTGCGACAGTACTTTTTACAATCAAGTAGTTAGACAGTGTTCTACTGCCAGCTACAAAAATACGAAAAATCATATTAATCCTTGTGCAGTTGCTCATAGCAATTGAGAGGCAATTAAATAGAAAAAGGCTTACTACGTACCAAATAAAACATTGCTACTCAATTATTCAGAAAACATTTGTCAAGTACAATTAGTACAAAACATTGATATTTCTACCCTATATTGAATCTATAAATAGACTGTAAAAATTTTTAAAAAAACATTAAAAAAATCATAGAATCACATACGACCAGGCAAGAGATCAACTGGGCATAGAATCCCATGTAAACAAAGCTGACAACAGTGAAGTGTCTCCATAGTATAAACTAGATATTCTTTCCAAAAGAAAAAAAAAACAACTAAAATTCACACCTTCATACAATTTTCAATGCATAACTTTTAAGCCATCTCCATTCCCATTTTAGCTGGTTAGCTGTACTCATCCTTTGACTGGAAATGTGGCACAGTCTCTTCCACTTCAACTACACTATTGAATTTCAGATCTTGCTGTGAGAAAAGAAGACTCAGGATGTTCCGCTTCCTAGGAACAGCTCATACATGTTACAATGCACTTTATCTCCACAGGTTTGAAACATGAAGGTTCGTACTGCCAGTGGGAGGCACAGCTGCTGTAAACTGAACATCTACTCAATTTGGTTTGAACATCAAGCACCAACACGGCTGATTTCATTTTTCAAATAAGCCCCTGATTCTTTCCATTCCATACTAAATGAAAAGCCTTGCATTGTGCGAAATAAAAAGGGTTTTTTGCATCTTACACAGTTGTATTCATGGCTAGAGAGCATTTAGCCTTCAGCCTTAGCATAAAATATAATTTCCAAGTATTATACTCTTATTCTTTCTTCACTGCTATTAATATTAATTTCAACTAATTTGAATAAATCTTAATATAATTTCCTTACAAAACTGGAAGCAACATACTTAAGATGCAAATCAAGATTTAAGGATTATAATAATGCTTATTAAAAACAAGATTAAATGCAAGTTCATTTGAAAAACATGCATAGAAGTACATAAATATACATGAAAACATCATTAATGCAACAATTAAATATAATTCACAGCTTAATGACTGTCAGACAAAGCAGAATTTTCTTTCCAGCTTAAAAAACCGGTTATCTTTGCAGTGTTCAGCCCATTAATCAAAACTTCTGTAATACATAAAGAATACCAAGATTATCAACAGTCACATATACTTTGAAATTAGGGGACACATGTATTGACTTGAGGTTTGTTCCATTTGTGTAGAAGGTTTGTAAGGATTCTCCAGTAGTTACATTCCACCACTACAAAAAATAATAAAAACACACTCTCAGTTAGGTGAAGGAAGTTTAGAATAAAATCTGTTAACAGGCTTAACGTGGCTAGCCCAGTTGACTGCTTTTACCAAAGAGGTAAAATTTTAAAAAACCCATCAAATTAATTAACATTAAAAATATACAATCTTAAGTAGAATAAGTTTAGGACTAATTCCTAAATATAAGACTTTCTGATGAAAAGAAAATTCAAAAAGATGGAGGCTGTTAAATTTCAAGAAAACATACAAAATAAATTCAGGTACTGCCCCTTACCCCATCACAAAATGCAATCAATAAACTGCAATATGTCTAAATTTTTCAAAATTATGTATTTTCATATAACCACATGAATACATGAAACAGTATTGCCAGATAACTTAAAACTACAGCTGAATTAAAAACTTAGCTAGACACACAAGAGGACTGATCATGTACACCATTTGAAACCATCTGCAGTTTTTTTAGTAGGACTGACTTCTTTTTCAGTGAGATTACAATTAATATTTTTTAGAATATGCAGTAAACACTAATAATAAAGAAACCTTCAACCATCAGTTTACCATAGTCTGGAATTTCACATTTCTCTGAAAAACTGTAGGCCAATGCAAAACTGGACCTAACACAATCCAGCACAAAGCTGTTATTCCATTGTGCCAGGAAGGAGTCTACCCTCTATTTCTGCAGCATTTGAATGCAGCAGCAAAATATCACAACAGATTACCTTCAGCTTTGATCACCTTGAAAAGCGGATGGTATTACTACTTTTTAGCTTACTCATATCATTAAATATGTAACATTATAGTTGTTACATAGTTTGTGCAAACTACAGATTTGCAACGACACAGCTACATTGCTCTGATTAAAAACACTGCTCCTAAAGTGTCTGATATTCAATGGAGCCCCCTCAAAAACAGAAAAAAAAATTAACCATTGTTCTGAATAAATGTGCAGGTGCTGTGCCAGTGGGTACCACTCACACAGCGAGTTCAATAGTACACAGGTGGATACATCTCATCTGTGACTAAGATGACTCATTTTTTTAAAGGTGTCAACCACATAACTCTACAGTTCAACTTAGTCCAGCTTTTAGGGGTCCAGACTCCTGAAAAGTTCTGGACTTTCCCTGACTAGTATCTCCCTACAAAACGGCTCTGTGCATGTGTGTGTTTTCATGCACATCATACACATCTATCTGTAGATCCTGAAAGAGAAGCAGAAATAGATGAATAGACTAGATGAATTCCAGAAGTCCCTAACATCCTAAACCAATCTACACCCCAAGAAGCATCACACCACCATACTGTGCAACCACAAGATAAAATGAGCAGGAATCTAGAAACAGAACATATGTCTTGTTCTTTAGTGTAAAAGGAACATCAAAAGGTGCTTCAAAACTAACTTAGAAAATCCAACTCTTTGTTACATGGTTACTGACTGCAAAGAATTAGTCTGATAGCATGTCTAACAGCTAGACACTGACCAGCCATCAGCTAAACTCCATCCTTCTGAGGTGAGAACTTTGCCACCTATCATTTCACACACACACAGATAACACACACCTTTCTAATAACAAGTATTGGCTATCACAGGGCGAAAAAAACCAACACAAAACCTCATAAGAAATTTAAAATTACAAAGAACCCATTCACAGGTTGAAAAAAAGGCCACCTCTTCCCCTTCCCAAAAGAACATATGCCCATTAGATGCCTGAACCAATGAAAGACTGATGAAAATACTGATTTCCTCAAAATATTACTTATAAAATGTCTTTCAAGGCAGAAAATCATCACCTGCAATTTCTTCTGAATTTCTACTTATGACAAAATTTAAACCTCAGTATCTCAAAAAAAAAAAAAAGCCTGATATAGAGCATTTTTCTGCTCATCATAAAGAACACAATTGCTGTCAAAAGTGAATGGATATTAAGGCAGACAAAAATGACTGGGATCTTTAAAATTAAAGACATTAAAGAAGGACATTGCAAATGAAAATCTGAAGTTAATAAAAATGGAATGTATGGAGTTTGAAAACAAACTTGAATTCTTAAAATACTTTTTCAGGGGACTTGCAGATATGAGAAGAGGTGAAAAGTGCTAGACCATCACAAAAATGAAGCAGCTTTGTGTTAAGTAAAATGTTTCAGGTTTGTTTATTAAATTAGTCTTAATTGTCAGAGTATTACCATTTAATTAGGTATGATAGGATATTTTATTATTTCAAGGCTTACCTTAAGATAGCCTCCAGAGGACACAAGCATTTTACTGTCAGGAGAAAAGCAGAGGTCTGTTACCCAACCCCCATGCGTTGGTTCTCCTTCATCTACAGTAACCGGGGAGCAGAAGTGAAGTAATGCACCTGTTAAAATGTCCCAAATCTAAAAGAGAGGAAAGACTATTTATAGAAGAAACCTAACAGGGTAAAAAATGCCTCAAATAAGGAAACCAGAAATGCATTTTTCTGTATTAAGAGAAAAAAAAAAAACAAAAACTTGAAAATATGCATTCTACTTGAAGTGACAAAACAATTTTTAAAAATTCTTGTCTTAGAACTGTATATTATAAAAAGGATTTAATCACACATGCAATTCACAGTAGAACTATTATTAAATCATATTAATCAGTTCCTTAGCATTCATGGAACATGAATCTATCAATATGGTTACAAGCTACTGCCTCATGTGGCAAACTTTGCTATTTTCACCCTGATGTTCACCATAATGCTAAGGAATCAGACATGCAGAACACAAACCATAAGAACTCTTCTGTCTGTGAACTGTCAATCAACCGAATTATAAAATAAACATCAAGATTAGAGCAGTACCCTTATTTCTCCTTTGTCATCTCCAGTGGCCAATAGTTTGTTATTAGGAGAGAAAGTACAGCACCGCACACAGGCTTCATGGTCTTTCAGCTCATGAAGCACAGACGAACTTTCAAAGCTCCATATCTAAATGGAAAACATTACAGAGGAATGAAAAAGACAAGTTCAAAACCAACTATGACTTCTTTCTAAAAGGTATTTGCATTAAAATGTACCCAAGACTTCTTATATATATTCATTTTTGCATGCGAATTTCTGTAAAGGTATTATACTGTAGAGTCTGGTTTTCTTTTTATTCCCTGAACCACACAAGAATGCACTTGCTATGAATTACTGAACTGACTTACGTATCTTTCCTTGGAATATACGTTTTAATGAAACCTATTCATTCACAAGGAAGTTTAAAGCTGTTCATAGAAACAGGATTCATCAACCACTTCAAAATTATATTTCAGAAATCTAATGGAATGCTTTAGGAACATAATGGGGCAGCCCCAGTTGACTACTTTGTGCACCTGTCTTCTGAACCTATGAATCTATGAACGGAAACTTCACTGGAAGTTTCAGAAATTTTTCTTAACTTTACAAATTAAGAATGTCAGGCTATCAACAAATCAATACACAGAAATAAACAAAGTGTTCTGCACAAAGCTGTGCATTAAACATGCATTTTTTTTGTACAGAAGCCACTAGGCTTAAGTAAGACCAATTGCAAATGACTGCAACAGCTTTAGAAACATGTTGATGGATATAGGAAATTTAAAACTAGAACTACAACAGGATAACTTGAATAATCACTAGTTACCTCAAAATGAAAAATATAGATTACTTTTCAGGACAAATAAGGCATCATTTTTGTCTCTGTACAGAAGGTAACCAACCTTTGCAGTTTTGTCAGCAGAAGTAGATGAAAATTTACTGCCATCAGGTGAAACAGCACAGGAAAGAACAGCCCCTCCATGACAAGCAAAATCTTTTTCTGGGTTTCCAGTACTGATATTCCAAACCTACCACACACACAGAAAAAACAGGTTACTTTTTTAACACAGTAAAAAGGTTAAAACAGGGTAAAACTCAGCTAGATAGTTCTAATGTGGCTAACATTTTGTTATACTCACTGGTATAGTTAAAATACAACAGTATAGATCTTACTGAAAACAGAAAACCCAAAATTTTGTCTTAAAAGTCAGCTTACACTTTACAATTGATTCAGCAAAATGTGTGTCCACACAAAATGTAGGAAATACTAAATGCTACAAGAGACAGTCAAACGTGTTTGACGCAATTTGTCAATTCACAGCCTTTTACTCACCTTAACGGTTCCATCAAATGACCAAGAGAGAAGTTTTGAATTTCCCAGAAGTCTAAAATCCTTGATTGCTTCCTTGTGCCCTCTTAGAGACACACATTCGGTCAATTGCCAATTCCATACCTAATCGTAAAAATCAAATACATTTTTTAAAAAATTGAAACAGCAAGCATAAGAAGCATGAACTAACGTTTTATTTTTAAGCAACAGGATTAATAACAAGTTCTTGTGGTGGTGGTGATTAATTAAAATGTTAGATACTGAAGTGATCCATAAGAGAGATGCTGAAGTTTGAGGGTGCCATAGTATTTAATGGTCAACCTATGACAGAATTCCCTAGAATACACATATAATCTTATTTTCAAAGTGAATTTGATACTTAAAATTCACTGGTAATTAAAAAAAAAAAGCAAACCAATAACTTGCAGGTACCTCCATCTTACCCCTTAGTCTGGGGTTTTAAACCTTTGATCATTACAAAACATAGACTCATTTCACCTGGCAGACCTCATATTTTGCTTACTTAAATTAGATTTCTTTTTATATTTTTAAAGGGTATTTTTAATGAACTGCCTTTTTGCTTTACTTTATAACAAAATGACGCTTCTATTTTTAATTCAGCTATTCACTGCAATTTTTTCTACAGAAGCTATTAAGCATCAATTTGTTTTAAATTACAATATTTAACAGCGTTCGAAGGAGCAGCTTTCCTTCAGCAGGGTGAGCAGAAAGCAAGCGCGTGCCGTGGCAGTCCTGGAGGTTTAAGCGAGGCGCTGCCCACCAGAGGGAGCAGAGGGCAGCAGAAAAGCTCCCCACGGCAGGCCCAGGAGAAGACGCCAAGGCTGAGCATCAGCGGCCAGGAGCGCTTTGCAGGTTTTACGCAAACCGCAGGTTCGGCTGCGTGGGCTGAAGGCTCCCGAGCAGCCGGACCACGTGCGGTGGCCTAGGGAGCCTGGCAGCGCTCGGCGAGCGCTCTGCGGGGCAAACCAGCGCTCAGCAAGCGCTAACTGAGACACGGAGCTTTAGCGCACAGCTGCACCCCTGCGGTGGCTAAACGCTAACACAGACGCACCAGGATGCACCTCTGCAGCCAACCTGCCTTGCTGAGAGGCAGAGGTTCCTAATTTGAGCTCACACTAGCGCAGCCAACTCTATTTCTAGCTGGTATTCAGCACTGCGTTGCACTGGGTGGGCACACCAGCCCGCCCAGAGACCCCTTACATCGTTCCCCAAGACAGTGGAAGCAAGCACACTGACAGACCTACAGCATCCCAAATCCTCATTTCAGAACCGCTGAGTCGCCTTGTTTGATAATTAATGTTTCTTTTACTCTTCTCAAAGCAGTTGGTGCCTATCATCTACAGCAGCAAAAATAGAAAATCTGTAATATTCATTATCACATAAGGCATAACTAAAGGCTACACTTTCTACAGTCCCTTGCCCCTGCATGGAGCAATACAGATTACAGCAGTCATTTACTGAGTTTACATTATCTATAGTATAAAAGCTCTTTATTTTAAGTAAGTTCCAACATTATCTTTCTGAATATTGCCCAAACCTGTATAACTGGATCATGAGCACTTGAGATGAGAGTCTGACAATCGGGTGTAAATCGACAATGCTGCACAGATGTCCTGTAGGCCTCCCAGGACTTCAGCATTTTCCCATCTGACAACTGCAGCACCTTTACCATGAAGAATGAAATAATTGCATTTATTTGAGACACTTGAGGAAAACAAGAACACGCAAATTCTTTTTTAAATAACATGAGATTGTAAATACATGATTTTAAGTCACTGGATTGGAACAACCAAAACTTCCTATTAGCTTAGTCTGGGTAAAATGAAATTCAGAGCTAGATTATTAGCATTACCTTTAAATTATTTTAATTTATACATCACTCACAAATGTAAATTGAATTACTATATTGAAGAATATTATTGTACTAAGTCATCCAAATGACATTTATTTTAAAAGAAAAAGCATAAAAAAGAGTGTTTTCCTACTATTTTTAAGATCAGATTTAGGATTAAATACCTTTATTGTTCCACTCTCCTGTCCAAAAGCTGCAAATTTAAGATCTTCACTTAAGCAACAGCAGGAAATGGGGGATTCTTGGGCTGCTGTCTGCATAATAACATTGTCTGTATTTCCATTGATAAGCTGTAAAACAGGAAGGTAATTAAGTTATTACAATATTTTAATGTTTAAACTTAAATAAATTACAATAGAGCTGAGAATGCCAAAGGGAATAGTTACAAACTTTAAACTATTAGAATGAGTTACTTTCATAAACCATTTGCCTTGAAGGTCAGTGTAACAATCTCCATAGATTGGTCTCTGAACAGGACAAGTTTGCAGAAGGAAACTCTTTTCAGTATTAGAAGGCTTTTAAAAGTTTGCCTGACTACAGGAAACAGTAAATCAAAATGCTACCCCCAAATTCCAAAAGCCATATAGAGCGAGCTTCATGCTCAAATTTACCTTGCCAGCCAGATTAAACAGCCCATGTCAAACAGAACATAAAATACTTTAGGTGCATCCCGTAAGCATGACTTTAAACTTATTAGCACACACAATACACCAAGTCCCAACTCAGTATCACCCTGAAGTTAATTCCACAGGGGGTAAAAAATAATCTTTAGAATACAGTAATTTAAGACCGAGTTTAAGTTTAAAAAGCTATCAGTGTGAAGTGTTTAGAAATGAACATATTGCACATGAACGGGTGAGCAGGACTCCAGTCCCGCGAGACTATAAACTACAAAAGGTAAAGCGTCATGGTTCCAAGAAAAACTTGGAGAGATGTGATAGCAGAGGTACACTGTTAAATCACAGTACACAAGCAATTTGTCTTTTCAGTCAATTTCTTTTCCTGTGCAAAAGTGAAAAATCTTTTCTCTTTCTACAAAGGAGTCTTCTCTCATGACTGCATGTCTACAGGTCGTCAGAACGTTGTATTTAGGGCACAGAATCTAAGCAACATCCTTCTCTAGGAAATGGTTCAAGCAAAGTTACAACAGAAATTACTAACCATGAACACGGAGATCAGGTCTACTAATTCAACTGAGACTACACGATTACACAGCAGTTGCTACAGATGTTACAATTCAGGAAGATTAGAAAGTAGCAAACGTCCTAAACTGCTCCTGAACATAAATGGGCGTAATTTCATTGGCTGTGGTTTCTCCCAAGTTCTTCACTGAAGCAGATGAAAATCCTATTAACTTATTTGATATATTAGAGAATCACAGTTTAAAAAAAAGGTGACGTGTGCATCTGCTATCGTGGAATAAAAAAATACTCTTTGGATGTTGGTGTACTTAGCACTTGGTGCGGCAGGGCCCACGGCAATAAGAGTGTAGCCACTATTTTCTTTAGCACAGATCTGGGCTCGTATCTCCCACTGCCCCAATTTGAGATGATTCCTCCAGCTGTTACACAGAGCTCTGAAGCGTTCCATAATTTGCTGTGTAACACCTGGTCTATAGGTGCTGCAGATGTTACACGTTGCTGCGCACATCTGAGCCGCTTGGAGGGCCCCCAGATCCCCATCATGAAGGGATAGGAGCTCTGTTCTTCTGCATCCAGACTCAGTTTCAACATCAGTGTAGAAATTTCCCCTCGGAACTCATTTTTTCACTTACTAACCCAGGCACAGTTTCTAGATATAAAAAAGTTATCATTGAGTCACCTGCTACAGATTCCACTCTTGAAAGCCAAGAACAAGAGGTTCTTTCAGTGCTTCCTCAGTTTCCAACTGAGATTTGCAGGTAACATTCAAACGTATTAAAATATTGATAAATACATCTTACTTGTAAATGCTTCTGATTGTAGATGGCTAAAATCATCACTTCCCCATTGTGAAATACAACATCTAGTTCACTTTTCAGCACAGCATCAGAAGACTTGCACACCTTCTTAGTTTCCCAGATCTGTTGAAGAACAGAGTATTTCATTAGCTTTATTGAAGAACAAGATGGAAAACTTGCTGAGTAGCAACACCTGTAAACCGAAGGCTTATAAACTTGCAAGTAACACCGACTTTTTAAAACAATCAAAATGATGCTTCTGCTGGTTTTGATACTAGGGAAAGTTGTGCAATTACTATAGTGATTCCAACGGATGAAATAGAACTATTTTTTCCAGGCTGACTATGAGACTCCCCTGTGTTTAGAGTCATAGCTGTAACATCCAAAGTTTTCTAATCCAAAGAGCAGCATTAAAATCCAATTACAAAAAAATATGAAGTGCAGATTTCTATACTTAATTGCTCTCAAAATTTCAAGAATGTATGTGTTAACTTGGGAGAAAAGGAAAGGTTACCTTGGTAAGATACAGTTCTACTTTCACAGGTTTTAATGAGACATTAAAATTACAGAAATCTATCCTAAATATTAACAGGCAAATATATCTAAAAATGAAACATATTACGTCAGCTAGAATCCTCAAAAAGCTTCAAAATTACCAGTTCAGATAAAATGTAAAAAAAATAAAAGACTATAATTACTCTTGAAGTGTCACCAGACTTTAAAAATCATATATAGAGGAAATTTAAATAAAGAGTAAACAAACCAAAAAAGCCAGCACATTTTACTACATATGTAAATTATTTTATAACAAATATTTAAATGTATATTGACTATAAACTTACATACAAAATACATATGTATATTTTTATGTATTTTATATTAGATACGATTTTACAATAAACAATTCCTTAAAAGAATAACTTAATAATATATATCTAAATTCAGATATTTCAAAAAAGAAAAGTTATCTTACACGTATTGTCTGGTCGTCAGATGAAGTCAGAAATAAAGATCCATCTGGTGAAAACGTCACACAGTGAACCCAGCTCATATGTCCCCTGCAATATGCCACTTTTGATAAAGACTTAATATTCCACAACTACAATAAAAATATGAAAGGAAAATTCAAATGGATTTAGATTGCATTTACAGTGAAAATAGTCCAAGTACACTTAATTACTATGTCTTCTAATATTTTCTTAATTCTTATTTTGAAATCAGGTGTAACAAGAACTGTGGCTGCTTATCAGATTTCAATGGTCAGGGAAATTGAATCAGCAGACTTTTTGACTGCTGTAATTTTAAAAGACACAGGAAAAAAAAAAATCACAGTATAAAGAAAACACCAGTTCTACTTGACCATATAGATTGAAAAACCAACAGACCCCAAACAACAGCAACAACAAAAAACCCCAAACGAAGCCCAAACTTGGTATTTGTACAGACCTACTCCAGCCATGCTAGTCTCAAAGTTATTCCAGATGTTTCCTTCCTTCTTATGTACCAGCACACAGAAGGAAAGAGGATTTGGTTTGGTTTGAGTTAAGCAATACTCCTGAGAGTGACAAGAGTAGCTTTAGATACACTTAGTAGACCAGTCTAGTTTTATATAAATGTGGATTCCATTGTCCAAAATGAACATGTAACTTTAAAACATTATGTCCCAGATGATATTTTAAATTCAGAAAGAGAATGAAAATTTAAAAGAATAGAGCACACCAAAAGCCTGCTAAAATAGCTACATTTGTTTTATCTCTGCATACAAGAAACTATTAGGACAAATGTAACATTTGAAATGACAATAGGTCTTTGGTGGTATATTGCAGACAATCACTTACCTCAACAGAACAGTGAGACAAAGCAACTGCTACTAACTCATCCCCAGGACAGAAGTCGCAGTATTGGATTGTACTGTGATGGCTGACAATGACTTGAGTTAACAAACCACATGTTTCAATGTCAAAAAGCTGTGAACACATAATTACAACAGAAACCCTGTTTGAATGACCTCACTACTGACAAATAGCTTCTATGCTCAACACTGTACATTCTTGAATTCAGAAGGTATTTCTCTTAGTCACAAGTTTGTTGACCACATATTTTTATTTACACACACTTAAAATCAGGCACTTCTATCGGAAAGATCTCAATGGCCTGGAATTTTATCTGTAATCATAATTTCTACCTATATAGTAATACACTACTTCCAAAACATTACTAAAGTGAGGTACTTACCAAAAGCTTATTTTTGGCTGCCACCAAAATCATGTTACCATTTCTGGACCAAGAGCAACATTTTACTAAAACCTCCACATCATCTGGTTGCTCATCTGCATTTTTGAAGAAATCTTTTATCTCAATACTTTTCAGTTCATTTCCTGAGCGTGCTTCCCAAAGCTGCAATAAGCAGGAAATAGACACAACCTCTTTTTGCTGATGTAGGTATAGAATACAACAGGAGAAAGCTCCCAACTACTTCTTAAGAAAAAAGGGCAGGGAATAGAATACAGCAAAAGCCTCTTGTTACTTCCCCCAGTCAACAAATAGCACTAGAATATTCACAAGTCCAAATGATTTATATATTAAAAAAAGGAGGAAAAACAAATTAAGAAATAAAAACAAACCACAAAGAGGATTATGCTGTCGCATAACCCTCTCCTTAGGTTTTTCCCTCCTATCATTCCAGCTAAAATGCTGCCTCAACTTCCACTTAACAAAAGAATAAAACCAAAAATAACACCTGCCCAGCAGCTCTATAAACAATCTACTCACCATGAGAAATCTGGTATACATCTAGCTTTGCACCTTAATTTCATTGAGGGACCTGCCAAAAATCTATGGAATATTTCTGTCCCCTTCACCACATTTTTCCTTATGAACAACAGCTACAGCAATCCTTCTTTCCTGATTTAGCAACTACATAGAAACATAACAGTGTTTCAAGAAATGCAATTCTGAAATAGCATAATTCTGTTCCAACTAAAGGCAATAAAAATAATACTTACACTCTCAGAAAAACACAGTCCTCTCTGTTCTCTTCTAGTGCATACAAGAAAACGGCACACGGAAATTGCTTTTAATTTTTATGTCTCCTGATGATTCATTTTCAGAGATGACAAAACTTTCAATTAACCTAAAACTTACTACTATTTCGGGTTAAACAACTTTTACTCTCCACTCAAGTTTTCTTAACAAAGTGCATTAGTGGGCAAAAATATTCAGAATAAGGCTAGTTAGAATTTATTTGCAATTACAAGCAGTTGACTTTTTTTCCTGGTACTGGACAAGCGATTTCAAATCTTGCATTACAAATGGGACCAATAATCAATTTTTCAGGGTTTAATTCATTAAAGCTGATTATGCAGACACAAAATTTTCTTATACCTATTCTGCATTTGATACAAAAACCCCTCATCCCTCATCAAAATGAAGAGTTGATTTAAAAATATACTGTGTACCTTTACTGTTCCATCTGTCGAGCAGCTCGCGACATACTCATCATTTGGTGAAAATCTGCAGTGATTGACAGAATTTTCATGACCTATCATCGTATTTCTACAGTATTTTTCATTCAAATTCCAAATCTGTAAGAGAAATAAACATATAAATATCATCATATTCATTAATTATTCAAAGACAGATCATTCATGCTCTACTCAAAATCACGGACTAGCAACCAAAACACCACTTTTATTTTTTTCTTAGTTTTACCCACATGCTCATGGACTGGATGCTATGCCTTGGGCTACGCTACAATTTACCTCTATCTGGTAAGATGAATGAAAACTATTAACATCAGAAATACATAAGTCTAGTTAAAACTTTCTGTAGAGTGCAGACAAGGCCCTTGACCAGCACAAAATTACTGAAAGTTTCCTCAGACTGAAAAAAAAGCTTTGTCCTCCCTCATTCCTTTTCAGCTTTGTAAATTAGAATTATGTAGTTTACACATATTAAGAAAAATGAAATCTCTCAAGTTAGTCTTGAACAGTCTGAATATCATCAGGCCAAAGCCCTCACCGTCATGCCCCAGCAAGAGAGGACTTGCCCTTTCTCCTTTGCTGAGTATCAACACTCCTACTCTGCCTTGCTGAAATCTGATTACAGAGCTGCAGTCAATACTCTTTGATTTGTTGCCATGTCTCTTCTACCAGGCCCATTAAAAAAACCCGTTACCTTACAGTGTCTGGATATATTTACACACCAATAACTACCCTGTTACGACAAACAGCAGGAGAATAATCTCAACCTTTTCCACTCACTTTGATGAAAGTGTCATTTGAGCAGGTGGCTAGAAGGTACTGACCACTCCTGTTATTGAACTGGCAGCAATTGACCTGCTCGGAGTGTTCTTCGTATACACATCTACACTGGCCTGTTCTTGAATTCCAGACCTAGGCAGAATTGAAAGATGAAAAAGACTTCTAAACATATTTAAAATAATTATTTTTAAGAATCTGGAAACTATGCTGAAATACAGATAAAGTCCTAAAACACTTCTAATAATAGCTCAAAAATATTTTGAAGACATAGATTATATGTTTAAAAAAAGAAGAAAGACATTACGAAGGGAAAGGTCATAATTCAGATTAGAATCTGATAAATTCTGGAATTTCAACAAGATTTTGCTACTATAATGAGGAATTAAAAATCCCAAATATTTCACATGTAACAGAAAAGAAGCATTGAAAAAAGAATCATGTTATGAACAGGACTGGACTCAGACATTATGTTCTAGTTAAAAATAAACATTCAATAATACAAATAAAGTAAGTGGTTAATTTTGCACGTATGATGTTAGCATTAAGCATCTTTTATATTATTTAACGAGTGGGGCTTTTCAGTTTGTCAAGTTTTGAATTATGTGGTTAATATTTAAGACCGTTTAAAACACTTTTAGTCTTAAGACTCTGCACTGAGTTGGTTAAACAGAAATAAGAACTATTAGCTTGAAAAAAAGAATGGCCTTTTCCTCAATCCCTTACCTTGACTTTTTTATCACTTGAACAAGTTGCTACAAATTCACCATCTGCAGAAAAAGTGCAACAGAGTATTTCGTCATCGTGGGCATTTATGTCCAGGAGTTTCTCTCCACTTTCTGCTTTAAACACCTAAACCAAGGAACAGTAAAATCTTATACCTTGAAGACAAATTAAAAACACATATCTAAGTTTCTTTTATCACCTCGAACAGCTCTCTTTATGTAAGCTCTTAAGAAAACGAGCTGACTTTTGAAAGCATTCATAATTTCAGGGACAATAACATAATTACAAAGTTCTGCAAGGATGACAGAAATTGTAAGAGAGAGAATTAGTGACAAATGATTTTAAAAAATACTTCTGTTCTACCCCCACTCTTTAAGCCAAGAGCCATGCTCTTTCACAGCGTTTTTAATAGTAACTACAAAACACTATCTTTTAACCAAATCTAAGTTATTCTTAAAACCACAAATTCCAGTTTTATATGTATGGGATACCCATACATATAAAGTAAGAATTTCAACAGAATTGATGACTGGCAGAACAAAAACCCAAAAATAAGTAGGGAAACATTGACAGGATGACACACATTTCAGTCTCAAGTTAGACATAGGCAATGAAAGGACAGTTGGGGAAAAGTGCTACATATTAATCAATTTCCTCAAATTCTGGGATTTAATTTTACAGTATGTGGCGGGTAGGGGATGGAAATCAGGTATCCCTTTCCATCTAAGGTTACATATTCTTAATTATTACAACAAACCACAAGGTGTTCTTTACAACCCTTTTCAGATTTTTTTTTTTATTGAGCGAGAATACCAATGACAAATGGTTGGTATTTGCTCAAATAAGAACATAAGTACTGAAGTAACAGGAAATCTACCTTCACAGAAAGTTCTGTAGAATATCTGTTCTTAATCTAGCAATCATTTTTTTAAGTAGCCTTGAAAACTGAAAAGCTTAAGCTGTAATTAGAAAAAACATGAATAAGCTCAAAGTTAAAAATTATAAAAGGATTATGGCTAATTTTCCTATTATTTCTTCAATGAAAGTTTAGTTTAAATGCAATTGTAATCCAGAGATTTTTTTGGGTGTAAAATGAAGGAAAAAAATAAGCAATATACAGTGTCAATAATGAGGCTGTTAAGTACAGAAGCCCAGCACAGCAACTGCAGCACAGCATGAGTACATTCACCAGGCATCTCCTTAAGTGGATGCCATGATCGTAATCTCATACAGCCAGCAAATAAAATAAGCAAATAAAAAACCCAGTAACAACACAGTAAGTAGCCAAATGAACAGCAACTTAGTACTCAACTTCTCAAGCATCCCAAACAATACTGAAGGTTTGCAGCAAAATTGTTCTTCATTCTTACCTTTGGCTGTATGGAATATGGGTACTTTACCAGGTTACTGGCTGGCTGACTGCTAGTTTTCTTGAGAGCTGGCTGGCTCCCCTCCAGGCAGACTGCTGGCAAATTTGTATTAGTCACGTTCCTCTCTGTCTCTTCTAATCTGTTTTTTAAGCACTTTGGGCCTGTTTCCAATTTAATACTGTCCTCAGCTTCAGGGGTTTTCTCCACAGATATATTTCCTTTGCATTAAGGCATTTCACTAATTAAGCACCAAAGTGGCATAATGTCCACTACCATCCCACATCAATAGTAAAGCTGCACCTGAAACATCTTACTGCTCCTCAGTACTGTAGAAAGTCTACTGCGACTGGAAATAACATTCTTTGCAAGCAAATATTAAATAAGCTGGGGTGCGTTGCTGGGCTGTGACCTTTTCCATATCATCTCATGTTCACACATTAGGACAGTGAGGGTATAAACCCTAAATACACACCGTCTAGCTCTTGAAGATAATGCTTACCATTCTAAACATGCAACTTGACGTTTAAGCAATAATACATCCTTTTCAATCATATGTCTCCAATTATGATATAGATCCAAGTATTTCCAAATAGCAACAGAAGAAAAGTGGCAGGGCTGTTTCACAAATGTTTTCAAAATGGTAGGCAGCACCTCTTCTGGCTCAGGCATAGGTGTCTTACCTGAAGTGTTTTATCAGCTCCACATGATGCTATCCTTTGTCTATCCTTAGAAAAGCAGGCATGGTAAACTGCATCTCTATGTGGACGAACAACCAGGCGGTAGAGATTTTTCAAGGATTTTTTATTTCTACAGGGTAAGACAATTATTTAGATGAGTGCCTTCGTATTGTTCAAAATCATCTCTAAGAAGATTAACACTTTTTCACACATCTTGAGCAGCAAGCTTTATAAACAAAAAAACCAATAAACCCACTACACCTTACCTCTCAGCCTTCATGCTGAACTAATAAAGGAAATCCAAATTCCAACATTCACTTAGAGGTTTATATTGTGCTCCAACAGTTACAGGTTAGAGATCAAGAAAGGTAACGTTTTAATGATCTGAAATACGCTATTTCCAAATATAAACTTTCTCCTGAGAATTCTTGTTGTCCTGCAGGAGAACTCTTCCTTTTCAAGCATATTCAAAAACATTTGTAGATTTGTTTAGATCTTCATGAATGTCCTTAATTTTCATGCCAATGGCTCAATACTTACCACTAGATAGCTCAATAAGATCTGTGACTATCATCGCTTTTCAGAGGTTAGGTACAGAACCTAACATATCTTAGGTGACTTCTGCCTCACTTCAACAAAAACTTAAGAGTTAGTAGCAATCATAATCATCCTGTTTAGCCAGATCTTAACACAGAAAGCTGTCACTGTAATGAGTGACATGAGGATGAACGACCAAAACATCTCTCTCCTGAACTAACTAACTAATCCTGGAGACTGACTCTTCTGAACTGTGCAATTTCCAAGCAGTTTTGCTAAATAAAATAACCAAATATTCAAAGAGGAGACTAATCTGCCTGGCTCTTACTTTAATTCCTTGACACGAAGTCATTCTGTTTTATAAGCACCAAGTACTACAAATATCAGAAGAGAAACATCAAACAGAATTGAAGAGAGTTAAGTGGTCAACTGGCTATTGGAAAAGGCTGGGAAAATGTTTCGATCTGTATGCTTTTTCCTTAGATAGCTTCCAAAAATACAATAACAACAAAGAATTGTTTAAATAGGAAAAATTTCAAGATTGTGTAGAGATTACAATTTCCCATCTCACTACTTTATAAAACTTTGCAAGTTAGCACAAATGCTCTCCTTTTTAAAGTCACAGTTTCCCTTAAAACCTAAAAACATACTCTAACATACCCAATACTTGCACTACATTTCTAACTTTAAAATAAAACTATTTAAAGAAGATTCAAAGTATCATATTTTCATCATTGCATTGTTATTTTAAAAGAACAGTAATTGAATACAGAAGTAAATATATTACTTAATTTATATTTATGTAATTATTACTAAGTTGTGGCCTTAAATATCCAGGGTTCCCCTTCTCCCTCAAGTTCTTGAAAATTTATTACACTTTCTTTCCTCAGAAAAAAAACCCCAGCAGCTCTTACAAAGATCCTTTTATTACCATACACTGTATTTAGTTGTACATTAAATTATAGCCTTGACCGAGGGATCAGCATATCAGCAGAGGGACTGCAGCTACTTACATCCACTCCAAATAGAATGTTCCTGTTTCTCTTTGAGCATGTAGCTTGGCCTGTTGATACACCTCTGATGTCTCTGGCTGGCAAAGACCCAGCTGAATGATGTCAGGAAACGGCTGCCGTCCAAGAAGGTGCCCATTTAAAGATAGAAATTCCTGGAAATTCTCACGCACTGTGCTATCCTAAATACAGAGCAGATATTTGATAACACAGATTTATCTCAGGATTTATTTCCTTGCTTTTCAAAATTTCTATACAGCTAACATTCTCACAGAAGCCCTTAGCTCTATTTTTCTATTAAGCTCTGTTAGCAAGTACATACAAAAGATTGAAATATTTCATCCTATTCAGAAAGCGTAATATCCTTATTTTTCAAACAAAGAATAGTGGTAATAGTGATTTATCCAATAAGCAGTGTGAGATATCAGAAAATCTATTCCAAGTGGTCAGCATAATTCTATACCTCCTCAAAAGCAGAGTACCTTGTGTACCCACCACTAGGTATGGATCACTATAGTTACTGAGTTCCATGGCCAATCACTTACACACTGAAGTTAAAACTGAAACACAAAATGGAGTTTCCTTCATTTTTATCCTCTCCAAGTTAAAGTTCAGTTTAAGATTGGTTTAATGCTTTGGTTTTTTAACCTTTCTACATACCTGCCATATACATATATCCAACAAAATGCAATTACAAAATAGAAAATGATATTTGGAACCGACTGATCATTTACCTTTTAGTATCATACCTTTTGATCCAGGATTGAACTATATTCTACATATTCATGAATCAGATGAGCAGGCCCTACCAACTCTGTTTTAGCTTTAATCCAATCTAAAGAAAACATAAGATCACGGAGCTCCTAAAAGAAATACAAATTTAAGTTCAGAGTGTAAGTTGCACAACAGAATCTACTCTTGGTGAAAAAGAAAAACAGAGGAAATATATTAGGCATTTAATACGCTTTGGTACAACGGTCTCTAGTTGAAAACTTAGGAAATTTCCTGTTTCCTGCATCTTAATTGTTCAGCTATAAAAATTCAGTGTATAGAAGGCTAAGTTTGTTATTTTAAACTGCTCTTTGATACAGCTAGTCAGAGAGGAGATGGAGGTACAGAGCAATTCCTGACTTTTGCAGCACACAAGACCTGTTTCTTTAAGTTTGAAAAAGCTTCTTCTAGTCCAATCTAGCCAAGATCACGGCTAATAATGATTGTTGATCTTCCTAAGAAATTATGAAAGCCTTATGGACTTGTAACATTCAACAGTCCCTTAAAATTTCACTTTTGTGTCCGCAAATGAAAAGCCTCTGTTCCCACACTCATGGTCCTCCAAACCAGGGGGCTGGGCAGACAAGGTCTGTCAGTACTATTAAAGACTCAGGAAAAAAAAAGCATTGAACATTTTCTTTATCCCTATTAGTTAGATGACCATCTTTAACAAGTATTGATCCAATGTTTTCTTTACAGCTTCTCTAGAAAAACTGACAGCACTGCACAGATTTACAGCGTGTTCCAATTTAAAAATCAGTAAATACCACAAGGATTAAAAGATTATCATTGTTAAACAAAGAAAAGGAATACCTCCTAGCTTTATTAGCCTTTCAACAAATAGAAATCATGTCTAAGTAATGAAAAATAAGTGATGCATAGACTATAAACTTTAGGAAGCATACAGTCATAATGAGTGTCATGGTTTGATAGGTGCTGAGCCAGGCTACAGACTTCTGAGAAGCTAATTCTACAAAACGTAGAAAGGCTGCTAATAAAAACATTTTCACAACACACTGAAACTAAAGATACTAAGATAATGAAATAAATATTATTCAAAACACCTAGACTTGTACCCAACATTAATTATGAAGGTTCCTATAACATAAATCCACAAAGTGCGTTATAGGATGAGTCAGATGAACCATCTTGAAAGAAACTCAAATGAAAAGGTTTGAGTACACGTGAAATAAAGCAATTAACAACAAGGATCAAATGCTATTCAATGCATTTGAAACTCAAATTCCAGTGAAACTCCCAATTATTAATCTTTCTGCATATTTTCATCTTGTACTAGCTCAATATCTAAAGAAGAGTAGTTAGCAAAAATAACAGCAATTTTTTAAAGGCGCCAAGGCAATCCTGCAAACAGAAGACTTGCCCATCCAACTCTTGATGGGTATTTTTTGCTATTGAAAACAGATAATGAATTTTTACATACAAATCTGTATGACATAAGAGGAAAAAACTAACAAGACTTCTGAGGATTAAAAAGTAACTAACAGATAAAATTCTCTGATGAAATACAATTTATTTGTGTTATTATACAGTACAGAGAGTTTGGGTTTTCGAAAAGGTTTAGAGAAGACTTCTTATTAAAGCTTCTTAAAAAGGAAAAGAAAAACACAGGCGATTATGGTATAAAACAGGAAATCTTCTCAAGCACTGGTTGAAAAGACAACACAGAAATAAAGTAGTTTTTGTAAGGGATAGTGATTATCAGAGGACCTTCTAAAGACTATATGTTGAATATTTACCCAGCTGGACTAAAGTCTGGGGGAAGAGAGGCTCAGCTGGGAAAAGGCCTGGAGAGAAAAGCAGAGGCAAGAGTGGGTGAAAAAAGGAACCAAAGGACACGTGTCAGAACCCACCTGCTGCATGTTGGCACCTGCCATGTGATACGCTAGAAAGTTATACCAGTACATGCAATCCTCTTGAGACAGAACAGGTGTATTAAGTTTGTAGTATTTCTTGTACTGATTTACTATGTTTTTATGTAGCTCCTGCAATGTGAAGAAAAACACAATTTCAGCAGTGAGGAATTATAAGTATTATTATTATTATATTGGAAATAGCAATGAGGAATAATATTATTTCTCAGTTGTAATACATTAACAAGTGAAATAAAAAAGATTACCTTCCAAAATTGTACACCTAACTTAATTTATTGCTAAAGACTTCTCCAGAAACATTCTCTGGATATTAAAAGACACAAAAGCAAGCTATTAACCCTCCTTCTCAGACTGAGATTAACTACCGAATCGGTCTCCATCTTAAATGTAGGTAGCCAACAACAACAAAAAAAAGGATCCTTACATATGTAGATCTAAAGCAAGTCAAAAAACTTGCCTTTTCTTCATATCTACTCTTTCTGCCTTGTCCTTCAGAACCGAAATTGAGCCCAAGTATAGGTCATCTTCCTGAAAGTACTGCCTTAAACTGAATAAAAGGGAGCAAAAAGCATTTCTCTGCATTAAAGAAGAAGTTTCCTATTCTGGTAGGCCCTTAATGTCTTTGGAATCAACAGTGGAACATTACATCTCCTGCTGGAAACATCTGATAGAGAAATAATGAGTCTTCTCTCAGTTTAGTCTCTTAGATGCAAATGGAACCATCCAGAAATCCCTCCACAGTTTCAAGTTGAAAATAAGTATTTTTAATTAGTCAGCCTTAAGCTAAATTTAATTTGGACCCATGCTATGAAGATACTCAGGGTACCATTTAACAAAGCAACATTTTCTAAAAAATGCCCAGCTTTGGAGTGTAAAGTTGAATGTAGGTATTAGTTGATACGCTACCTGAAGCTGGTTGCGATTCTTCTCTGTGAGAAAGTCAAGTTGAAGATCATGTAAATAATAATGGAACGACTTCCCATTACGATCACAGAACAACAGTGATTTGTTAACAAATTCCTGTAGTATATCTTCAACTTCTTCAGTTTCCATATCCCAAAGAATACAGAGAACCTAAAAAATATTAACGCATTAACAAACAAAAGAATCAGAAGCAAGCTGTAATATGATTTGTATGAATATTATAAAAGGCTACCAATTAAATGACAACAAAATGCATACTAACAAATACAGACACGTTACAAAGGGTAATCAACTCAATAAGTTACCAATTCCTTCACACCAAACCACAGGACAGATATTACAGCTTAACCTGTCTTTTGTCTATTTGTGCTGATTGATGGTGAACACAAAAGGAGACAAATTCCACACAACAGTTTTCAAGCTTTCAGTGAGCTCAATTACAATCTAATTAAAGAACAATATACAGAATGCAGATTAAACTTAAATATTATGAATACGTGGATTCAGTTATGATTACTTTAGTTTCACTACTAACAATAAATGTCATGATGCAATAAAGGAAAAATCTAACCAATCTAGTAATTATTACTAAATTACATGCCACAGAAGTTATAAATTTTCAGAATTCTTTAAGGTTGTTGTTTGTATCTCACTAAAAATCAGAAGATTTCTGCACTGCTGTTATTACCTTAGTAGGTACTTTAACATCTTTTGGGAGGATAGAGAGGTCTTTATAGTAGTCTTTGTAATTGTCATCCAGTTGCTCAACGCTTATGGACATTGCTTCATCAAGGGCTTCGTAATCATAAGAGGAAGATTTTCTTATTCTTTTAAACTGCTTATTCTGCAGCTGCTTGAGGTAGTACTCCCAGCGGCTAGGGAAGTCTCGTAGTAATGCACCTATCAAGGATATCACAAGAGGAGAACCTGAAGGAAAAGATTAAATCAGTTTTAGAGGTCATCAAGGAACATAATCCAACAGATGATGGTCAAGTGACTGAATCAGGTCATATTCCCAATATGCTGATTAAATTCTTGAGGTGTGCAGGAGAGACAAATAAAATATGTACTCCATGTAGACATTTGCAGACTCACCAAATTTAACTGTAATTGTGGTGCGGAGAGAAAATATATTGAAGAAAACTACTCAAAAATCAACATGAGACTTCTGCTTAGCTTAAAAAAAAACCCAAAATATTTAACAAGCACTTGTATTTTACTTAACATATACAGTATTAAAGGATGTTCCCTTCTCTATTTTTAAGTCAAAATATAGAAGAAAAAAAACTACATTCAGTGGTAAATTGTGCAACAAAGAGCAACTAGAATACCTTTGCATTCTCTTACAAGAGAGTTCGCTTGTTCTGGAAGTTCTGATATTTTCATATTCACGAATAGGGATAAAATCTCCAGCCCTTTCTCATGTGCTAGTCCACTTTCCACGTGAACCTCGTATTTATTGCCTAGAAACAGAAACATGGAAAAAATTTCAACGGATGCAAAAAACCCTATGGAAATTCAAAGTATTTTCCAAGCAAAATCTGGAGCAAAGGTTCATGATTTTTTGCAGAGTATTTTATAGGAGTAAGAAGAGTACACTTATCAGAATCAGCTTGCATTAGAGATATATACACAATAAAAAATAGACTATAAGCTAGTAATTACAAATGCTTTATGGGCAGTCTGTAGAACAGTGTAGAGATAATCAGCCTAACAGCATCAGTGTCACAGAGGTTAATTTATTCTGTTGAGAATCACTGCACTCTTCAATGTAAACATAAAACTTTCAGGATACCATACAACACTTCTTTCACAAAGAGCATAAAGTCTTACAGAGCAAGATTCTAAAACCTTGCCACTGGTGCACAAATTGACAGATAGGTTCTATTAGATTCTTCTGAAAGTTCACATGAACAAACTGCAGACAAAGACACATAAAATCTGTGGTGCAGGAGAGGAAACTGCTCCTTACCAGCCACAGCATCTGTTACGCTCCTGTCCCTGCTTGTGACGAGAACCTGACATTGATTATCGAATGCTTTTAACACCCAGGAATCCCAAATGTCATCCAGGACCAAAAGAGATCTAGTGCGAGAAGAAATACTTCAGAATAACTATTAGTGCTAAAATAAAGTATTGCATTTTAATAATGAAAGAACATTTTCAGAATTTACAAAGTATCATTGCATAATTTTTTTATATTAGTATATAGAATATCTTAATACTATGTCCAAAGAAGGGTAATGAAGCTGGTAAATGGTCTAGAAAATGTCCTAAGAAGTGCAGCTGAGGGAGCTGGGGGTGTTTAGTCTGGAGAAAAGAAGGCTCAGGAGTGACCTTATGACCTGAAAGGAGGTTATAGCCAGGTGGGAGCTGTTCTCTTCGCCGTGTCTCAAGTGGAAGGATGAGAGGAAATGGCCTGAAGTTGCACTGGGGTGGTTCAGATTAGATATTAGAAAAAACAATTTTCCCTGAAAGAGTGGTTAAGCACTGGAATAAGTTGCCCAGGGAGGTGGTAGAGTCATTGTCTCTGGAAGTGTTCAAGAAGTGTCTGGATGTGGCACTTAGGGGATAGGGCTGAGGGGTGAGTATGGTGGTGCTGGTATGACTTGGTTGGACTTGATGATCTCTTCCAGCCTTGGTGACTCTGTGATTAAACACTGCACAAGAAGCTGAATGCACTTATCTCAAAAAGATCTTTACCATTTATTATTTCATAGCTACAACTGAGGTGTAAACAACGTTTTGAGAAACATTTCCATTAGTAGACGCCAGGAAAACCAGAAATATTTACTGGTTTGAAGTTGCTAGGTATCATTAATGAAGAAAAGAGTTGTATAAGACTAGATAACTCTGACAGACGCTAGTGATAAGCTTTGTGGAAAAGCATTTAAGTTTCCTTTTGACTCAAGAGTTTTCAGTTTTGTTCTTGTATCTTTGGAAAGCTACATGTGACTAATCCTCTTGTGAAGCAACTGTCTTGAATGACAAGGCTCTTCTTACATAAATGACATTTCATAGTGACTACATATTCCAATCCTACGGCCAGCCAGGTTGTAGGTTCCTACATGGAATCCCACAAGAATAATGTACAGTAGACTTCCCTACACCCGCCTATGTAGGACAGAAAAGTTACTGAAAACTGTTTTAAAAGATTGGGTGTAAGGGAGTAAGAAGACAAAAAGACTAGCTGTTAAGCAGATGTATGAAAAGAAATACCGGTTATTTGCACTCAGTGAGTTTTAGTTATTGACACCCAATCCTACAAATTATTTACATTTACTGCCTTATTTTTTTAAGGGACGGAATTTTCTCCTCCACTAGTTACTGGTTAAGTTGTCCAATTCCCACTGAAGCATGACAAAACTTCCGCGTTTTTGTTCAGCTAAGTGGCACTTATGCCATCAAAGCCTATAAATAAGGATTTGATCCTCCTTAAAGAACTGCAAACACATCATACCACATTCTCAAGAATACATTTAAGTCTTGGATACACCTATCTCATTTTTATACAACTCCTCTGTTAATACCCTTTCGATAAATCAGAGGGTTCACAAGAATACTATCATAGCCATAAATGACTCATTTTGTGTCACTTTCACAATTCCAAATATGCTGGGTGGCATGAATTACAGCCTGATTTTATGTTTTTAATTAATCTGAGCACTTCAAAGTACTCCCATTCATTAGGCAGCAGTGATTTTTCTCCTCCAGTCACACAACAAATCTTAAATCGTAATTAGGATTATTTAAAAAATCCCTTAAAACAAAGAAAAACAAAAACAACCAAAAAAGCACCCCAGACCGACAAACAAAACCCTGTGATAACAGGAGATTGAATCACAGGAGATTAAATTCTGTAATTTCTTATTTTAAAGTATACCATAGTTTCAATTTTTTATTTGACTAATACGTCAATCCCAAGAAACACACTGGCTTCCCAATCCAAATCCTTTGTCTAATACTTTATTCCCAAGATATGTATTGAGTTGGCTGTCTGAATCCAGATATAGCTAAAGTGACTTCTTGTTGCCAAAGAGAATTCCAGAGCAGAGCCAGCTCCTTCCCAAGCTGCAGAACCAGTGAAGCTTTGTTTCCCATAAACTTGCACCCTCTATTAACCTTACTCCCCAGCATTTTCTCCCATGCCCACTTCTGTATTGAAAAGTTTCGATCTGTTTTGTTTCTTAATAAACAAGAAATAAGAATGGAAATGTGTCAGTGGAGACAACTACTTCACATCCTTCAAGGAAAAGTGCACTTTCAGCTGGTAGATTTCTTTTGGAGGACCTGTCAATATTTTCCACATCTTTTCTTCACAAGAAAGACTCTTTTTTTCCCCCCCTGCGAAAAAATGCCAGTATTCTACTCTATGTTATCTACAAAGATCACAAGGCTGGAGTAATATTCCCAAGATAACTCACTGACAAGCAGGCTTATTTAGTTTACTAAGGATTTTCCCAGAGAGTAATGAAATCCTCAACAAATAACAAAAACTATTGCTCAAAAGTGAAAAAAGTTGTGCAGTAACTGGGAAGGACACTCGTTTCTTGGCAATAATTGGTCACATCATGAAAACCTGCTTTTATTTTGGTACCTCGAGACCAAACACTTTTTAAAGACACCAGCTGTTCTGGAAAGGAAGGATTTTCTGCAGTGATATACACCCTTTTTTCTGCTGTATGATCCTCACAGATCAGTAAAGCAGTCTACACACACAGTGAGAACACCAAAAGTTAGAGCAATCCTTATTTTCCAGTTGTTTGTTCCCATCTTTCACTATTCAATCCCATTTTTCATTATTTCACTATTTGCTTTTTCAAGCAAATACGACCCCTGCACAGCTGATTAACATATGTTGTTAGCAGAAGCCTTACTAGCCTAAGTCAGGCAGTTGGTTAAAAAAACAAAATACACACCACAGACACATGTAACCACAACACAGACACCTCAGATGACTAGAGCAAAGTTACGCTGCAAAGTTTTATCAGTTAAAAGAATAGTGTTTGATTTTACTGACAACACCTGGGGTATTTGCGTAACATCAGCAGACGAAGACGATCCTTAGCCTCCTCAACGTTAAGTGGTGGCCTTTGTGAAAGAGTGGAGTCATGTTCCAATCTACTGCAGAGATTCTGAAGTTTTATGAGGAGCCCTGCTTTGTCCTGCTTCCCAACAGAGATCCAGTGAACTCCTCCTGGAAAGTAATCTGACAAGAAAAGCAATATTAATCATGCTATGCATTTTAAATAATTTTAAATATTTAGTAGCAACTCACAGTAGTAAGTCAGCATTAATTAAAACACAAACCTGTAAAATCTATTGCAAGCCATCCTTGCAACTCTACTACTAACACCAAAGGGTGTTTCTACAAGACCACAACTGTTTATTTTTAAAGGAACACATTCTATAGGGCAAGTACCCACAGAAATGTCACACCATCACTGATGCTGTTGTCCCTCCTTTCTACACATCTTCCTGCCTGTCCCTCCACAGCCCCTTCTGCATCCATCTTTCTGCTAGTCTGACCTAGCATTTACATTTTTAACCATGTAGTACTGCAGGAGTTCAGAGCTTGGGGTGTAAAAATAATCCTGAAACAGTGATCAAGAAGACATCTAGCAGAGTCAGCTGCAGCAGAGGATGCTATGTTATCTATCCCTACATCACTTTTTTTAAATGCCGAGTCCTGCTTTCTCCTCCTAGTGTCCTATGCAAGGAAAAATAAGTAAAATAGAAAAAATACCATTAAATGGTTTCATTTATGATCTGCTTAAAGCTAAGGCAATACTAATCACCCAAAAATGCCTGCCACTATTAAAATATATGCAAAAGTTAGAGCAAGATGTTTTTAAACTCACATAGCAAGGAAAGGAGTCTGAGGACCTTACCTTATATGCCCAAAAGGAATATAACTAGATATAGTATTTTGCACTAATAGAAATAACAATTTCAAGTTAATTAAGGATGCATTTACTGTCATAAACCAAAGCAGATTATAAGGTGAAAAGCTATTCAAAACCTTTTTCTACAAACTAGTAAAATACTTAGTGGTCCTACAGCATTAAATGCTTATGAAAGTTGTATGTTGCAAGCAAATATTTCAGAATCACCTAAGAAATTTAGAAATGTAAATCACTTTCAAGATGACATATGATATTGCACCATACACGTCCAAGATGTGTACACTTATAGTGATTTTTATAAAAATACAGATGATTTTCTAAAAGTACCTTCCAGGAGCTGAGGATCCCTTAAAGCTTCTGCTGTTAAAACAGTCTTCCCACAGCCTGCCATTCCATAAACTGTGACCCAGCCTGGATCACTTCCCAAGCAGTACAGTTTCTTTTTAATAGCATCTACCAGTTTTGGCCGAGTGACAAACACAACTGGTCTCTGTGGTACTCCTCCTTCGCAGAGAATGGTCTTCACTAAAGTTAAGAACAAGAAACATTAAAATAAAACATGAGTTCTAAATGTCATGCCTCTTCAAACCCAACCAAGCAACCCTTCAGCCAAATAACTAGTGGGCTCCCTCCCCACCTCATGTCCCATAAAAATGTCCTAAAAACTGCTGGACTCAAAATACCAAATACTGAAAAAATACTTCTTTTTAGAAATAAATTACTTAGCAGATAACTAGCCCCCTACCTAAAATAGTGTTCAAATTAATAACTGCATGAGGAAAACTTGTTACATTCATCCCTAGAAGCTAAAAGAGAATTAACAGCTCCCATGGAAACTGTGGCAAACACAGGAGCTCACCATTAGCATACCCAACAATCAAGTCACTTTCTCAGCCAGAAGTCACCACACTGTGGATGCAGCAGAAAAGAAAGGATGCTGTGTAAAGCCTTTCCTTGGCACTTAGCACAGCACCGGGGTCCAAGCAAGACTTCCATTGATTTAAGCTGAGATAGCACAATGTGAAATAGAAGAGGTAAAGCATAACAGGAAAGGAAATGTGCACTTCATCTGCCCACTTTGTGGCTATATGGAGTGACATAACTGATAAACTTTGATTATCTAAGATAGCCTTTGACACTTATTAAATGTAGAGTGCCAGTAAATATGGCAGCTATTCATAAGCAATTAGAAGGTTCTTCCCATTAGAAACTACAAATTTGTATCATGTCAGTCAAAGATGATACCGATGACAATGCAGGTCAAAGTTCTGGAACTTATGTAGGGTAACTAAAAGACCTGCTGGAAAGAATTAAGCAACCTAATAATTAGATCAGCTACTGGAACGTAGGTTGAAAGAATACAGATTACTACTCTTCAAGATGATTATCAGAATTTTGGAGGCTACAAGTTTTTCTGTTAGATGCAGCTTCTTTAATATATACAAACTAGAGTCCTTCTTTCACTTGCAACAAAAATGATACGAATAAGAGAAAACCATGACAGCTTCAGGTCTCTCGCCTTTTAAAATAAACATTATTTTATATTAACACCTTCAAGGTGACCTATAAAAGTTGTAACTGTTGTAACTCTCCTGCCATATTAAGTAATGAAATACAGACATAGTTACTACACTACCAAAACAAGCAAATGCACCAAGTGCTGCTTTTTCATTGGAACAGGTATTACACATAGTCACTTTCTAAGGAATAAACAAGACAACTTGTCTTCACGCTCAAGCACAGGGATTGCTGTAGTTACACTGACCGTAGGAAGTCATTCCATCCATTGAGCTCTTTCTGTTACCAGATGAGACGGCAGGGATGCCGTCCTGAAGAAGCGCAGCAAGATCTCTGTACCCTTCATGAAGCAGTGCATTATAAAAGGATCTATATGAATTATTATCTTTTGTAAGAATAATGTTTATTAGCATAGCTGCTCGCTCCTTCCGTGTATTCTGGAAAAAAAAATTAGAAGAGGTATTATACAAAACTAACAGACCTTAGAAATGATTTAATCTATCACTCTGCAAATTATAAACTATTTATAATTATTGAAATAGCCTTTAACTTACCAAGCCCTTAACTTATGAAGAGCAACAAAAATTGTGTTCTAGGCGTACACTTTAGGATTTGACAAATCCAGCAGTTAGATAAAAAGAAATGACTATTTTTATAAAGGATGGTAAAATATGTGAATAGACTAGGAAGAGAAATAGCAGTGAGAGATGACTCTACCTGCTGCTTCACTCTCTCCTCCTCCTGTAATGTTAGTACTTCGTCAGAAATCATACGATCCATAATATAAGAAGTCTTGATGTCATTTTCCAGTGCTTCACGATTCATAAGCAAATAGTTTCTACTCTTGACATCCATATTTCTTCAGTGTGAAAAAGAGCGGGGAGAGGGGGGGAAAGTCAAGTCAGAATGGGAACATACAAGCACAAGGAGAGAAGTTTTAAAGTAGTTTATGAATTTTGCTGTTAAAGTCAGAAAGAGTAGCAAGGCACCTGCTAATTCTGAAAACAAATTCTTTTCCTCATTCTTATGAATTTATGTTTATGAACGCTTTCAGAACTACAAAACTAAAGAATACAAGCTTCTCATATACTAGCAACTTGCTAAATGTCGCTATGAAAAGGTCTTCTCCCCACATACTACATTCCTCCATTTTTTTTAAGTCGTTGGATCATGTGATTGAGACAACAGGATGAAAAAGGGGACTGGTCTCATTGCACGGGATAAACGTATTGCTGTCTCCAAGTTCAAGACTCCATACAAGGACGCTTGGATCTTGACATACGATGGAAGGGGGAGCACCCAATACTGCCATTAACTGCGCTTTACCTTCCTTTATCGGTATTTGGGCACACAACTTTAAACTTGCATTCTTCCTCCATATCATAAAAACCCAAATGTCTAATGACAACAGAAGGTGAAAACTATTGACTACAGCGTAAAGGCTTTCCAGAACTGATCAGGGACTCCGAGAGTCCCAATGGATGAAAACGCTCTCTCCCGATCACACTTCTGCCGCGAAAGCTCCATGAACAAGTCCAAACTCCTCCACAGAGCAACTACGCAGGTGCCCGCAGAAGCGTTCACCTTTTCCGGCACTCTCTCCTTCAGGAGCTGGGTAGATGTAGAACAGCTGCCTTTGGATTAGCCGTGATGGAGTAACTCTTCCGCCGTGCTGACAGAATTTCCTATTTTCACTGAAAATTACGCACTTAGGAAAGCCTTCCACCCTACCTTTATCCCACCCCGCCGCGGATGAAAGGGGAAGCGAGAGCTCCCCGGACAAAAAACGAATAATAAAAATAATAATGCCACACGCGAAGCAAATACAAAAGAAATCGCTCCACAAACACCCAAAACAAAGGGTTAACTCACACCGTGCCGCTGTTTCCAGCCGCGAACGGAACAGCGACCGAGGCGCTCAGACCGCCAGCCACCGTCGACCCCTATCCTGCCCAGGCGGAACCCCTCGCGGTGCGGTCCGCTCCGGTCCGCTCCGCTCCGCTCCGTCTCGCCGCTCACCTGGCGGGCAGCGCGGAGCCCCGGCAGCCACCGGCCCGCAGCCGACCCCCGAGGCGCAGCCGCTGCCCCGCGGCTCCCGGGAAGGCGGCGCCGCCAGCGCTTCCTCCTTCCGGGCCTGGGCGGGGAAGGGAAGAGCCGGCCCGGCCCG